>JANAVB010007798.1:15080031-15507531 GCA_029216955.1 Iris pallida
ATCATGCGTTCCTAGTTGGAACTAAAGAGGCTGGCTAGTCGTCTTATCAAATTGAATGAATGAGACACGCTCATGAAATGAACTATTGTAATCGACTGGCTAATCTCGAATATTGACATACAGGCACATGCAGGCTTCAAATTATTTATTTAATTATTTAGTTATTTTTTCTACGAAAGAAGTATGTGTACTTTATGGTCAAGGCATGATTACCGTGGTTAGATTTGATTGTTGCATTACGCTATGTAAGACCTGCAACCTAACCGCACTGGTATCGTTGTAGAGTTGTGCATATCGTACCCCGTACGAAAGTACTCATTTGAATGACCATGACCCACGGCATGGGATTTCACTCAACGTAGGGACTATTAAGTTAAATAAAATAATGATTGCATGGAGAGAATGGATTCCCGAATTCTTACATGGCAGCCCCCTTGGAACGAGTAGTACCCGACGGGCCGGCTGGTTCCCACAGATACTGTAAATCTTCCACACGGGCAGGGAACAGTATCTGCTTTTATTATTATTGTATATTGTATATTGATGAGCGTCCTGCTAGGACTCGTCTAATTCATGCAAGGGCCAATTGATTGACTGGATAGACTAGCCTTGCTTGCACATAGTAAGAACTGAGGAATCCCTAATTGCATTATTCTAGGATAACTTGGAACTCATAATAGCAAGCCGTAGGAGTTGATTGGCCGTTCAAGATGATTTGTTTGTGCACTATACTCTGTTACCTAACTGGGATGATCAGAATGTCAGGACATGACGGGCCAACTTCTGTCCTTGTTTGGTTGGGAGGTTGGTTCGAAGTGTCTTGATGTGATGTGAGTTCTAGTAGCAAGCAGAGATCTATTATTATATTCTCTTACTTACTGGTTTAGTCCTTCATATCGTCCTCCCTTGTGGTACTTGCTATTAGAGGTCTAACCTCTCTTTGCATGGCCAGATTTAGAGCCAGTCCCCGAGGATCCATCTTACTTCTACCTCCAAGATGGTCAACACTAGAAGGATGATCGTAGGAGGCCTCGAGTGGGTTCCTTAACTTTACCACTCGTTTTGTTATCTACTTTATACCTTGCCGTTTGGCACCGACATGTTAGTCGGATTGTCTTGTACTTATTTTTGCATAATTGTAATTAAGTCAGACTGCAGCTGATAACAATTGTGCATACTTGCTATATCATCTGGCTATGTTTTGTAAAGCCAGATCTCAAGAACATTTTGACTGAGCGTTTGGGAAGCCTTACTGCTTTACCTTACATGTTCTATATTTCTGTTCCTTGTTTGAATGATTAAGACAATAGATGTGTAATGACCATAGTAAGACTTTTATGTAGAATGCACCCCCTCGTCTGGTTAGACAGCATTGATCGTATTATACGGTATTCATCTACCCGTAATACGTAGCTGGCTGAGTCATTCCCCCGCTCTCCAGTATTCTGGTTCTGGGGCGTGACAATTGGCCTGCGGACTGCCAGCACAAGATCGCCCACTTGGAATGTTCTGATTTTATCCTTCTTGTTGAAGGCTCCTGAGATGCGTGCTTGGTATAGCTCGATCCTTTGCTGAGCAAGGAGGCATTTTTCATCTAAGGCCTCCAACTCTTGTAGTCGACGTCGGTAGTTATCATACGTTGTCAATTGATAGGTGAGGGCGACGCGGAGTGAGGGGATTTGAGTCTCCAGTGGGAGGACCGCCTCACTCCCGTATACCAGGGAGAACGGTGTATTTCCGGTGGCTGTTCGAATTGTGGTGCGATAAGCCCATAAGCATTCGCCAAGCTTTTCGTTCCAGTCACATTTGTTGGAGGAGACAAACTTCTTGAGGAGTTTGATGATCATTTTGTTGAATGCCTCTGCTAACCTGTTTGCTGCCGGGTTGTACGGTATCGAAGCGACATTCTGAATGCGGCGCTTATCTCAGAATCGATAGAATACGTGGCTTGCAAACTGCGGACCATTGTCATGGATGATCCTTCAGGGTAATCCAAAGTGGTAGATGACTTGATGCTTAAGGAAGTTGATCACGTTTAAAGTCTTAACTTCTGCGAGTGGGACAGCTTCCGCCCATTTGGAGAAGTAATCAGTGATAGCAAGTATGAAGCGATGTCCTCGGGAGGAAGGTGGGGTGATTGGGCCAATGATATCCATTCCCCATGCTTCGAATGGCCAGGATGCCACTGTCGGATGTAGAAACTCCGATGGTTGGTGAATGAAGTCTGCGTGGACTTGGCAAGCTTTGTATTTCCTGGCATAGTCTATCGCGTCTGCCACCATCGTGGGCCAGTAGTAACCCATTCGGCGAAGGCGATCTTGTAGTTTTGGGTCGGGCTGATGGGCCCCGCAGACACCGTCATGAGCTTCTCGTACGGCTTCTTTGGCTTCTGCGTTCGACAGGCACCGGAGTAATAATCCGTCATAGGAGCGGTGATACAGCATCTTCGTCTCCGTATCGTAGAAGAACCTGAGAGAACGCCGTCTGACAGAAGTAGCTTCCTTTGGGTTCTCAGGGAGGATGTCGTAGACGACGAAGTCAATGAATGGTTGTCTCCAGTTTGGGGCATCATCGATTGTCTGGGCGGAATAACTTGCCACGAATTGCACATTGTTCTTGGGACAGACCAGTTCGTGGCCTATCACATCCACTGATTGGCGATCATAGTTTGGAACTGCTAGGGAAGCGGCAAGACCGGCTAGGGCATCAGCTTCGATGTTTCGGAGTCTGGGGACATGTTCGATGAAGAACCCCTCGAATGACGAGATGATGTCAATTGCTATTTGGTGATAAGGGATCATGTCTTCGTGGCGGACTTCGTACGAACCCCGGATCTGATTGACGATTAGTTGGGAAACGCCGTATGCTTCAAGGTATTCTACCCCCAGTTCTATTGCGAGTTGGAGGCCAATGACCAGAGTGTTATACTCGGCCACATTGTTGGAGCAGGGTTCTGTGAGGGAATAGGTGCGATTGATCACCAGCCCAGTAGGAGAAATCAATACCACCCCGACCCCAACGACAATGTTTCCCTTGGGTCCGGTTCTTGAAGCGCCATCGAAGAACATCCGCCATATGTTATCGTGGGTGGCTGTATTCGAATCGGCGACCTCATCTGGGATCTCTTCATATATTCTGGATGACTCCGATCCTGGGTGGGCTGCCAAGAAGTCTGCCAGGGCTTGACCCTTGACAGCCTTCTGCGGGACGAAGATCATATGATAGGGGGACAACAATATTGCCCATGTAGCGAGACGAAAACTGAGTGCCCCTGGTTTAGTCATGAGGACTCTGAGAGGGTTGACTCGGGAGATCACATGTATGGTTTGCCCTGTGACGTAGTGTCGCGTCTTTTGAATGGCGAACACAAGGGCGAGGCATTCCTTCTCCACAGCGGTGTATCGGTGTTCCGGCCTAATCATCATTCGGCTGAGGTAATATATGGCCTGTTCGTGGCCTGCGTCGTTGTTTTGTGCCAGTAGGGCACCAAGGGAGTGTTCCATTGCTCATACGTAGAGCAGGAATGGTTTTCCAGGGACCGGGGCCACCAAAACTGGAGGATTTGATAAGTATTCCTTGATGTTGTCGAAAGCACGCTGGCATTCCTCGTCCCATACGAATGAGACTCCTTTCTTCATGAGGTGTGTGAATGGTCGACAGCGCCCGGAGAGGTTAGAAATGAACCTCCTGATGTAAGCTAGCCTTCTTTGGAGGCCTCTAAGTTCGCGGAGATTTTTCGGGGGAGCCATCTCCATGATCGCCTTTGTTTTCTCGGGGTCTACATGGATACCCTGTGCAGTGATGATGAAGCCCAAAAACTTTCTGCTGGATACGCCCAAGAACGATTTCGTAGGGTTCATCTTCAGATTGTGGGCTCGCATCAGGTCGAATACCGTCCTCAGGTCCTGAAGATGGTCTTCCTTACGGCGACTCTTGACGGCGATGTCGTCGACATAGCATTCCACCGTCTTGCGCAAATGTTCTCTGAAAATGATACTCATGGCTCGCTGATATGTAGCACCTGCATTTTTTAGACCGAATGGCATGACTGTGTAGCAGTACGTGCCAATCGGTGTTCAGAATGATGTGTGCTTTTCGTCATCGGGAGACATCTTGATTTGATTGTACCCCGAGAATCCATCCATAAATGACATACGTTCAAAGTCGCATGTGTTATCGATCATGATGTCTGTGATGGGGAGGGGGAATTCATCTTTGGGGTACGCCTCATTCAGGTTACGGAAGTCGATGCAGATTCGAATCTTTCTATACTTCTTGAGGACGGGTACTATGTTGGCGACCCAGTCTGGATGTTGCTCTTCGCAAATGAAGCCGCTGGCTATCAGTTTGTTGACCTCGGCTTCGATCGCGTCCATGATGCCCGGGCGAAAGCGTCGCTGTTGCTGCTTGACTGGCTTTGCATCCGGCCGTATATTGAGTTTGTGGAGAGTTCTAGCAGCTACTCTCGTTCTTTGTCAGTTAGGCTCTTACTGATGTAAATTGGTTTTGGAGAATATTTGCTGCCGAGATCCACCTGTACGACCTCATCTTCAGTAGGAGGTTCTCTCAGTTCGAACCGCTTTATCCATTGTGCGTCCTATTGTTGGGCCCATGGCTCAAGCTCGAGGATTTCGGGGATGTCTTCGTCTTCCTCGTAAGCGTCGGTGAATGCCATGTTGACTGACATGACTTGTCTGAATACATCTCCGATGCTGGTATCCGAGTCGGAAGTTGGTGATCCGGTTGAATGTGACTGCCAGTCGCATTCTTCGTCTGAACTTTCTGGGGTCGTCGTAGGCGTTACATATCCTAACCCGCATCGAGTTTTGTTATAGTAGTTCCGTGGTTTGCCCGCCGGGGCTGGCGACTTCAAAGGTAATCGTCGTCCAGTGCCGTAGTTCAATCCTGGCGTCGTCTCTAGATCATATCCCTGTTTCTGCATGAGATACTTGGATTGAGGGCTATAGAGATACAGAGGCAGTCTCCCAGCATCTGACCCGAGGTCGACTTCTTCTATGGTGAGGGGATGCAGAATTGCCTGGTTTGCGAGCCTGGAGGTGGATCGTCAGGGGTTCTTCTGATCCTGTGGCCGTCTTGGTATGAGCTTGCACATCTTCTTCGACCAGGTGCTTCTTCGATTTTTTGTACAGACAGGAGTCTGAGTAATAAGATTCGACCCCCTTGAAGGGATCAATATCAGCAAATTCCGTCCTCACGAAGCCATGCTTATCGACATATTTGAAACATTGGTGCAACGTGGAAGGCACGATCATGTAATCGTGTATCCAAGGCCGCCCCAAAAGGATGTTGTAAGAAGTGTCGGCGTCTATGACGTAGCAGGTGACTTCTGATTGGAGATCGCCAATCTGGCATTTCAGACGGATCTTCCCGATTGGGTAGCTCCTGTCCGAATTGAAATCGCTAATGGCGGTGCTTGTAGGCGTCAGACGATACATCGGAATGCGAAGATGATGTAGCAGACCCTTCGAAATAATGCTTATGGAAGACCCAGGATCAATATGCATTCGGTCCACCTTTACGTCGCCAATGTATCCAGTGTAGTATAACGGGCGATCGTGCAGGTTAGTTTTGATGAGCATATCCTGCGGAGAGAAGACGATATTGGGCATCGCTCCCGTACACGCACTATCTTGGAGATCTGCAGGTTGGTTATCTCCCGTGAGGTTGACCTGAGCCAAGTACACGTCGGCGTTTTGGAGTGCATCACTCAAAGCCGTGCGGACATCCTTTGATAGCCTTAGGAGTTCGTATAAGGACAATTTGGCCGGTGTATTGGCCAATTGTGCCAAGATGTCGAAGTTGTAGGGCCTCTCCAGCCCCTGAGGTGTCTCCTTTCGGAGGGATTTGTCGAAGCGAGTCTCCTTCGGCCTAGGCTTGTCGGTCGTCGAAGGCTGAGCCGGCCCCGGAGCATCAGTGGTAGTGGGCGGATGATCATCAGTCGAGTTTTCAGCCACGGGCTGAGATTGTGCTCCAGATCGAGTAACAACGGCCGTGACTTCTTCCTCATTTGCCGAGACGGTGCGGCAGGATCTGACTTTTCTGCTTTTCTTCTTCGTTGTGGATTGAGTCACCTCGTGGACCAAGTCCGGATGGACCCACATAATTTCTCCTCGCGATGTAGTGAGAGGTACAAGATCGGCAGCTTGATCTCAAGCAGGCGAAAGATTAGCAATTTCTATCGTTGCCAGAGGGATGGGTATAACACCGTCTTGAGTCTCTGTTGAAGGGAAACTGTCGAATTGTACGGACATCATGTTGGCTGCTACGGTTACCTCCTCGAAATCGATGGCTAGAGCGTTCGAATCGATGAGGTTTTGGATGTACCGTTTCAGTTGGTAGCAGTCGTGTGTAGCATGGTGGACGTAGCGGTGGTAATGGCAGAACTTTGGGTTCTCCAGGTCAGCCGGCCGAGGCTCCCGTCTTGGTGGAGGGAGCTGAATTCTATCTCCTTGTATGAGCATGTCCAAGATAGGCTTGACGTGGCCGTCTTCAAAAGAGTAAGTGATTTGAGGCCATTATTTGTCTGCTGGTTGTGACTCGGGCTTCTGGGCCGCGTCGGCCACCATAGCCTGCTTGCCTCTGTTGTCCCGATTGTTGGAGGGGCTACCCCCATTGTCGGTGTTGGTGCAGGGACGCTTGCCCTTGTTCTCTCCATCCGAGATATGCAACCCCAGTTGGCGAGCCTTCCTTAATCGTTCCTCGGCACTTGTAGCACTGATGATAAAAGCCTTCCAGTCCTTGAACTGACTTTCGCCCATCCAGAGACTAATTGTTGGGAGCAGTCTCTTTTGGCAGATTTCAATCAAAGAAGAATTCGGATTGTCGGATGGTAACTTCATTGCGGTTTGACGAAATCGCTCAATGTAATTCCTCGTCAGCTCTTTCTCTCCTTGGACGACGTCCATAAGGGTAGACATTGTGACATCTTGGCCTACCTCATAGAACCTCTCCAAGAACAAGCGTTTGAAGCCAGCGAAAGAGTGGATGCAATTGTCCGGCAGGTTGCGGTACCAGTCGAAGGCGACTCCTTCCAATGCCCCGATGAATAACTGCGTGAGGATAGCGTCATCATGGGGCAGATGGTCGGTGGTGACCTCGAAGTAAGTGATATACCGACTTGCTGAGGTCTTGCCATCATAGGGGTTGATATTGAACGGCTTATATCTTGGTGGGAATGGAACATCCCTCCATTCAGCAGGATATGGTTGCCGCATTCTGAAGTCTTGAGAGTTTTCTCGGGCGTGGAACATGGCTCGGAGCTCTTGAACTTCTCTCCTTACTTCTCGGGTCTCATCTGTCGCAGTCGGAGCCGTTACTTCGGGAGGATTATTGCCCGGGTTCGGTGCCGCCGAATTTGAATCTACGTTGATTGGGGGACCCACACTTGTCTGGCCAGGTGTCACTCCCTGCAGAGTAGGAAGCGCCGCTTTGATCTCGTCTACAGACTTGACCAAGGTGTGCAGTATGGCCTCCAAAGTGTCGATGCGTTGGCGATCATTGGAGCCACCTTGATTGTTGTCTGTCATGAATACCGTCCTTACGTGAGGAGTGACGGAAGGGACGGTGGAGGGTGCGCCCTCCGAATCATACCTATGCATCGAGAAATCATCGGGGTAGGTGAGAATATTCTCTTCGGGTTTGGATTCAGAAGGAACAGTACCCCCAGCTTCGGAGCTTGCTTCATCTTGAAAGTCACGGATGTCCTCGGGGACATCAGCATCTGTTGCACCTGATGGGAGAGTTGTTTCTCCGGGCTCATCTCCTTGAAACATCGGATTGTCGTGGATGTTCGGAGGAGTGCTACCCCCAGCCCCCTCGACCCTCATCGGTGCGGACGATGAATCTTCCATTGCAGCAGATTTTGTCTTCGAACGGGTGTGTTGGTATACTCCGGTGGAGGGCAACCGTTTAGCCGACAATTTCTTAGCTGTAGTGGTTGATATTTTTGGGCTGGAGATGCTTGTCTTCTTCCCTTTCTCCTCGGCGGGGACTTTCTGTACGGAATTGCAGGAGGCAATAGGAGGTGCTCCGTCCTCCGAGCTCGGATGCTGTAATCTTTGGAAGACGGACGGCCGATCTTCCGTCACTGCCGTGTTGTTGCAGCAGCAGTTGACGATGATCTGGGTGCAGTGACGTCCATGTGAGGACTCTTTGCACGCCGAGGCCCCTTCTCTTTCCTTGCGTTTGTGGAGGACAGCCTCATACAGGTCAGAGGAACCACTTTGTCCGTTTGTCGCTGGGGACTGGACTTGAGCGGTTCGATACAACTTTCCATCAGAGGCCCGCGTGATAATCAGCGGAACGCCCCGATAGTCAGAGGTTGGGGCAGCTGCCTGGGCTTGATGAGCCCGCGCTGCCCTGGACTTCTTCTTCTTAGCACCTGTGGGTGCATAATAAGAAGAGTCCAAGTTGAATACCACAGAGTCTGGAGAATCATCAGGGTTCGGATCGTACGAGAGACGGTCGAAAACTGATCGAGAGGAGCATGGAGTGGATGTTATACGGCTGGGATTAGAAACCGTGCAGGCTGTCTGCAAGCGGTTGTCTTCTGTCGTCGGCTGAGTTCTTGTGCGGCTAGGAGTCACGACCGTGCAGGCTGACCGCATGCGGTTGGCATCTGTGGCCGTATGGGTTTTCTGCAAACGATTGACTTTGATAGCCGCATGAGTCTCATCCATGCGGTTGGCAACTGTAGCCGCATAAGTCATGCGGCTGACAGATGTGATCGCATGAGTTTTCTTCATGCGGTTGGCGGATGTAGCCGCATGGGCTTTCTCCCTGTGGCTAATACCCTTCTGCGGCTCGGATCGCGCAGAGTTCCTCTTTGCCCCTGCAAGTCCAGCATCATAGTGTTTTCTTCTGCCGGACTTGGGGACAGCAGAGTTGTCTACGGTCTGAAGTGGGGCCGCAGGAGAGTCCTTCTCGCCGTTTTGAGCAACAGAGGGTATCTCATCGAAGACTTGAAGAGGAGCAAATGATTTTGGCCTCCACTCTTTACGAGCCTTCGTGGTGCGGGTGCGCTTCTGGATCGGGCCAGCGCTGCCTTCAGAGAGCATCTCTTCGAACGCCTGTTGGTCGAAGCGGACGACCATCTTCTGTTGTATGGAGCAAAGTTTGGCTGCATCCGGTTGCGTCACCAACTCCTCAGCCGTAGAGAAGTTAGTCCCCAGCAGAGTCGCCATCGTGTTTGCCATTGATTGTAAAAGTACAGAACAGTTTTATGGGAGGACTGAACTTAGACTCACAATACAAACTCGCTTGTACAAAGAAAGCCTAGGGACGAAAACCTAGGTACAACAGTCTAAGTACAATTGTTTATTTTAGATTCTGGGGGGTGACAATAGAGGCTCGAAAAAGCGACGGCCGCTCTGCCTTACTCCTTGGACGATCGGTATGCAGTCTTGGCTCGGAGAAGATCTGCTTGGCGTGGACGAAGGGATGCTCTTCTTGCTCTCCTCGTGTTGTTCTCCTGGCTTCTCTCTCTCTGTGGTTATCGAAAAGAGGGGAACTCTCTCTGTATATCTATCCCTCTCTTTTTTTTATTCATTTGTTGCCCCTGGTCTTTGCAAGGAAATGATGCTGGCTATTTATAGGAGTGGGGTGTGATCATTAGGGTTTGCTAATGATCATTTGTTTGGAATGTCGGCGCTCCTTCAATCTATCTGAACCCTTGATCCTGATTACAATAAATCTAGGCCATTAATGCTGATAGCACCGTATCTTGTGAGCAATTAATGCTAACTGCTTTAAATCTTTATGATTGATTACGCCAATGTCTGATTGCTCGCCACGTGTCCCATTAGCTTGATAATAAATGATATGCCCTGATCTTAGTAATTATGACGATGATGTCAAATATACTTGTTGGGATTCGGTTAAATCCTTGATTGATCCAATGCCACGTGTTTTGATTGTGGGTCCTGCCAGAGCCGCATAGGATGGGCAACACTTGAACCGCAGGGAGATACTCTTCGTGAGCCGCATAGGACAATGCCTCATCGAGCCGCAGGGAACGAACTCTCAATGAGCCGCATATGCATAGTCTTTGCGAGCCGCATGAGCTAGCGTTGTATTGAGCCGCAGGGGCTGAGCTTTCAGTGGGCCGCATATGGCTGATTTCTGCTAATCATATAGGGTGACTTCTCAGTGAGCCGCATGAAGCTGTTCTCTATTTAAGCCGCATGAGATTTGCCACGTGGCAACCTAGGATTTCTGACGGATCGGGTCAGAGATCTTTCTCTTTTCCCGAAGAGTCTGTCATTATGGCAGAGCCATTATGACACTTTATGCCAGAGCCGCCACAGTCGTCAAATCGTGTCAGAGCATTAAATGAGGCCACTATTCAAAGGGCCAGCTGTAGGAAAGGATCACAAGGGGTCGTGGCATCGATCGAGCCGCATATTCCTGCTGAACCGCATACACTCTCGAGCCGCATGAGACTGAGAGTCTTCCTTTGAACCGTGTAAGACAGCTCCCATATGAACCGCATGGGCTTCGTATCCGGAGCCGCATGGACCATTATTCTGATATTTTCTATGCTTCTACAAATATGTATTCAAATAGGTGGAAATCAAAGTGTAGCATGCATATGTATCAGGCAAAATGTCTGTGTCCACTATATCTATATTCATATATATATTCTCGTGTCCCAATATAAAAATTTAATTCTACGTTAAGACCAACATTTAGATTCCTACCAAGATTACAAAGTAGGTGATTGACTGTCACGACCCGATCCCAACTAATTGGGTCGACTCGGATCATGCCCAGCCTGTACCGTTGTTGAGACGGCGGCAGTAAGCTGTTCAGTAGCAGGTAACCATACAACAACATTATAATTTGTCACAACTCAACATCGGAAAATTTAAAACTTTATTAAACTTTTACATGAAATAAAAGATACAACTTAAACCATTTTTTTTTATACATCATGAATAAAAGAAAACTCTAGGCAAACAGCTCAGCAATCTCGAATTCCTCGTCTTGGGATCGCGTAACAAAGCCTCATCAGTGATACCTAAAATGTTGGGTCTCCAGTCAGGAGGGAGCAAAGTACAATTACGAATATCCAATAATTCAAATAATAATTTGAAATTTGCAATGTTAAACAATTTGAAATACTTTAACAATATTTTTCACAATTCTACAATTGAAAACAATATGATTTGAGTAGGTAACGAACTATGACCGGCTTGGGATGATTCAATTATATCCTAATGATACGGTCCGGCCTATCCTCGTGTATAGGAGGAATCAGCTCGCACAATCAATGATGCAATATAGGGGTATTGGTCATAGACGCTAAACTACTCCCCCAATATCCCGAGTCAATCAGATTCAATCAATGAGTCAATATTCGAACTCTAGGAGAGAGTTCCGTGTAGCAATGTGGTTTAAAATTGCAATAAAACAATTACTAGATAAATTACCAAATAGACATAACTGCACTTGCCTTTGTTTTAGAATGACTGGATAGACGAGTCGGTACCGAAGAGGAACGTCAGTTGTAACTTCGAGTTCCTACAGTTGAGAACTCGACTTAGATCCTTGAATAACCAGACTAAGTGTGCTAGTTGCAATCTCTAGTAGACCTGTCCTAGTCAGGTTTTAAGTTGTATTTATTTACAGCTAACGATTACATCGCAACTACGTGCGTTGATTAACCGGTTAATTGGATTATTTGAAAAATCACGAGAATCGATTACAATTTTGGAAAACTTTGTGTTTTCATAATATGTATATAAAATACAGTTTCTTTTAGTGACAAATAGTGAATTAATAATATTTTATTTATTTTAGCTAAACTCGTATTTAAGCCGTAAATTACGTCCTAACTACGAATATGAAATCAATCCAAACCACCCAAATTTACATCCACCAGAAAAGAAAAGAAAACAAACTACGCTACACAAATACATGGGCACAGCTACTGGTCCTAGGGTGGGGCTTATGCCCGATACATCTTTCTTTTACATTAAATAAGAAAATGACTGAATTATTAAATAAAATGCAGAATTTAAATGACTATAATATTTAGCCTAAAAATAAAATAATAATTTAAAGAAAGCTAGGAGTCTCAGACTCGGTCCATTTCCTCAAATTCGGTTTATGCCTCAACGTCCGGTCGGACCGGTGCGTTTGCATTTCGCCGGGGCCCACAGACCGGTACGGTCGTCGCCCGAAAATCAGTTAGAAATTCATTTTCGAAAGCCAGTTTTGAAATCAAATAAAATATAGTTTTTGTAAAAATTTGGGCAGCACTTCCTCTATTTTCGGGACAAACCCAAAACTGGAAAGTGCGCCAACAAATTCCTGCAAATATTTTCCAACCCAAAATAGTCCACAGAAATATCCACCAAAATGATTTCCAACACCACAGAAATAATTCCAACACCACCGAATAATTTCCGAAATATCCGGGAATCCATAATCCAACCAATTCACACCAAACCAGCAGATAAAACACAGGAAAATACGCTAACGTAGATAATCGAAAATATAACGCAGCTAACCGGATTTCCCAAAGGGAAACCGGGGACCGATTCTCATCACGGACTCTACGGGAGGGACGAACTACTGTGATTAACAGAAATTACCCATGTCCGTTGGTCGGGGAGCCGCGGGACAGAACTCGGGAACGAAATTGGAAAGCAACGGTCCACGGGAACCACGACCGAGAGTGCAGACAGCGGAAACAGAACCCGTGGGAAGCACGGAAAACTCGCGGAAGGCAGCGGAGCTCGGGACAGAGCCGCTGGAGGCGGAGCCGAGGTGGATCGGACAGCGACGAAGGGGCGTCGGTGCCGGAGGGCGCGCACAGGGCGGTCGGCCTGGGGCACACCGAGAGGTACGATCGTCGGACGGCGGGCGACGGTCAGCGCCGGCCGGAAAGACCACGCGGGGCGGCGCCAAGGGCGCTGGAGGGAGGTCGGCGGGGCGGATCCCGCGGGGACAGCGCGGCCGGAGGGGCGCTGGGGCGGCGCTTGGCCGGAACAGCGCGGGGGCGCGCGCACAGGTGGGCGGGCGGCCGGAGGCGTGGGGCGCCGCGGGAAGCGCGCTGGACGGGGAACGACGGGGAAGTCCGCGGAGGCGCGTGAGGCTGCCGGAGGTGCTGACGGCAGAGAGAGCTCGGGGAAGTCGAGCTCGGCCACGGTTAGGGCTAGAGCTAGGGCTCGGGAGGAAGTTTGGGGAAGTCTCTTCCAGAGAAAGATCAGAGAGGGAGAGAGAGATGAGGAGTTGAGGGATTTGAGATTTGTGATGAGAGAAATGGTGAGGGAGAGAGTGTTTTGAGAGAAGTTGTTCTGCTGTTTTGATTTCGTGAGAGTGTTGTTCTGAGTGAAATGGAGAACGTGGGGATGAGGGATTAATAATGGGGAGTTGGGTGTGTGCGTGTGGGGGTTACTGGAAGGGGAAGAGGAGTGGGTAGTGGGGTGAATTTATCATTCTCTGTAATGAGAATAATGAAGTGGGGAGTTGATGGGTTGGGAGTTACAGAAATGAGGGGGGTTTTGCCAATTCATGTGTGTGAGAGTGGGGTGCTGGTCCTACGGGACCAGCCAACATTTAATTAATTTTTTTTTATTTTTTTTTATTTAAAGATTAAACCAAAATAATCAGAATTGAGAAAGAAGGAAACGGGCTCAGGCCTGGGTCTGGGCTCGAACTCGGGTCTGGGTCCGAAAATCAAAAAGCCAAGTTGTTATAATTTTCGAAATTCTTTTTCACACCAAAAATATTTAATAATAATAATAATAATAATAATTTTTTGAAAACGTTAATTAATAACACAACATTCTATTTAAATAAATTGCTACAAAAATAATGGGTTTCACAATCTTCCCTCCTTAGAAAATTTCGTCCTCGAAATTAAAGACAAGGTAGGAGAATCAAAACAGGTACGGGTACTGCGCCCGTAACTCAGGTCCAACAATAAGAATTTCCAAGGCAGTCGTGGATGTGACGGTTTATGATATCATCCATGTAGAAAATACAAAAGCGAACCAAAGTACACGAGGTTGATCAGACCATCATGCACCGGTCCTGATTAGACAATATATTAGTGGGTGCACCCAATAAAATACCGTCATGATCAAGCTTGACAAAAAATAGCTTGCAAAACTAGGCTAACTTCGTCAGCATCAGTCAAGTTTAGAACGAAAAGATAAGAAAATAAGTGATGACTCGAATTCTGATCTTCTTCTTACCTCTGACTAGGCTTGCAACTGGTTTCTCTGGCACTGAAAGGTTAAGTCCAAACTTGAACTCTGAATTATCCAAAATGTGACTCGGATCCGAAGTGTAGCATCTGAGCCGGCCTCAATTTCCTGCTCCGTCGAAACTGATTGTTCCTCTGGTAGAAGAAACTTCACCAAATGCAATTTGGTCTTCCCAAGACCTACCAAATTTCGAGACGCAACATCTCAAACATCTTCAAGCGTCTGGATTGACCTCTCTGATTGCTTGCCCCGCGGTACTCCATGAATCTGGTAGATGTGCTTCTCGTACAATGCTGCCCACTTCTTAGTGGATAAACCAACTTGAAGGAAATTAAAGTGTGCTGACTTAGTCAGTCGGTTCATTATAATCCAATTGGTGCCCTTCCCTCCTTGGGAACAAGGCAATCCTTACTCAAAGTTCATTGTTATATGCTTCTACTTCCATTCTGAATGGTCCAGTGGCTCCAACAAGCTTGTTGTTCTCTTGCTAATTTCTCATGTTGACAAATTCACATCTAATTCTCATATCTGGAATTATCCTTCTTTATTCTATAACACCAATTAATGGAGGCATATTCCGATACATCTTATCATCTCCTGAATTTATGGAATACTGCGACTGGTGTATTTCTTTCATCAACTTGTTCCTCCGTTTGTCAGCCGATATGCAAAATCTCGTACTATTCTTCAGAGTTAGAACCCTCAAGTGTTCCAGCCAACATTTGATCTCTAAGCCTGCAAAGTGTCTTGTTTTGAAACTACGTCCTCTTGATTTTTGTCCATCAGCCTCGAACTTCATCAATACTGAATCAGCATCCAGCTCCGTCCTTCTATCTCCAGGTAGTATAACCTCCAGTCCAAACTTCTCGATGTCTTCTAGCAGGTGCCACTCCTTGGCTAAGAACTTCGCCATCAGTATCGACCAAGTGCATCAGTGACCACATTAGCCTTACCTGAATAGTACTGCAGGTTGATGTCGAAATCCTTCATCTGCTTCAACCATCTTCTTAGTCTAACATTCAGCCCTTCCTGAGTGAAGACATATTTCAGACTTTGGTAGTCCGTACATATTTTTACTCCCTTTCCATAAAATCATGCTTCCATAGCTTCAAAGTAAAGATAATTGCAGCAATTCAAATTAGGTGTGGGATGATTCTTCTTATGAGTCTGTAGTTGCCTACATGTGTAAGCAATTACTTTCCCATGTTGTTGAAGAACGCAGCCCAGTCCTTTTCCAGAGGCATTACTGTAAATTGAGAACCTACCGGTTCCTGCGGGTAGCGCAAGGATTGGTGTAGTGGTAAGTCTCTTCTTCAGCTCCTCAATGCCGCATGGCAAACTTTCGTTCAGAATGAACTCTTCATTCTTCCAAGTGAGCTTCGTCATTGACTCAGCAATCTTGGCGAAAATTCTGCACGAACTTCTGATAGTAGCCGGCCAAGTTCAAGGATCTTTCGAATTGAACTTGGGGTATACCACTCTTCAACAACAGCTATCTTCCATCGAAATTTCTTCTCTTGACCACATGGCCAAAAGTCCACCTTGTCAAAAATCCACGTTCAGATAATTACCATAAAACTTCTTTTTCCTCAAAGTTCTAAAACTTTCTCAGGTGTTCTTCATGCTATTCTTCAATCTTCCAATATATCAGAATGTTATCTATGGAGAAGATGAACTGACTCAAATACTCATGAAAGATCTGTTCATGAGATTCATGAACATAGCAGAAGCACTTGTCAGTCTAACGTCCTGACCAAAGAAAACTACCCATACTTGATGTTTGAACGCCGCCTTTGGAAATGTCCTCTTTCCTGACTTTGGTTTGATGGTAGTCAAATCTTAAGTCAAACTTCGAAACACCCTAACTTTACACAAACAGATCAAACAGATCCTCGATCCGGGCAGAGGGTACTTGTTCTTTAGTGTCTGATAATTTGATGCACATCCATTGTTCCATCCTTCTGGGGCATATACAAGATAGATGCTCCTAAGGTAAAGTTCAACTCTGAATAAATCCTAAAGCCTTCAGTTCATCGATCTGGTCCTTCATCTTCTATGATCTTCGAGTCTGAATCATGCCTTATTGTAAGGGGCAGGGTCTGCTGGATAGGAAGAGGGTCCTTAGATTGTGGCCTAACAGGTGTTGCTGGCCTATGAGCTCTGGCTTGATAAACAGATAAGGGCAGTCCTTTACCCGATGTTCAGCAGATCCACATGCCAAACATTGTCCCAATCTCTTGCGGCAACTAACGGTCTGATGACCAGGCCTCTTGCAGTAGTTACAAGCCCATAGCTTCTTACGACAAGGCTGCCGGAAGTAGAATATTTGATGGGACCCAAATATCTTCAGGGGTATCCTTCCTAGGACAAAGTTCTGCTCTAACTTGGTTGGGGATATCTAAGGCTACATCATGACGTTCTTCATGTCTTCTCTCGTGATATTTTTCTGTTCCTGCTGGGCTTCAACTTGTGCTTTCTGGATCTCCATGATTTTTTAAAATAGGGTAACCATTTGGAAGGTGTTTGCTGGTACTGGTGGAGCAACAAAAATGAATACTCCACCAAGGAAATGCAACTCAGTTTGAGATGAGGTAGGATTCGTCAGTGTAGAAAAAACTTCACTGGATGCATTATGAGGACGGTCAAACAGCCGCGAGGGGAAAGCCCCTGGGCTTTGGTTGAGGAGATGGGGTATGATCCGGAGATAACACCTCATCGCCAGCAGGATTTGGTGAACGGTCATTCTCTGGAAGGTTTAGGGCGCACACATAAGCAAGGTAGCCTACCGGTCTATAATCAAGCAAAAATATTTATTTATAATATATTTCGGTCCTATGTTGTGACAAATTGATGTTCTAGTGTTCTAATTGTTTCTAGGTATGTTTTCCTAAGTTGTTGTTCAGACCTGCATGGGCCACCACTAAAAACATGTCACGACCCGATCCCAACTAATTGGGTCGACTCGGATCATGCCCAGCCTGCACCGTTGTTGAGACGGCGGCAGTAAGCTGTTCAGTAGCAGGTAATCATACAACAACATTATAATTTGTCACAACTCAACATCGAAAAATTTAAAACTTTATTAAACTTTTACATGAAATAAAAGATACAACTTAAACCATTTTTTTATACATCATGAATAAAAGAAAACTCTAGGCAAACAGCTCAGCAATCTCGAATTCCTCGTCTTGGGATCGCGTAACAAAGCCTCATCAGTGATACCTAAAATGTTGGGTCTCCAGTCAGGAGGGAGCAAAGTACAATTACGAATATCCAATAATTCAAATAATAATTTGAAATTTGCAATGTTAAACAATTTGAAATACTTTAACAATATTTTTCACAATTCTACAATTGAAAACAATATGATTTGAGTAGGTAACGAACTATGACCGGCTTGGGATGATTCAATTATATCCTAATGATACGGTCCGGCCTATCCTCGTGTATAGGAGGAATCAGCTCGCACAATCAATGATGCAATATAGGGGTATTGGTCATAGACGCTACACTACTCCCCCAATATCCCGAGTCAATCAGATTCAATCAATGAGTCAATATTCGAACTCTAGGAGAGAGTTCCGTGTAGCAATGTGGTTTAAAATTTTAATAAAACAATTACTAGATAAATTACCAAATAGACATAACTGCACTTGCCTTTGTTTTAGAATGACTGGATAGACGAGTCGGTACCGAAGAGGAACGTCAGTTGTAACTTCGAGTTCCTACAGTTGAGAACTCGACTTAGATCCTTGAATAACCAGACTAAGTGTGCTAGTTGCAATCTCTAGTAGACCTGTCCTAGTCAGGTTTTAAGTTGTATTTATTTACAGCTAACGATTACGTCGCAACTACGTGCGTTGATTAACCGGTTAATTAGATTATTTGGAAAATCACGAGAATCGATTACAATTTTGGAAAACTTTGTGTTTTCATAATATGTATATAAAATACAGTTTCTTTTAGTGACAAACAGTGAATTAATAATATTTTATTTATTTTAGCTAAACTCGTATTTAAGCCGTAAATTACGTCCTAACTACGAATATGAAATCAATCCAAACCACCCAAATTTACATCCACCAGAAAAAAAAAGAAAACAAACTACGCTACACAAATACATGGGCACAGCTACTGGTCCTAGGGTGGGGCTTATGCCCGATACATCTTTCTTTTACATTAAATAAGAAAATGACTGAATTATTAAATAAAATGCAGAATTTAAATGACTATAATATTTAGCCTAAAAATAAAATAATAATTTAAAGAAAGCTAGGAGTCTCAGACTCGGTCCATTTCCTCAAATTCGGTTTATGCCTCAACGTCCGGTCGGACCGGTGCGTTTGCATTTCGCCGGGGCCCACAGACCGGTACGGTCGTCGCCCGAAAATCAGTTAGAAATTCATTTTCGAAAGCCAGTTTTGAAATCAAATAAAATATAGTTTTTGTAAAAATTTGGGCAGCACTTCCTCTATTTTCGGGACAAACCCAAAACTGGGAAGTGCGCCAACAAATTCCTGCAAATATTTTCCAACCCAAAATAGTCCACAGAAATATCCACCAAAATGATTTCCAACACCACAGAAATAATTCCAACACCACCGAATAATTCCCGAAATATCCGGGAATCCATAATCCAACCAATTCACACCAAACCAGCAGATAAAACACAGGAAAATACGCTAACGTAGATAATCGAAAATATAACGCAGCTAACCGGATTTTCCAAAGGGAAACCGGGGACCGATTCTCATCACGGACTCTACGGGAGGGACGAACTACTGTGATTAACAGAAATTACCCATGTCCGTTGGTCGGGGAGCCGCGGGACAGAACTCGGGAACGAAATTGGAAAGCAACGGTCCACGGGAACCACGACCGAGAGTGCAGACAGCGGAAACAGAACCCGTGGGAAGCACGGAAAACTCGCGGAAGGCAGCGGAGCTCGGGACAGAGCCGCTGGAGGCGGAGCCGAGGTGGATCGGACAGCGACGAAGGGGCGTCGGTGCCGGAGGGCGCGCACAGGGCGGTCGGCCTGGGGCACACCGAGAGGTACGGTCGCCGGACGGTGGGCGACGGTCAGCGCCGGCCGAAAAGACCACGCGGGGCGGCGCCAAAGGCGCTGGAGGGAGGTCGGCGGGGCGGATCCCGCGGGGACAGCGCGGCCGGAGGGGCGCTGGGGCGGCGCTTGGCCGGAACAGCGCGGGGGCGCGTGCACAGGTGGACGAGCGGCCGGAGGCGTGGGGCGCCGCGGGAAGCGCGCTGGACGGGGAACGACGGGGAAGTTCGCGGAGGCGCGTGAGGCTGCCGGAGGTGCTGACGGCAGAGAGAGCTCGGGGAAGTCGAGCTCGGCCACGGGTAGGGCTAGAGCTAGGGCTCGGGAGGAAGTTTGGGGAAGTCTCTTCCAGAGAAAGATCAGAGAGGGAGAGAGAGATGAGGAGTTGAGGGATTTGAGATTTGTGATGAGAGAAATGGTGAGGGAGAGAGTGTTTTGAGAGAAGTTGTTCTGCTGTTTTGATTTCGTGAGAGTGTTGTTCTGAGTGAAATGGAGAACGTGGGGATGAGGGATTAATAATGGGGAGTTGGGTGTGTGCGTGTGGGGGTTACTGGAAGGGGAAGAGGAGTGGGTAGTGGGGTGAATTTATCATTCTCTGTAATGAGAATAATGAAGTGGGGAGTTGATGGGTTGGGAGTTACAGAAATGAGGGGGGTTTTGCCAATTCATGTGTGTGAGAGTGGGGTGCTGGTCCTACGGGACCAGCCAACATTTAATTAATTTTTTTTTATTTTTTATTATTTAAAGATTAAACCAAAATAATCAGAATTGAGAAAGAAGGAAACGGGCTCAGGCCTGGGTCTGGGCTCGAACTCGGGTCTGGGTCCGAAAATCAAAAAGCCAAGTTGTTATAATTTTTGAAATTCTTTTTCACATCAAAAATATTTAATAATAATAATAATAATAATAATTTTTTGAAAACGTTAATTAATAACACAACATTCTATTTAAATAAATTGCTACAAAAATAATGGGTTTCACATTGACGAAATCAAGACAGTTTTATTATCATTATTACTTAATACGAGAATAATAGCAAGAAGGAAATAACAATGAAATCTGTTTTGCTTATTCGTTTAAAGAAGGAACCATTTTGAAATCCAGAGCTAAAATATCAAATCCAAGATAAGGTCTAGCAAAATCGTCGATTCATTGTATTAAGAAGAAATTCATAGTAAGAAGTTACACAAGGTTTATAAAAACAGCTAAACCTACTCCTAAGTTAAATAATAAGAAACTAGACAAAACAAACAAATAATAATTCTTTCTTTTTTTTTGAATGACTGAAACAAAAGTAGAGAGAACATGTTCAAAAATATTTAAGGTACAATCTGATAATCATATGCGTCTATCCAAAATCATGGTACTCTAAATCCTCGTCATACTAGTAAGCAAGGCTACGATAATCACAAAGTCCTCGACTTAGGCACATACCTCTAGAATCATGGTATTTAACATTTTTGCGATGCCGCTAGCTTGGCTGCGAAAACCTTAAATTCCTACACCCGAGAAATATATCCAAAATCAGACTATATGTCCTCACCATGCTGGCTAATGTGACTATAGAAGACTAGATTCCAAGACTCAGATGACCTAGCCCATATAATTTCATCTTGACAAAAATTAAATTAAATCAACAATGAATACCCAAAAATTAAATCAAATTTATCAACGAACATCAAGATTCAAAAATGAACAAAAATCCTTCAAATCATATAAATACAAACTCGGATGCAATAGCTAACATCAAGATTCAAAATTCAACGATCTTTCATCAAAATCAATAAATACAAACTCAAATTCAACAATAATCCATCAAAATCAAATTCAACAACAGAAAGTAAAGATAAATCAAATCAAGGGGAGAAGAGTTTTCAAATCGAAGTTAAAATAAGATTCTCAAGGGTCGTCCCAGGAATCTCTCAAGGAGGCCTAACTGTGATTGAGTACCTTCAAAAATATCCTAATCCTACTGCAGGCTGTAGTGATACTCTAGTTCGAATACCACTACAAAAACTCGACCTGCATGGGCCACAACTAAAAATGTGTCACGACCCGCACCCTAGAGTAAGGGCACGAGAACGTAACAACGCCCAGCCTACGCCGCAGTGTCGGCGATAGAACGCTGTCCTAGGTCTTATGCATCTAATAGTATAAGGCTAAGCAGTTTATACTCCCCGAATGGGAGTGACATAGCAGAATGTAAACTCAATCACATCTAGGGTAGAGCATAATGGAAGATAGATAAAATATGAAATCTAAAAGAAATACAGCAGATAGAAGTCTAAGTGTTTAAGATACACAACCCAGAAATACATCTCAAAACTCAAATACAGAAATCCATAAATACAACTCAAGACAACTGAAAATAAACTGAGCAAAATCCTAGCTACCTATACAACCTCTACTATGTCTCCTCTAGGCTAGTAGGCAACCTCCAGGCTATCTGTAAAATTTATCAACGGGTCCAGTCAGGACAGGAGCGAGCACAATACATCTCATGCAGTTCATATCATGTCAGGAAATATAAAGCAGGCAATAGAGTAAGATACATGAAACGCTGTAAGAAGATGTACATGAAAATAGGAGAGATATTTGATAACTGAAAATATATATACATGATAAGTAAGAACTGTAAGTGACTAGTGATTTAGAGTACGAGATAGCATGTAATTGGTTTAGGTTGTACATGATAAAACATGGAAGTAACAGAGTGTACATGATGGATAAATCACATGACCATTTATACTCACCCCTACCCACAATCAATACACAAGGATCTATTCAAGTTACGTTACGGACATGATGTTTTGGTTACACAGGAAATACATGAAGAAATATGAACGTACATGAGAGCACATGGAAGTACATGAGCGTACATGAAAGAACATGGGAGAACATGAGTGTACATGAGTAACGCAGAAGCAAGGAATACATGATGTACATGAAACACATGTCATAAAGTATTCGATGCGCCCGCTAAGGGGGATAACATCCCAAGAAGAGATCCATATAGTACCAATCCGTGATGATAACGTGACAGCATCAAGTAAAAGTAATCTAGAGCGAGAATATAAGTCGTGACAAGTATGAAACGATCAGAGAATGTACTCGCCTGATAACCTGAACAGCTGATAAGTATAGGGGGTCCAACTGAAGCCATAGAGTCCTATTTAAAGCAACATAGGTTACAAGGTATTCAAGTTGTAATAAATGAATCTCTACAAGCAATCTATATTATCCTAGGTTCTTCTAAATCAAAACAACTCTAGGTCGACTTCGGCCAATAATCTAGTCAAACTAGGTCAAGTGTTGACTTACAGTTGACTTTGGGTCAACTGGTCAACTCTGGTCAAACAGGGTCAATTCTAGTCTAATATTAAAGATATAAAGTGTACTTCGTTATTCGTACATCGAAACTTACGACATGCAAATCGAGACAAGATGATCAACGGTAAAGTTGATAATCTTATTATAGTGATCCACGTGTCCAACTTGTCAATTTCAGCGATGTGAGATCACTGGAATTGACTGATCTCAGTTTCGTTGTACTAATCACGAAATACGAACATTATAAGAATTAATTATTAATTAATTATAAAAAGGTTAAACTCAGAGAAATTATCAACAAACATTATCGGACGATGAAATAAACATTGCCAACGTGTCCAGAATGGTCAAATTAGCTAGGATAGCCTATCCATCGGTCCAATTTGGACATAAGGGCAAAAAGGTAATTTTGGATCAAAACGGTGTCCGTATCGGAACCGTTTTGCACCGAAAAGCGTGCAAGAAAATATGTCTACAAAATATAACAAATTATATGTCCACGAAACCAGAATGACGATACGAACCCAACGGTATCTCCAGAATTGGATTCCGTTGACCCGATCTCAATTTGGTCCGTTGACCAGAACTTGGAATTCCGGTTTGCACGGAAATACGTGCCGGAGCCAAAGTTCTCAAAACTCAGCAAACTATATGTCAACGAGTCCAGAATGACAATACGAACTCAAAGGTATATCCGGAATTGGATTCCGATGAGCCGGCGTTAAAAAGTCCCGTTGACCCAGAATGTGGGATCTACTTTGCACCGAAAAACGTGTCAGGGCCCACGTTCTCCAAATCTAACAAATTTTATATGAAAACATGCCAAAATGATGCCACTAGTCTAATGGTGGTGTCAGAAATAAAATCTGGAGTCCCGTGTTCAAAAATAGAATTTTACAAGTTAGAAATTACGAATTCGGACGACCAACATTAGCGTCGAATTCAACCAATCAAACAAGCTCACAATGAAACGAAACTGGAGGGGTAGTAAGAGGGTTATACCAGCTTCGCATAGGAACTGGTAGCACGTCAAAAGGAGCTACGGTGGAGGAGATACAAGCTGACAAAGTTGGCCCCGCAAAACTGTCTAAAATTAATACAATTTAAACGGTCAACTTGGTGGCCGGTTTTGATGTATCAAACGATAAAATTAACGAACGAAAATTGACAGGGATGAAGGTGGATATACCAAGATTGTGACAGAGCAAAAAAATCTCCGATCCAACGGTCGGATTTCCAGAAAAATATGCACGAAATTACTGCGAAGCAAAAAGAGCACAAGGGAACAAGTTTGAGTGGGGCACTATATACCGTCATGAAGGTAATCATGTCCACTCCAAAACTCGTGAAAAAGATTTCCAGAGTTGAACATCTCTGACACTCCAAATATCAAAGGCATGGAAAAGCACACTTAAGGAAAAATAACAGAATAAATTATTTATCGAAACCAATCAAGCAGAAAATTAAATAAAAAAATCAACCCAAAATTCAGGGTGCTCACATTCCCTGCAGCTCGATTTGAATTTTGTATACAACTCGATTTGGATCCATACCTATATTCAAGGCGTCCCGAAGATATATGTATTTTGACCAATTCCAGTGGTAGCAAATTGGAACAAAACTGACAGGTAAATTTCAATCCTATGCTTGCCATCTCGTACTCTCGATCGAACTTATCGTTAGCAACTGTTCTCGAAATTTTATTGCATACGTATATTCGATACATACGTGATTCATTCAATAAAGTCACTACACGCGACGCGATTCAAAATCGCCTTTCTCATTTCGTATGTTTCATATGGACTACCAACTCTATACGTCGCGTCAAGCCGTCGCGAATCCGATCACAACGAGTCTCCGCAACGCCTTGTATTCGAAGTCGCCTCCCAACTATTTTCGAAGTCTGGCTATGCAACTTATCTTGATACGATTTCCTTTGTTGACTTGCAAACGCATCAACATTCAGGACTACGTCTAGGTTACTTACATAGTCCCTGTGCTTAACTTCTCCCGAAGCAACTTTAAATTGACATTGCACAAAGGCCACAATCTATCTGACATGAAAGTTTACATCAAGGCGACGGTGCTCAAGGCAACGATCGCCTTGACACGAAGGTCTTTACGATATGCCTTACGTTCGATTTCTATCGAGTAGGAAATTCACTATCCAAATTCCCGACATATCCGTCTCGCAATATCGAACATAAGTTCGATTCACGCAAGCTAAATTGTAAGGTGAATCCGAATCTAATGACATGACTCGTAGGTCATTCCCTCATCGTTCCCTCTCGTGCATTGCACGTTTCTCGCAATCGTCTTCTCGCATCACCAAGTTCGTTGGTGAATTTCTCGTTCGATCGTTGACCAATATAACCATTCGAGCATTCATCCGATGAATACTCAAAATCTAACTATATCATTTTCAATCGAAAGTTATTTCAACAATTCTCGATCGCCTAGACTTATCGTTAACATGCATCATGTTATATTTGTTAACGATGCAATCTCATATGCGATATCGTATGGGTCATCTTACGGTCTGCAGCATTCAATTTGATTTGACGGTCAAGTCTTCTAGGGCCAGTTGCCCCGAAGCTACATTCGATAATTGTGGATCATTAACGAATGACAGTTTTACTACGAACCATGCTATATCTTATTTCGGAGCCAAATCATGTTCCGACGATTCTACGCGACTACCCAATTTCGGACAAAATCGTTTCTATCGGCGCAACTGATGCACAACTATCCTCCGAGTAAATTCATGTATTACCGTCGATGATTTCGCAAATTTACGAAACAACTACTCGTATCAAGTTCGAGCCCATCTTATATTACGGTCGACACACGAGATGCTATACGCATCGAACAATCGTCGATGACTTATAGTCTCGTCTTTATCAATCACAAAGTTCATGATCAACCAGTTCGTTCCTTCTCGTATCGTTATTTACAAAACTTTAATAGCGCGAGGCGCACTCCATTTTGTATTCCCACATCGTGCTTACGTTTTCTTACGTATCGATCTCGATATGCCGTATCAATTTTGATAGCGTAAGGGTCAACTTTGAATCTATTTCAATGTCAACTTAACTCGCATCGCATACATCCAAGTTCGCAATGAACTTTTCCATATGCATCAACTTGTTTTTCGATTCGCCGCATCCCGCTATACTTTGATCGCGTAACTGAGTTACGGATTATCCAACATCGAACCCTCAAGTCATGCGATCTCTCGCCCTCTAAGTTTTGCGTATTTTTTAGTCGTACTCAATTGAGTTTTGCCGTAACGTAACCAACTATTTCTTAGGCACGATTACTCACGTCAACCAACTCTTTACCGAAGTCGCACATAGTGAGATTCGATTATAATTCGCATCGCCCAACATTTCTATCGAAATCGTAAGTCGTGCGATTCGATTCGTCTCGTCCAACATTTCTATCGAAATCGCAAGTCGTGTGATTCGATACGCCTAGCCGAACATTTCTATCGAGATCGCAAGTCATGCGATTCGATTCATCTTGCCCAACATTTCTATCGAGATCGCAAGTCGTACGACTCATTTGTAAGCTCGAGTTTTCCTTTCCCGTCGATTCGATAATTGCTTCAAGGCAAAATCGTTCCGCTAGTCTCGGTCGTCCGTCCGACTTATAAATTCAGTCAGACATATCATTCATTGATACGAGTCTCGCCTTATCGTCCCAACCGATTTTTGAAGAACACTTGCATCAACATACCGTCGTACAAATTTCCAATCGAGTCTTGGTACTCTCTCGTCCGTTGCGGACAATTCTTCCACAATTCTCACAACGCATCGATGCAATTCATCGCACAAGTGGTATACCATATACCACTCGAAATCGAGTCATTTATCGCCTACGTGGTATGGCATATACCACTCGGAACTCAAGTCATTTCCCTCGTACTACACTTATTATAAACCAACGATCTCTTCCGACTCACGATTTCTGCAGTGATCGTGCTTGATCACAACCGTAACTTTGATTAAATTGCATTCGACACAACTCGATCAATGTTCTATTTGCCAACATAAGTTTGGTGTGCAACCGAACGATTCGTTCTATCGATTTATGAATTCAATTCTTTCCTTACGTTGCATCTCGTGCAACTATTTATTTTCAATTTCCTTTGCATCTCGTGCAACGATTAATTTGATATACATTGTACCATGTGCAATAATTTTACTTTCAACACGCATTGCACACCGTGCAACGATTTATTCTCGACTTTCTAAGTCAATGCCCAAATCCGTTCAACACATTCGGTATTGGCTTATCACTTCTCACTTTCATTTTATCGCATATTCACAATTAACTCGTTGCACATCGTGCATTATTTTATTTCTTATTCAATATGTTACATTGTAATAACATCTCAAATCGTATTTCACAATTTGTTGCGCTTGCAGCAACTAACATTTTTACGGCTCGTTGCATTCAATACAATATACCCTTCGCGACTTTCTTAGCAAACATCATGAAATTTCCAAAACACATGTGGCAAAATTTTACGATTTGTATTAGACTTATTGTATGGAACATCCAGTGCGGCATCAAGTAGAGTCAAGAGTGATATCAAGTGGTGGTGGGCAACTTTTAGAATTGTAATGAAGCAAGCGTCCAGAAAAAATTGAGCCTAGAGCTCTGATACCAATTTGTCACGCCCCGACCCGGAATCACCCGAATCATCGTCCTCGCAGGGGACGTGATGCCGCACGAGCCTGGAGTTGCGCTCGTACAAGGCAAGATGACAAGTTCTCAAATGGTTATATTTTGATTCGATATTAACAACGAAAGAAAAACAGAGTATGCGAAACAATTCTCTTTATTGATATTCGAAACTGAGATTACAAAGGCTTTCGATAGCCTAACAATATATGCCAGATTGGCTACAACACTCAGGTTCTCTCTTGCCCACAAAGGATTTCACCGTTCCATACATCATGCCTTCTATATCTCGACCGCATCAATCCTGTTGCATAGTCCGAGTGTCAATACGATCACACGCTTCAATACGCTTCGGCATTCCAAGCCTCAACACGTTCAAGCAATGCTTCGCCATGAGCCATCCATTTCCTGCACCCTGCATGAAGCTGGTAGGGGATCAGTACGTTTGTCCTCGCATGTACCAATACAAAGATCATCTTTCCAAACCGACATTGTAATATTTATGTTGAATCATGCAACTTAGCTTATGATCTTGCTATATTCTCTTTAGGGTCAGTTTCATGGCATATTCGAAAGCGTAAAGCATGTTATCATAGCAAACATGTTATCGAATTGAATAGACAAGCAAGCAAGCAATCTCGTGTTTGTTTCGTGGTGCGACTTACCAAGTCGATGCACTCGCCCTTGCGTCCCTTGCACTGACGCAAGGTGAATACGCCTCATTCCTTCCATGTCATGTTATATGTGCATCTCTAAGCAGGATCTATGTGCGGGACGCATACGCGCCTACACTTTCAACCCATCGTTCCTTTGCTATATGAGGGCCGTTGGCGTATCCGCGCCGGAATGGACTAAAGGATTTCCTTTCTTTTCTTTCATTCTTTTATCAATATTTGTCGGGCTGCTCGACGTTTAACGGGTGGGTTGCGGGCCAAAAAACCGAAACGTTTCCGCTGTATACCATCATTTGTGGCTTTTCCCATCTATAAGACAAGCACTACTCGTTTAAGGATGTGCGCCTACAAAGATTATTCGATTCCCTCCTAGGCCAAGTGGTTCCGGGGCGCTCCGGCACATAACCGTTTGGGGGAAACACTCGTGCACGAGTTATTATCACATTAATCTCAAGTCCATCCCAATCGACCATGCAATGCCCTTATTATTCAAGCAGTCAAATTCAAATAACCAAACATAGTCTTGAGTCCGAGACTCAAACTTTATCATCTCGTATTTCTTCTGTTAACTTTCTGTGTTCTTACGTTTCATACTTCGTTTTAATGATTCAATGGCATCATGCCTTAACTCAATGCTCGTCAACCGAACGACCCGAAGGTCTCGAACACCTTTCCAGGCATTATATCATATCCGACAGTTCCGCCACATTCATGCCACAACTGTATTCTTTCGCAACGAAGCCATCTTTTATTATCCCGTGCACATAGGCACGTT
Source organism: Iris pallida (assembly GCA_029216955.1). NCBI lineage: Eukaryota > Viridiplantae > Streptophyta > Magnoliopsida > Asparagales > Iridaceae > Iris > Iris pallida. Next base: position 15,108,793 of record JANAVB010007798.1, read on the forward strand.
TCGACCGTATCCCCATGTTTTATAACTTAGTGTTCAATGTCTGGGGCTTACGCGCTAGGGCGCTCGCCTATTGTCTTTCAATGTTCTAGCCTTCTAACTCGTGCGCGAAGGCACGGTATGGTTCATGTACTAAGGCACTCGCCGAGTACAGTTATCCCATATTCTTACGGCTTGCGCACCGAGGCGCTCGCCTTTGCGATATCCAATGTCCCATAGCGACTCGTGCATATGATGCACGTTTCATTTCAATTGTTCTAACTTAGTGTTCGACTCACACTACGATTTACTTTCCGATCGGACCACGCCCGTGGCGTCGATAGGTTTACTTTTTAGCATATAATAATATATTTGACTTATCGCATGAAGGAGTAAAAAGAAGTCAATCCTCCCACCTTGAGTCGATACGCCTTTGTCGTTTTACCGAGCCGATGCGGCTCGATTTCATAACTTTGTTGCACGGCCACTCTCCTGACTTAGCCATTCGAGCACTTCGTGCTTCATTGAATCATACGTCCGATTTGCCTTAGTGTGCCCAAGTCTCAGCCCGTCGCAAGGGGATGATTTGATTTCGCAGACCCCTTACTAAATATGGCAAAAGATCGACCTCTAATATTTTCGCATCAACGTATAACCTGCACACGAAAACAACTAAAATTAATACTTGCATCGATTTAGACTTGTGCCTTGGTCGATTCGATTTCTTAGAATCTTCGAGCCGATTCAACGCACTCTTCCTTCGGGGCAACGCGGCGCTTCGTATTGATTCACTCGATACATTCTTTGGGACAAGGCAACTCTTCACATCGACTTAATTCGATGCATGGCTCGGGACAACGTAGCTCTCGTATCGATTCGCATCGATACATTTCATTCTGTCAACGCGACTCGTTGAGTCAACGCTTCAGCGTAATGCGCCGTACGGAGCAGGGTATTACACTAACCCCTCCCCCACCAGCCCTCCTCCCCTCTCCAGCCCCCTAACCCCTACACCACCCCTAACCCTAACCCGAACCCTATCTCCAACCCTTCCCCCACCATCCCCCTCCCCTCCGAAGCCCCCCCGCCCTCACCCTCCAGCCGCCCTCACCCCCCCCCCCCGCCCCTCCCCCCCTAACCCGAACCCTAACCCTCTCCTTCCTCCAGCCCCCCTCCTCACCCCCAGCCGCTGTAGTGCCCCGTCCCGCAAAGTCAATCGGAGGAATCGAAATGCCGACGGCGTTCGGTCTTAGCCTTGCAACGGCTGCTCGAAGGCTCGCTCGATCGAGGCGATTCCTCGCTCAGGTGGGGTAGTTTCGGTGAACTTGCCTCATCTTAGCCTTCACTTAATAACTCGCATGTTTTCAACTTGCACAAGTAGGCTAATCTAAAAGCTACGAATGCACATAGCTAAGGGAATAATCTCGACCCATCGGAATGTCTTAGAACATGGAAAATGGTCCCACGGTTTTCATAGAAGTCGGCTCAGCGTGCTTTCAAATGATACTCGATCCTTCGATCCCGTGGCTTGGGAGAAGGAAGTTGGCTTAAGTTGCTAAGTTGTCCCGACACTTGAAATAGCCTAAGTCCTAGACGTCGCCTGCGTAAATGCTTGGTAAAGCATGCATGGTCCCGTCATTTTGCCCCAACACTCGAATCAGCCTAAGTCATAGGCGTCGCCCGTATGAATGCTTAATAAAGCATGCTCGGTCCTGTCCCGCAAGGCTTGGCATAGCCTTCGTACGTCACGCAAGTTAAGTCGTCTTGTACGGCTCGTTGGCTAAGTCTAGGCACCGAAGAACTTGGTCGTTCAAGTCGACCCCGTGTATAGCACGTTCCCTCGATGCGGAGCTCGGCGTAGCCTTTGCTCGTCGAGTCGTTGCCCGAATAAGTTAGACAAGAGTTGCGTTGGGCTATCAAGCCATTTCTAGCACTATCCCGTTCTATCTGCGGTTGTTGTCACGCCTCGACCCAGAATCACCCGAATCATCGTCCTCGCAGGGGGCGTGATGCCGCACGAGCCTGGAGTTGCGCTCGTATAAGGCAAGATGACAAGTTCTCAAATGGTTATCTTTTGATTCGATATTTAACAATGAAATGAAACAGAGTATACGAAACAAATTCTCTTTATTGATATCCGAAACAGAGATTACAAAGGCTTTCGATAGCCTAACAATACATGCCAGATTGGCTACAACACTCAGGTTCTCTCTTGCCCACAAAGGATTTCACTGTTCCATACATCATGCCTTCTATATCTCGACTGCATCAATCCAGCTGCGTAGTCCGAGCGTCAATGCGATAGCACGCTTCAATGTGCTTCGGCATTCCAAGCCTTAACACGTTCAAGCAATGCTTCGCCACGAGCAATCCATTCCCTGCACCCTGCATGAAGCTGGTGGGGGATCAGTACGTTCGTCCTCGCATGTACTGAAGCAAAGATCTTCTTTCCAAACCGACATTTTAATATTTATGTTGAATCATGCAACTTAGCTTATGATCTTGCTATGTTCTCCTTAGGGTCAATTTCATGGCATATTCGAAAGGGTAAAGCATGTTATCATAGCAAGCATGTTATCGAATTGAATAGGCAAGCAAGCAATCTCGTGTTGATTCGTGGCGCAACTTAGCAAGTCGACGCACTCGCCCTTGCACCGACGCAAGGTGAATACGCCTATCTGTATTCCCTGTCATGTTATAAGTACCTTCTATTCGGATCCATCCATGCAGGATACGTATACCTTGCACTTCCAAACCCATCGCCCTTAACTATATGAAGGTCACTAGCTTGTCAAGCTAGAATGGACTTATATTTATTGACTCGAAATTGTAAGACGACAATCACTCAGTTGTGGTTGCTAACCAAAATCCGAGGACCCCCGAAGTACTCGTGTAAGTGGCTTATCACATTCACTAGACAGGCGCTAAATTGGTATCAGAGCTCTAGGCTCAATTTCCTCTGGACGCTTGCTTCATTTCAGTTCTAAAAAGTTGCCCACCACCAATCGAAATCACTCTTGACTCTACTCGATGCCGTACTGGATGTTCTATACAATAAGTCTAATACAAATCATGTAATTTTGCCGCGTGTTGTTTGGAAATTACATGGTGTTAGTTGGAAAAGTCAAAAAAGATTTGTTGCCGCGGGATGCAACACGTCGTGAATTGTAATTTGAGATATTCGTTGGTTGCAACGAACGATACGAGAAATGTTGGTTGCATTGATACAATGAAGATCGTGGAATGTTGCTGCAGCAATTGCCATGCGTTGATTGTAAATGATGTGTTGGAAAGAAAATGAAAGTCAATATCGAATGTGTTGAACGGATTTGAGCATTGACTTTGAATGTCGGAAATAAAATATTGCACGAGGTGCAATGCGTATCGAAAATAAAATCGTTACACGAGGTGCAATGCGTACCGGAAGTAAAATTATTGCACGTGGTGCAACGTGTATCAAAGTAATCGCTGCACGAAGTGCAACGGATATCGAGAATGAATTTTTGCACAAAGATGCAACGAAAGAAAACAAACGTTATAAATAGAGAAAGGAAAATCGGTTCGGTTGCGTACCGAGCTTGTGTTGGCAAATGAAAACATTCGCCGAGTTATTTCGGATTCGATTTAATCGAAGTTACGGTTGTGATCAAGCACGATCACTGCGGAAATCGTGAGTCGGAAGAGATCGTTGGTTCGTAGAGAGTACGTTGCGACGGAAGTAACTTGATTTCTGGGTGGTATATGGCATACCACCGATGCCATGAATGGCTCAATTTTGAGTGGTATATGGTGTACCACTTGTGCGATGAATTGCATCGACGCATTGTGAGAATTGCGAAAGGTCTGTTCGCAACGGACGGGATAGCACCGAGACTCGATTGGAAATTTGTATGACGGTATGTTGATGCAAGTGATCATCAAAAATCGGTTGGGACGATAAGGCGGGACTCGTATCAATGAGCGATACGTCGGATGGAATTTATGAGTCGGTCGGACGACCGAGACTAGCGAAACGATTATGCCTTGAGGCAATGATCGGATCGACGGGATAGGAAATTCGAAACGTTGAAATCGAACCGCACGACTTGCGAGCTCGATGAAAATGTTGGACGAGACGAATCGAATCGTACGACTTGCGATCTCGATAGGAATGTTCGGCTAGGCGAATCGAATCGCACGATTTGCGATTTTGATAGAAATGTTGGGCGATGCGAATTGTAATCGAATCGTACGATGTGCGACTTCGGTGAAGAGTTGGTTGAAAGGGAGTAATCGTGCCTAAGAAATAGTTGGTTATGTTACGGCGAAACTCATTTGAGTACGACTGAAAACACACGAAACTTAGAGGGCGAGATCGTATGACTTGAGGGCTCGATGTTGGATAATCGGTAACTCAGTTACGCAATCAAAGTATAGCGGGATGCGGCAAATCGGAAAACAAGTTGATGCGTATGGAAAAGTTCGTTGCGAACTTGGATGTATGTGATGCGAGCTAAGTTGACGTTGAAACGGATTCAAAGTTGACCCTTACGTTATCGAAATGGATACGGCGTATCAAGATCGATACGTAAGGAAACGTAAACGATGTGAGAATACAAAATAGAGTGTGCCTCGCGCTATAAAATTTTGTAAGTAACGATACGAGAATGAACGAACTTGGTTGATCGTAAATTTTGTGATTGATCAGGGCGAGACTATAAGTCATCGACGATTGCTCGATGCGTATAGCATCTCGTGTGTCGACCGTAAAATAAGATAGACTCGAACTCAATGCGAGTAGACGCGTCGTGAATAGCAGAATCATCGACGGAGTGCATGACCTTACTCGGAGGATAGTTGCGCTAAGATTGCGCCGATAGAAATAGTTTTGTTCGAAAATTTGGGTAGTCGCATAGAATCATCGGAACGTGATTTGGCTCCGAAATAAGATATAGCATGGTTCGTAGTATACTGTCCTTCGGTGATGATCCACAATTATCGAGCGTAGCTTCGGGGCAGCTGACCCTAGAAGACTTGACCGCCAAATCAAATTGAATGCTGCAGACCGTAAGATGACCCATGCGATATCGCATATGGGATTGCATCGATAACAAATTAACGTGATGCATGTTGACGATGAGTCTAGGCGATCGAGAATTATTGGAACAACTTTCGATTGAGAATGATATAAATAGATTTTGAGTATTCGTCGGATGGATACTTGAATGGTTATGTTGGTCGACGATAGAACTTGAAATTCACCCGCGAACTTGGTGATTCGGATAGGCGATGGCGAGAATCGTGCTATGCACGAAAGGGAACGGTAAGGAAATGACTTACGAGTCATGTCGTTAGATTCGGATTTACCTTGCAATTGAGCTTGCGTAAATCGAAACTTACATTCGATGTTGCAAGACGAATAAGTTAAGAATTTGGCTAGTGAATTCCTATTCGCTAGGAATTGAACGTAAGGCGTATCGTAAAGACTTTCGTATCAAGGCGATCGTTGTCTTGAACACCGTCGCCTTGATGTAAACTTTGTGTCGGATAGATTGTGGCCTTTGTGCAATGTCAATTTAAACTTGCGTCGGAAGGATTTGAGCACGGTGTCTAGGTAAGTCACCTAACGGACGTAGTCCAAATGTTGACGCTTTTGCAAGTCAACAAAAGAGAACCATGTCGAGATAGGATACGAAGTAAAACATCAGAAATCGTTGGATAGTGACGCCGAACGCACGGTGTTGCGGAGACTCGTTGTGATCGGATGCGCGACGGCTTTACGCGACGCGTAGAATTGATAGTCCTGATGAAACATACAAAATGAGAAATGTGATTTTTGAATCGCATCATGTGCCTTGATTTTGTTGGACGATCACGCATGTATCAATATACATGTGCGCTAGAATTGCGAGAACAAGTAATAGAGCCAAGTCCGATTGAGAAAACGAGATGGTAAGTGATTGAGAATGAGAATTTACATGTTAGCGTTGTTCCGATATCTTACAACTGAGCTTGGCTGAAATACGTATATTGGTGGGATGCCTAAAATATGTGTATGATTCCAAACTAAGTTGTACGATCCAAACGATGGTGAGACGAGATCGTGGAACGATCTAATGAAACCCTTGGAAATTTAGTATTGGTTTCGGTTCGGGACGAACCTTGTTTTGAGTGGTATATTCTGTAATGCCCCGCTCCGCACGCTGCATTATGCTGAGTCGTTGACTCGAAGAGTTGCGTTGACCCGATTAAGTATCGATGCGAATCGATACGAGAGTTACGTTGTCCCGAGGAATGCATCAAACTAAATCGATGCGAAGAGTTGCCTTGTCCCAAAGAATGCATCGAGTGAATCGATGCGAAGCGCCGCGTTGCCCCGAAGGATGAGTGCGTTGAATCGGCTTGAAGATTCTAAGAAATCGAATCGACCAAGGCGCAAGTCCGAATCGATGCAAGTATTGATTTTAGTTGGTTTCGTGTGCAGGTTATACTTTGACGCGAAAATATTAGAGGTCGATCTTCGGCAATATTTAGTAAGGGGTCCGCGGAACCAAATCGACGCCTTGCGACGGGCTGAGACTTGGGCACGCTAAGGCAAATCGGACGTATGATTCAATGAAGCACGAAGTGCTCGAATGGCTAAGTCAGGAGAGTTGCCCGTGAAACGAAGTTATGAAATCGAGTCGCATCGGCTCGGCAAAACAACAAAGACGTATCGACTCAAGGTGGGAGGATTGACTTTTTTTACTCCTCCATTCGATAAGTCAAATATATCATTGTGTGCTAAAAGTTAACCTATCGACGCCATGGGCGTGGTTCGATCGGAAGTAAATCATAACGTGTGTCGAACACTAAGTTAGTACAATTGAAATTAAACGTGCATCAAATGCACAAGTCGCTACGGAATATTGGATATCGCTAAGGCGAGCGCCTCGGACGCAAACCGCAATAACATGGGATAACTGTACTCGGCGAGTGCCTTAGTGCACGAACCATACCGTGCCTTCGCGCACGAGTTAGAACGGCTAGAACATTGAAAGACAATAGGCGAGCGCCCTAGCGCGCAAGCCACGGACATTGAATGCTAAGTCATAGAACATCGAAAATACGATCGAAACGTGCCTGCGTGCACGAGATAATAAAAAGATGGCTTCGTTGCGAAAGAATACAGTTGTGGCATGTATGTGGCGGAACTGTCGGATATGACATAATGTCTTGAAAGGTGTTCAGGACCTTCGAGTTATTTCGGTTGACGAGCATTGAGTTGAGGCATGATGTCATTGAACATTGAAACGAAGTACGAAACATAAGAACATAGAAAGTTGACGGGAGAAATACGAGATGGTAATGCGGCATGGAGCCCTTCGAAATGTTCACGGCCTTCGGGCGTTCGTTGAGGACATTCGGGCGTTGTGCCAATTGAAATAGAGATAAGCGAACTTGCTTGGTTGTATGAAAGATAAGATTCGTTGCATGGTCAAATGGACTTAAAGACTATTGCCCGTGCATGGGTATTCCTTCGAACGCGGCGCGCCAGGGCGCTGGGACCGTTCGGCCTAGGAGGGATTTCGTTTTTGGTATTGTTGGTGCACTTCGACTAGACGGGTAGCGCCTGTCTAGTGAATGTGATAAGCCACTTACACGAGTACTTCGGGGGTCCTCGGATTTTGGTTAGCAACCACAACTGAGTGATTGTCGTCTTACAATTTTGAGTCAATAAATATAAGTCCATTCTAGCTTGACAAGCTAGTGACCTTCATATAGTTAAGGGCGATGGGTTTGGAAGTGCAAGGTATACGTATCCTGCATGGATGGATCCGAATAGAAGGCACTTATAACATGAAAGGGAATACAGATAGGCGTATTCATCTTGCGTCGGTGCAAGGGCGAGTGCGTCGACTTGCTAAGTTGCGCCACGAATCAACACGGGATTGCTTGCTTGCCTATTTAATTCGATAACATGCTTGCTATGATAACATGCTTTACGCTTTCGAATATGCCATGAAATTGACCCTAAGGAGAACATAGCAATATCATAAGCTAAGTTGCATGATTCAACATAAATATTAAAATGTCGGTTTGGAAAGAAGATCTTTGCTTCAGTACATACGAGGACGAACGTACTGATCCCCCACCAGCTTCATGCAGGGTGCAGGAAATGGATTGCTCGCGGTGAAGCGTTGCTTGAACGTGTTAAGGCTTAGAATGCCGAAGCACATTGAAGCGTGCTATCGCATTGACGCTCGGACTATGCAGCTGGATTGATGCGGCCGAGATATAGAAGGCATGATGTATGGAACGGTGAAATCCTTTGTGGGCAAGAGAGAACCTGAGTGTTGTAGCCAATCTGGCATGTATTGTTAGGCTATCGAAAGCCTTTGTAATCTCTATTTCGGATATCAATAAAGAGAATTTGTTTCGTATACTCTGTTTCCTTTCGTTGTTAAATATCGAATCAAAAGATAACCATTTAAGAACTTGTCATCTTGCCTTGCACGAGCGCAACTCCAGGCTCGTGCGGCATCACGCCCCCTGCGAGGACGATGATTCGGGTGATTCCGGGTCGGGGCGTGACAGTTGTCAAGTCGCGTAGTCCCTTAAGAACAAGGCTCGTCGTATAAGTATATGACTTGAGCGTAGCGTCGCCTATAGAACCATGTCTGTCTAAGGCACAAGCTACGATGGATCTAGTAAAGAGTATGCCACGATCAAAGAAAATCTATACGACTTGTTGTCGCCGAGATCGGTTCCGCTACTTGGGAGTCTCGCTATGTCTTGATATGTCCCGCACACGAGTTCGGTCTCCCGGCTTGGGAGTCTCGTTAAGTCTCGATAGAAAGAAGGAAAGCATGGTCATGTTAAGGAAGGATTTGATAGATCGAGTTGAGTATGCATGGTCATTGGACAACTTGTCGACAAGGTGTAGTCTTCTCGAATGATTGCCAAGGCGCCGGGATCATTCGCCCGGGGGAAGCGAGTTGCGACTCAAAGCAGGATGCAGTATAATCGCATGGGATTATCGGCACTTCCGGGGCTAGCTACTCATTAGAAGGACGGTCCGATACCCCCGCCGAGCCGTGTCTAAGATAGCTTGACATTGCTAGTGACCACTCATGTAGATGTGTCGGTAAGAGCGGCAAACCGCATGTTTACCTTTGGATATCGTCGAGTTCTAGCACAGCGTCGACCGAATCATGAGACAGTCTAGCACGACATGTATCAAGTTAGCAAGATACGTGCTTCGGCACAAACCAAGGCTTCCGCGTATCAAGTATTGGCATTCGCGTATTGGCTTTTGCGTATCATTATTGGCATTCGCGTAGTGGCTTCCACGTATCGGCATTGTTGGCCTGAGTTACATAAGTTAAGTCGAGTGCCATCGCTTTAAGTCGAAAAGGACCGTAATGTATAAGTTGGCTAAGACAGGGATTCGTTAGGCACGACCTCATCTTGAAGTACGGACAAGTCTAAGCAAAGTCTAAGGGCACGCCCTGCACGAGTCAACCCCTTGATGCCTTGGCACGGTCGAGTTCGCATAAGTTGCTCCTCGGCAAATCACTGTCTCGAATGTGTTAAGTTACGAATAGAATATGGTACGACCCTCCGTCACGAATTGAAGTTTAATCGAGTACAAAACGATGAGGCACTGCCTCGATCGAAATACATGTTGGCATGGCACGACCCCGTCATTGTACGACCCCGTCGTTGCACGACCCTGTCGTTGCGTCGTTAAGTATAGGCCGAGACGTCTCGTATCTAAAATGGATCCTAAGGCAAGATTAGAAAGACAATCGTAAAGGGACTTGTAAGTTGCACAAAGTAAATGAACGTGTCGGTTTTGTATGGGTGGGCGAGGAGCTCACTCCACCAGTACAGTTGAGTACTGACACCCACACAGTGTTCATGTGCAGGCACAGGTAGAAGCTCGTGGCGCGGAGGTCGCTTGGATGCGTCGAGGCACGGAGTTCCTTGGCGATTCGAAGCGTGCGGCCGTGTGGATTGAAGACTTATACAGGACATATTGTATGGACATCGCCTTCCGAAGCTTTCGCTAGCTCAAGCATTGTAATCGAGAGATGAGAGAGAGCAGAGTGAGTTGTAAAAATGAGAGAAAAGTGAGCACGAGAGACTTGTAATTTGGCCTTGCGTCCACAAATGTAATCTTGTATTCAATATCAATAAAGAGCTTCATTGGAATGATTTGTGTTCATGTGTCTTGTCTTTGAATTTCCACTGCATGTTCAATGTTTCTGTTTGGGACTTCTGTGCGACGATTCCGTCGCCGCCGATGTAATCGTCCGTTATGAAACTGCCTTACACGAGCGCAATCTAGGCTCGTGCGGCATCACGCCTTAGCGAGGACGATCGCTCCTACGGGAGCGGGGTGTGACATAATGGTATCAAAGCACGGCTTTACGTCCTTGGACTTCACGTCGAATTTCTCAGTTTTGAAAGCTCGTTGTTGGAAAAAAAAGTGTGCGCTTTCTCTCGAATGTCCCTCGGCATGTCCATACGATAAGTCTAAATATTTTCAAAAGCTCGTTCAAGCGTTCACTCGAACGTATCGGTAGGCTATCGCCGAATGCATCGGTAGGCCTTTGTGCCGAACGGTGTCAAACTTGTCTTGATAGAAAATATGTGCTAACGTTAACAAGTCGCATGCGTGCCTAACTAGTCCTGCGTTGACCCTAGCAATTGAGCATGCAAACTCGGAATATTGTCCACACGGGATGGCTATGCACACGACCTTTTGGCTAAGTTGTGCCGCGTGTCGCGCACCTTGACTTTTTGGTGCAACGAGTCGCGAGCGATATCAAGTACCGCTCGGTCAGGAACGAAGCTACACTTAGAGTGTCTATCGATAGGAACGCTATCGAGTTAACGCTTAGGCGTACACGGAAGATTGATTTGGATTTTGAGGAATAGTGCGATCGACCTAGCGCGTCGATACGACGTGGGCGATTAAACTAGAGATTCGTCAAACGAATCTGAAAGATGTCTTAGCGAGTAATGCGAACGTGATTGAGGACTAGATCGAATGGCTCGAATCTGAGTGGTGTATGGTATGTCTTGGAAATCATTCGAGCAAAAATTGAGGATTACGAGTATGTCGGCGAGACGATACGATCGCGCAAAGCCTTAGATCGCGTCATGCTTAGTTGATCGTGACTTCGTGTGTCCCGAATGAGATGTCATTCGGGCAACTTGTGAATGAGTAACGCGAGTTAGAAAACGATTCGAAATGATGAATAAAAGTGAATGTCTTGATCGAGGAAACTTAGAGGATCGTGCTTACGATTTCGGATTGTGTCCAACGAAATATGACTTGAGTTTTGGACAACTATCTTGAAACTAGCTTGAGGAATGGCGACCGAACTTGATCTTGAATATCGAGGAATTATGGTATATCCAGTTCGGATAATTGCATCAGTCGCACGATTCGGAATTGGTTGCAAAGGAAGATCGTCAGGTTACGCATATCGTCGATGGTATTGAGGCATATCAAATATTTATATACGATAACTCGGAGGTACTCTGACTCGGCGAACGACGATCGTGCAAGTGCCATTGTTTCGATGGATGCTATACTCGGGATATTGAAACGTGTCGAAGAAATGATGGACATGGCTCGAGGATTTTCTAGTTGAATGAATGACGGTTAGACTGTCGAACTGAGATCTTGACTTGGAGGAAAACAAAAATGTTTGGATTTGCTTCGTCGATAACCACAACGTTGATGTTCTTGTCTTATGCGAGCGTAACTCTAGCCTCGCACATACGTTGCACCGATTAGGACGATCACTCCGCGTGAGCGCTGGTATGGTGATTCATACAGTGGGGGTGATTCAACTAGCATGGCGTGGCAATTTGTGTGCTTCGACTTATGGTTTGACGCGAAGGTGAATTCGAGAATGACCTAGCGTGCTTGACGATCGAATTTGAGGATTGCGTAGGTCCAATCCGCGTATCGAGAATGAACGAGTCTAGACTCAAACAAGAGTTACGCCCCGATGAGAATGATTATTCCGCAGGAGCGTTGTTTGGTGATTCATGAACCACCATGGATAATCGGACTCGCGTGAGATTGGGGCGCAACATATTGTCAAAGCTAGACGACCTCGTGATCGAATACATGAATTGGTTAGAATTGGTGATTGAACGAAATTGGATTCTACGCAGTGAGTGCATTGATGCGAATAGGTGATCGTGCTCGATGTTTAGAAATTTGAGTGATGCGAGCTTGGGTAGAAAACCCTGTGCTATCGACTTTGGTTTGATCCTAGGATTGGGGTCAGTGTTGGCATTATTGTTTGGGAACTATGATTCCAATCCTGACATTGACTTAGCCTCGAAAAAATGGCCTAGCGGTTAGGCGAGACGCCCTGTTTCATGAGTTATCCATCGAAGGATTGATCTTGAGGATTGGAATGGATAGATGGCGTAAATCACGAATATAGGAAACCCTGCTCACGAGACTCGGCTGACATGCATATATTTCAGGGACGCCTGAGTATGTGCACGATGCGACTCGAGTGAGAACGGTAAGATCTAGAATGTTGATTATGACCTCGTGATCGAATACATGAATTGGTTAGAATTGGTGATTGAACGAAATTGGATTCTGTGCAGCGAGTGCATTGATGCGAATAGGTGATCATGCTCGATGTTTAGAAATTTGAGTGACGCAAGCTTGGGTAGAAAACCCTGTGCTATCGACTTTGGTTTGACCGTAGGATTGGGGTCAGTGTTGGCATTATTGTTGGGGAACTATGATTCCAATCCTGACATTGACTTAGCCTCGAAAAGATGGCCTAGCGGTTAAGCGAGACGCCCTGTTTCATGAGTTATCAATCGAAGGATTGATCTTGAGGATTGGAATGGATAGATGGCGTAAATCACGAATATAGGAAACCCTACTCACGAGACTCGGCTGACATGCATATATTTCAGGGACGCCTGAGTATGTGCACGATGCGACTCGAGTGAGAATGGAAAGATCTAGAATGTTGATTACGCCTGAGTATGTGCACGATGGGTAACAATATTCTATTATCCCCTCGCCGATCTAGAATGTTGATTACGCCAAGACCCTGGAAAGATGGCAAGATGGCAATACGAATGAGAATGGTGGCTGAATTACTTAGTTTTCCTTATCATGCATTATATGTTTTCTTCTTAGATAAGTTGCATATACTTGCTACGGACCCAGTTCATCCTAGGGAGAACAAGGATGGTGTCGACGTACTGACATCCGGATTTCAGGACTTGCAGCGGGGTTTACAACCGCTCACTGAAAGGGGCCCCGAAATCCCATGGTGCTGAAGTAGTAGCACGGTGTTTCGGAAACCTTCCATGGATTCGCATCCCATTCGGAGTTAGCTGTTCGCCTGTAAGATGGTCCAAGATGGCATGTCGCCAGTGACCATCACATAGATAGGTCCAGTGCTAATAATGTCTTATACAGGAAGAGTAAGTTATTATCCAAATACAGGAAAGGATGTCGGCTGTTGGTAAGAATCACCTGGATGGCGATAATTATATAAAATGTACATGGATGACTACACGACCGTGGGTAAGAATTCACCAAAGGGTGATGACTGTATGCTTTAAATATGTTGGCTATGAGAATTGCATGCTTTACTTCTTGTCGACTATAAACATGAAATTGACCCTAAGGCAACGAAAAAGACCACTATTAATAATATGTTCTATAACATGATTACTTAGTATTGTATTCTTAGGTGAGTTGGACCAGCGCCGCTCGCCAGTACATTGATGATGTACTGACCCACATTGTGGGCAATATTACAGGTGCTTATGCTTGGGAAAAATCGTTTGGTCAGTGTTTGGCATCGATGAATCGGATGGGTGTGCAGAAGCTCTTCTTACAAAACGATGTCTTCTGCTATACGGGACATAATGTATGGAATAATGTAACTCAGTTGTACCAGTGAGATTGTAGCCAAATTGGCAATTTCAGCGTATAGAAGTCGACATATTCAGTTGTAGCCTAAAGGGCAAGCGTATATAATTAGTTGGCTATTCAAGAGTCTTGTAATCAGTTATAAACTCTGTATTCCGCTGCAAGTCTTGTAATCCATTGCAATTATCAATAAAGAGACATTTTTTCATATCTTGTGTGACTTTAATTTATCTGTTCGATTTTGCTGCGCTGTCGTTGTTTTCTGAGACATATCAGGAACTGTAATGGTTTTGCCTTGTACAAGTACAATATAGACTTATACGGCATCACGTCCAGTGGCTAGATTTCGATCCTCCAGAATCGAAACGTGACAGCACGCATCTCGAGAAATAACAAAAAATTAACAAAAAGATAGCCCCAAAAAAATCACTAAAGAGCAAGATATGATGACAAGCGGTCAAAGGCATCAGAACTACTCTGGAGCAGGACTACAACCCGTAAACCAAATAAGGACCAGAATTGCAGACCGTTATCCGAGCAGACTTAGCACTCCAACCACGCATTGAAAACAAAAACAAGTGCAAGCGTAAAGACAAGTCATGCAAAAGAACACAACAAATTATTCCTACGACTTTCTATTTGTTAACTAGTTAGGGTTATCACAAGCCTTATTTACTAAGGATGCAAGTGAGGAACTTCACTACCACCTGCACTGCAGGAACTCGGATCGCCAAAGAGCGCTTGTCGAGCTATGACCAGACAACATAACATATGAGCAATAATATGAGCATTAACACAAGCATTAACTGAAAAATACATAACATGTAACAAAATAATAAGTGCTGCAGCACATGAGCTACGGGGTTATACATGCCTCTTGTGTAATGCCCCAGTCCCAAAATACGTAGGACTAGAAACGTAGACATGCCAGCTGTATACATACAAAGTACACTCCAATATATGGAACCCTCGTATGAATACATAAGCTGTAAAATGCAGTAGAACCATAACTAATCTTATCCACACAAAATAAATGAATAAAAGATATCATATAATCAACTATGAATTGTCATTGGTACATGTAGTTGGGCGGAGACAAATCCACTACTAACTATGAAAAGAAGTACATAGTAAAAGAAAGATTTTTGGCGAGCGAAGCGAAGACGATCCAAGTGCAATCATCCTCGAAGAAATAGCGATGATCGCGGCTAGAGCTAAAACACCTGCGAAAGACAAGAGCACACACCTGGCGAGATAACCAGGTCCTCAGACGGACGTAGCAAGATACAGGAAGAACAAGCTAATATGAACTGTCAGAATAATAAAATGATATATAAAAGACTATCCTAGACACAAATATGCAAAGGAGATTCTAACCGCCTAATGTGCAATTTAGAGGACAACTTTCATGCGCATGGATGAGATTTTAGGCTATAAGTACGCATCTGGCATCCAGTCATACGTATCCGGCCGTAACGTCCAAAACGTCAGAGGGTATCTGCAAATATATCGTCATAGTTCCTTTTGAAAACTATGGGTTACCTGTTTGGCTTCCCATACGCACTAGCGACTGTCCTCCCCCAATATTTCCCATACTGTTGAAGTCATGTCCATAGTTCGTCCAGTTTTGTAACTGCTTGAGTCTCTAAAACCCTAGCCATAGCAGTTACGAACAACTACAGTCACACGACTTTAGAGATGGCCAATCCATAAGTCATGCCCCTAGCAAAATGTCTCATATCGTGTAGTGTGGGTGTCATGGCCAAAGGAGATATAAGAATATCCCCCAACAAGAAGGTAGTCCGCTAACACTAAGTTAACATGCATATAGTAAAGTAAAACGACTAATAGAGTCGCTTGCACCCAAGTATGGCTTGGACGCGCAGTTTATAACAAAGGAAAGTAACAATATGAAACAAAATAAATAATACAGAAAATAAATAATTTGACAGTTAATTAGCAAGGTATACTTGTCTGTTGTGACGCCTGGTGAGCCGCCTGGTGTGGTACAATAAAGGTGGCACAAGATCGACTTCGGTGTTACAATTACGCAAAGGGGTCTTCGATGGTGGCACAGACTGGTCCATCGGGTCAAGAATGGTCAAATTAAGGGTCGACATAAGGTAGTCTCGAATTTGCGAGGGAATAGGAATGAAGGGCTTAGTCACGGGCTGGAGAAAAATCGAAGGAATTTGGAAAAATAATATATATATATATATATAATTTTTGAAGATATTTATAATACTTGAAAACTAGTTTTTATGAGTCAAAATAATTATAGAAAAATACTTACAATCAAGAAATTTTGTTTTTGGCTAAAACTCCAAGTTTGTAAAAATATAATTTTTATGTAGGAAACCATATTTTATCAGTGAAAATATATAAATAAAATGTTTGGAAAATATTAAGAATTTTATTTTAGGCAACTAAAATTTAGATAAAATATTACGGTAATATAAAAATAATAATATGATTAGGCTGAACTTAATTTGACACGGATGTAGGCAAAACTCATGATATACTTTTTAGAAAATATTTATATAGTTATCATGGCGAATATCTTAGCAATCATTTATTAGTAATAATAAAAATGATAGTAGTCATAAATGAAAACATGATGATAAAACAAAACCTCTAATAATTTATACCTACAAATAATTTAATATCCAAAATATATAAAATATGCATATTTTTTATAATAGCAATAATAAAACTAGTAACAGTAAATTTAAAATGATGATAATAATAATAATAGTAATGATAATAAAAATAATAATTAAAATAATAAAACAACAACAGAGTAATAAAAAATAATAATAACAATTAACAAAATAATCGATAAAAAAACAAAAGAAGGGTTGCTGCTGCCTTTTATTGGAAAGTGGAGAGAGAGTGAGAAGGAAAAAAAAAGGAAAGGGAAGAGAAGAGTCGGGGAAGAGAGAGGGAGATCGGTGAGGGGAAGTCCGAGGAAGAGGCTGCGGAGGCTCGGCCGGGCTTAGGCGAGAGGGAGATGAGAGAGTGAGCGAGAGAGGGTTTCGATGGTCGTCGGTAGACGGGACAACGCAGGGGCGGTGATCGGGCGGCAGTCGTCGGCGGGCAAGGCGGTCGGAGGCGCGCCGGCAGCGAGGGGTTTGGGGAGTCGTCGGTCGGGGCGACGGCGTGCTGGGGTGTAGCCCAGCGGCAGCAGTGGGGCACGGATCCAGTGAGGAGGGAGCGACCGCACCCCCGGGTCGACGCTGATCTGCTATGGGTGGGCGATGGGTTGATGGCGCTGGACGAGGAGGGGCATGGCGACGCCGTCGTCGGGTAAGTAGTGTCGTTTCATTTGTGGTGGTGATGGTGATGATTGTTTTTGGGGATTTTTGGGTGGTGACGGTGAATGGTGATGGAGCCGGTGACGGTGGGCTGTGTGGTGTTGGTAGGCTGTGTTTTGGGCGGAGACGATGTGGTGTCGCGGGGGTCGTCCTGGGAGGAAACAGTAGTCGACGTTTGTCGAGGCCAGGGCAGGGTCGATGCCGGGGAGGTACGAAGTCCTGGCGAGGTGGCAGGCTGGTGTTGGTGGGGATGCGATAATGGCCGGTGAAGGGTGATTAGATGCTGGTGATGGGTGTTCGGTGCAGGCGGGGGTGGTGTCAGGTGCTCGTGTGGGCGAGGAGGAGTCGCTGCGGTTCACGGCGACGGTGGAGGTCGTCGTGGCAGTGGCTTATTCGGCCATATTAGAATTAGGGTTAGGTTTAGGGTTAGGGTTAGGGTTAGGGTTAGGGTTAGGGTTAGGGTTGGCCGGGCGAGGTGAGAATGGGTGGCTGTGATGATAGTCGATGCGAGGAAGAGGTGGGCAGCCGGGGGATGGCCGGGTTAGGTTTTGGAAATTTTATTGTGTCGGGGAAGTGTCCGACACGGAAGAGTTAATAATGTATTTGTAAAAGATGGAATAAGAATTTGGACGGGGAACACGGACACGATGCACGCACGTTTGGTTGTGAAAATTTTGGAGTTGGAATTTATGGATGAGTACCTCGCCTTTTATAGGAGGTGAAAATTTTCAGTTGGATAAGGATTAGGATTTATTTAAACCCAATTAGATAATTGCTACTAATCAATTCAAAATCAATCAAATCCAAATACAAATTTAATTTAAATCTAATTAAATTCCTTCTTTTAGTTTAAAATTAAATAATATAAATCATATTTCAATTACAGATATTAATTTAACTATTTAAATATATCCATAAAATCAAATCAAGATTTAAATTGCCACAATAATTTCAAAAATATGTTTTCCAAAAATACTAATAATAATAATTTCGAAAATTACACTATTTATTTAAAAATAAGCTAATAAATAATTATGATATATGTATGCACAAATAATTTTTGCGAATATTTTTGCTTTTCTAGTATACAATAAAAATATTATTTATTATTAATAACTGTTAGAAAGAAAAGGCTTAAAATACAACTTAGAAATTTGTTATGATGGCAAAATAATTATTATATATATCACTTGGAAAATAGAAAATATTTTCTAAAAATATGCACGCTCGCACATATTCGTACTCGTCGAGCAATAACGAAAAACAAAATCTTGCGCGTGACGTACGATACGTTATTGAGGCGTAAAATACAAGAAAATTAATCGGTACCAAATTTATATAAAAAAATTAGTAGAATTTTAGGGGTTTTACATCTTGAGCCTTGAGCGATCGGAGTTGCTGGTAGTGCGACTATCATCCCCTCCCGATGCACTATGTGAGATAAACAAGTCAATTATCCTATGAATTTTTTTTCTCGATTATCAAGTCATGGACACTTGAGAATCGACCTATCATGACGAGTGATGAGTACGAGCTATTCACGAGTTATCACTTGTAAACTTATCATATTTCACAACACGCAATACATATAACAATGCTCACATTTGATTGTCCTAAGCCAAAATGCAGTAGGTTAACATAAAAAATAATCCACGGTGTCGCATAGGATATACACTCATGTCAAGCATAAATGTGAAGGATACAATATTCTAACATCTCACAAAATCACTTCATTATGGTAAGAAATCAAAATAGTTTAAGAAATATCAAAAACATGCAAAAATGGACAATAGGCGCATAGACCAGACAAGATGCACTCATGGAACAAATAGGCGCATGGCAAGACGCATGGCAAGAAATTACCAAAGGTGCAACTCCATCAATTAGGCTCATAGGGTCATAGGCGCATAGGGTGGTCAGGTCTAGGGAAAAAAGTAGACATATGAGTAAACAGGCGCATAGCAACCTAACCATAACACCAAGACGCATAGTAACCAACAAGCCCATGAGTAACCATAGGCGCATGGCGAGATCAGGTGCATACCAAGACAAGCATGTGCTTTCGGTCCATGCACATAGAGAACCTATGCGCATATTGCGCATACTGTCAGAGGTATGTGGCAGGTTCTATGGCCACTTGGCTTTTCTGTCGCATGACCACCTGCGTGCATAGAGGGTTGTCTTCTCCAAACAGCAGTAGAAAGCTGAGTATAGGTTCTAAAAACTCTAAAACTTCAAATGGTCATAGCTTTCTCAAAATAATTCAAAATATGGCGAAACAAAAGCCAAAACTGCATGAAATTCAATTTCCTGCAACATGGGAGAACTGGTTTTCAAAAGTAACAAGTTTTACTAGGTCAATCCCACATAAAAGCATAAAAACCCTAACTTGAAATTTTAGATATAGGCTCAAATAACCCTCAAATCCGAAATACCAAATAGTAAACTTGTAGAGAATATAGAGGTGCATAATATAGAGAAAAAAATTAAGTAAGGAAAATCATGGAAATAAAATGTATGGTCACTCCATTATGCAAGGTTTACTTGCCTAGGGTTGGTTTAGGGTTGGTTGAGGAAAATTAAGAGAGAAGTAAATAAATATTAGAATGAATGAGAAGAGAGAGTGTAAGATGGTTAATATACGGTGGAGGGAAATGATCTTTGCCCTTAGATGTGCCATGTCACCAATCCAAGCCACTAGGAAAACCAAGGGACGTCCACGAGTGAATCGGATCATGGATCCATTTTACATACGGGTCCTAGTAGGGGTCTATGACAATTGCCAATGGTTATTCTACAAGTCCACGGTAGTCTCACATATAAAATAAATCCAATGCTCAAAACTCAAAAACAAAAATAAGAAGTATAAAATAGAGCTTGATTATGAGAAAATTTTAAAAACCAAAAATTTTAGAAATACGAAATCCTGGAACGAACGTGACAATTACAGTTTGAACAATCCAGTTAATTTGGTAAATAATAAAAATATATACTAAAAATTGAGTCAAAAACATACTTAGTAAAGTCCAAGGCTAAAAAAGAGCAAGTTATCACTTAATCAATCATAGGGATGAGTCTCACTAGTGAGGCGACATCGAAAATTTGGAAGGATAGTTGTCACCGTCTCATGTAGAGTAGATCTGGTGTCCCCAGTTTTGGTGTACCAAACCAGTCTCATCTCCTATAAAACTGTGGATCCTACCAATTTTGGGTGTTATATTTTATATAGGCAAGGGACATCTTTATACGAAGAGTACTAGTTTGGTTCCCCCAAAATATGAACAACATATTTGTTCTTAGTCTCATGTTAGCTTAATCAATCAATATAATAAAATTGTTTTGGACTTTCTGACAACTTAATTAGTAATTACCATATTTCTTGAAATCAAAGATCTCAGCATTCCACAAAAATGTCTCAACATTCCATATTAATGACTTAGGACTTGTTTGTAATTCTTTAAGTTGAGGTGTTATTTTTATCCACATAAGAATAATTCTATAGAGACATTTTTATTGACACACTATGTAGCCACACTTATGTGGCAGGTGATTTGGCATATCCATGTCACTGAATTAATTAAAGGCCAATTAATTAACTTTTTAGTATGTCCAATTTTGCATGTATGGAAGGTTTCTAATCTTTGACATGTGTTGCAATTTTGTATGGACAATTTATAGCCACACTTATTGTTATCTTTCTTTTCTTCTTCTCCTTCTCATCTCCATTTTCTTCTTCTCTCCATTTTTTTCTTCTACTCATCTCCATTTTCTTCTCTAATCCCACCATAAGAACAAAGAAAGAACGAAGGAAACCTTAGAATTTGACATTGATGAGAACATGATAGAAAAATGGCGCATATATTTCCAAGTGTAGCACAAAGAAGAAGTGATGTACGAAATTGTGTCGTTGGAGCCTAATCATGAAGTTGACGAGAACATGAAAGAAAAATGGCGCACATATTTGCTACGATTGAGGGAAGCTCATATGCAATGCCTTTTGGAAGACTAACACAGGAGCAAAATTGTTATATACATTTTAATAAGAGTAACTCCATACATGCAAGAAGATTGAATCTTTTGCATGGATTGTAAAATAATAAATTGGACATGGACAATTTTGGTAACTGAATAATTAATTGGCCATGCAAATAGCAGCACATGCCAAAGATTGAAAACCTTCCATACATGGAATTACTCTACATGCAAAAGTGGACATACCAAAAAATTAATTAATTAGTCCTTAATTACTTCGATGACATGGACATGCCAAATCACCTGCCACATAAGTGTGGCTACATAGTGTGTTAATAAAAGTGTGTCTATAGAATTACTCAAAACTTAACGCTGTGTTTGAAAACTTTTCTGGGGAGGGAAAGAAAAATTTGAGGGAAAGGAAAATGGAGGAGGATAAAATGAAGGTAAAGTTAATTTTTTCTTCCTTTGTTTGGATGGACAAAAAGTAGGAGAAGGAAAAGTTTAAAAATAATTTTTTTATTTGTTTAGGGATAGAGATACAATTACTATTTAGTCCTTGGTCTTCTCAAATGATAATTTATTATTACCTTTATGAGGGTGATGGAGTAAATTTACTCAAATTCCTCTCATCTCGCTCCATTTTTCTCCAACTTTTGGGAGAAAATTTTTTTAGTGGGACCCACCTACTTTTTTTCCTCAATTTTTTTCTCTCCCATTTTTTCCTCCTTTCCAAACACCAACACTTTTAATTTTTCTCTCACTTTCCCCTTAATTATCCTTTCTCCCATTTTTTTCCCCTTCCCAAACAGTACCTAAGGCTCCGTTTGGTACAAGAAAAAATAACGAAGGAAAAAAAATGGAGAGAAGAAAAGTGAATAAAATGATCCATTTTCTCTTATTTGATATTGAAAAAAAAATGGAGGGAAGAAAAAATAAAGGAATTATATTTTTATTTCTAACCTAAGAAATTCAATCCATCAAAAAAATGGAAGAAAAAGTTTATAAAAAAAAAGTTGAGGCTTATATTAATTTATACCCCATATTAATTATATCATTAAAAATATTTCAATGAATTCAAATAATAAATAAATAAAATTAGTTGAAGATATAATTGGTAAAAAAAAAAAAATTAGTTCCACTTTTTTTTTTTCGTATCAAACCAAAAAAAAATGTATCATTTCCATTTTTCATCTATCATAGCAAACAAAAAAATAAAGAAAATAATATTTTCTTTCAATGGAAGAAAATTATCAAAATAAATATTTTACTTTTTTTTTCCCTTTCCACTTTTTCATCCTTTTCTACCTAACGGAGGCAAACTAAGTAGGCTGAGACTTGGCAAAACCAGGAGGTTAACAAAAGTAACTAATTAGCATCAAATTGTGGTGATCTATTAGCTGGAAATTTGATTTGCCAGGGAGTTCAGTTCTCTGTCTAATATCTATAAAACAGTGTTGTAATTAATAATTTACAGCCACAAAGACCAAAGAAAAGAAAAGAAAATTAAAAGTTTAATTTTCTGATCTACCGTATCCCTTTACATGAACTAATTACAAAAATTTAAATAAAAAAAGGAAGAATTAAGCTGCAGAGTGGATTAACTCCCTCTTAATCTTCTTCCTCCTGAACAGCAACCACTTCCTCCTCATCCTCTCCTCCTGTGACTTGTGCTCCTCCGTTATTGTCTCCAGCATCGACTTCCACTCCCTCCTCCTCCCCACCACCACCAGCTGCTTGTACTCCTTCTCCAGCTGCTCGCTGCTGCAAACTCTCCACAACGAATGAGCAGAATCAGCTGCTGCTGCTGCTTCTTCATCATCATTCTTGATCATCTTCATGAGCACTTCCTCCGAGATCCTGATCTGCAGCATCCCCTTCTCCGTCTTCCTGATGTCGAACGGGGGGCCCATCTTTCTGTCAGCCGGCCTCGTCATCGTGACCAGCGACGAGGCGACGGTGACGAAGGAGAGGACGGAGTGGAAGAAGGAGGCCGGGAGGAGGAAGTAGCTCTGCCCCAGCTGCAGCTGCTCCTCCGCCGACAGCGCCGGGACCTTCTGTCCTATCAGAAACGACTCCGAGTGGCAGACCAGGTGCCGGGGGAACTCCCTCATCAGCTCCGACGCCGCCACGGGCCGCCTGTAGACCTGGACGCGGCCGTCGGGCGCGACGAGACGGACGGTCCGGAGCGACGGCGGAGGGCTACTGGTCGGAACGCCGGCGTCGTCTTCTTGGTCATGTTGGTGGAGCATGTGGAAGCACCATGGGAGCATTTGGAGGCTGAGGAGGGACCTCATGAGTCCCATATAAATAGTTAGAGAGAGAGAGAGAGAAGCGGTGATGAAGATTGAAGGAGCATGCTGCTTTATATATTATCACCAACAGAGGAACAGCTAGGGGTGGTCAACATTGTCATGGCCCATTTTGTAAGCTTTTTTCTTTAATATTTCGTTGTCAAGCTCTCCATGTTTGCCATTTTGCATATCGTCCTTCCTCTCTTGACTACTTCAAAACTTTTCATGTAACTCGACTTTTACCAATTGTCAAATAATATATGAATGTCGTTATTGACGTTCCTAAAATATTATTATACCTTTATCTCTACATTTTTTTAAAATTATTTATCATTTAAATTTTAAATATATTTCTACATTAATATTATTAGTATTCCTAAAATATTATATTGCACTTCTCCATTTATGCATGCATGACTTAATGTCAGATTTAATGCATGATAAGTTCTGAAATTAAAATTTGAATGATAAAAAATTAAAAAAATACAAGATGACAATTTAATAATGTCAATAATAGCACCCTTGTGTGTGTGTGAATATATATATATATATATATATATATATATATATATATATATATATATATATATATGTGTGTGTGTGTGTGTGTGTGTGTGCGTGTGTGTGTGCAAATGACCTCTAGCCTAGTGGTTAAGAGAGATGCATGCGGCTCGAGTGGTCAGGAAATTGATTCCCTGTGGGAGCATTCGCCACAATTACCTTTTATATATATATATATATATATATATATATATATATATATATATATATATATATATATATATATTTGAAAAAAAAGGTAATTGATCTCTAGCCTAGTGGTTAAGAGAGATACATGCGGTCCGAGTGGTCAGGAGATTGATTTCCGGTGGGAGCGTTCGCCACAATTACCTTCTTTCAATTGTACCCATATTGTAAGCCATGTATAAAATTAAGTAGAATTTAATTTCTTTTCCTCACCCAGATTGATGTTTAGGAAAATAAGTTCAACATTTTGCAAGAAGTAATATCGAAAATCAAACAAATTATATAATTTTTTTTTTAATATATTAAGGATAGAATTTTTTTTTTCTCTCCACTACGATTGTAGATGCTTGTTACATGTCCAATTAATAATCAATTTTAATATCAATGAACTTTCTCAATTATCTATACCTTTATGTATAAAATAAAAGTTTCAAGTTTCAATGGAATATCAATTAGGGTCATTTAGTTTTAGTGTCTCACATATATATAGATATTAAGATTTGGATTTCAAAATTGAGCGATGTTAGAATTTGGACCTCAAAATTACTGTTCATTAGCCTATGAGAATAATAATTTCAAATTCCAAACTCTAATATCGATCAATTTTGAGACTTAAATTCTAATATTTATATATATGTGAGACCCTAAAACTAAATATTTCTATCGATTATGGCATATGTAAATAACCTAAACCTTGCCAATACTAAAAGCAAGATTTGGAATCTTTTGAGTAAAATATAAATTATATAATTGAAGGATCGCTTAGATTTAGTGAAGCGTGAGACCGGTTACAACTGGTTTATTTCTGGCAAAGACTGGCCAGACTGACTGGAGCAGTAGTATAGTCTAGTAGTAGCAACGGACACTCTGACTGCATCTTTGACCCGATTTTAATTCTCCAGTGCCAGCACGGAGAAAACTTTGATACACCCGGCTGTATCAAAGTTTTGATATAGCCGGTGTATGACAAGTGGGCCCTCCTCTCTCTTCGTAATTCGTGCATGTAAAAATTTTATAGTGGAGCCCACTTGTCATATATCGGCTGTATCAAAACTTTGATACAGACGGGTGTATCAAAGTTTCTCTCTGCCAGCACACCCACTCTCTCTCAGTCACTCGTTCTTTCCGAAATTTTTTTACAATATAATAAAATACTGGCGATAAGATAAATGTTTATAAAAAATTCCAAACAAGATTACAAAACGTTATAGGCTATGTCATTTTTCCTTTATTTAAAAAAAAAAAAAACTGGCATGGATATGACGTCTTGGTTAAAAACTTATAAAACTTTTATAATTTTTTTCACTTAAATTCTTTAACAAATACTAATTTTCATAAAGCCTACCATTCTTCCACCCAAAATTTCATTTTATTTTTATTTTACTTTGTGCTTTTCTTTTCTTTTTAGAAAAAAAATAAATCTACTTTTCAGGAATAATGTTGACCTACGTCTCTTGAGGACTGTCCGGACAGAATTTTGCTCCGTCAAATTTTACTTCAGGCAAAATCTCTTGTTGTTCGGTCAACAGACGAGGGTCGAGGAACAACGTCCTTCGTGATCATTCATGGACAAAGTCCTCGAAACCTAATTAGTTTTTTCGGTTATGATGTAAGTAGATTTTTATATGCCTATATTATATTTTACAAATATTTTATAGATGTTGACCTGTAAAGGAGTAGGGATATAAACTTCATTTGTTCTAGGATCGGATTGTGAGAAAATATTCAATCATTTTTTTTTAACTCTGTTTATTCATCTAGTGAAGATCGATTTGTCACTCCATAAAAGTAGTCCAATTAGACAGTCGATGGTAAAAGTTAAATTTTTTCCTTTTTTTAACTTATTACATCTGCAAAAACTAGTTTGTAAGAGGGGATTTTTAAAAAATTTAAAAAGAAAACACTCAACATCAGAAAATACATTATAGTCTATGACGTTTTGTATGTTATTAATAAATTGTAGTATACATTTTACCTTATAGCTAATATAAAGCGGACTAATTAGAGTTTAGATCCTGAATTTTATACCAGCTTAGAATTTAAGTTCTGACTTGTCCAATTAAAAAGTTTAATTAGACCCTGAACTTTTATTAGTTGTTTCGATTTTTTCTATTATACTCCCTCCACCCTCCCATGTTTAACAATGAAACATTTATATATAGACTAGGAAAAGTATAATGGAAAAATAAAACAAATAATAAAAATTTATGGTCTAAAATTTTTAATTGGACAAGTCAGAACTTAAACTCTAAGTTGATATAAAATTCAGGATCTAAATTCTAATCATCCTATTTCTAAACTATGTTATCATGAAAGGGCTGTTTGGTTTGCAAGTAGCTCAACGGAAGTAGAAAAGTGGAAAAGTTTATTATTATTATTATTATTATTATTATTATTATTATTATTATTACTTCCACCGTTTGCTTTAACTATTTGAAAAGAAAGTCCATCATCTCATGTCCGGTCCAACTATTTCAACATAAATTAAAATCCTGAATATTACTCACTTGTGTACATATATTAGTCAAAGATGCAATTTACAAGGAAAAGTCTATGTTAATCTATAGGATTAGTCTAAGTATCGCCTTTAACTAGGTCTAGTATAGGATTAACTACGTAAGCAACATGTTCCTTTGCAGTAGAGAGTAGACTGATCTTTGTGAGACTGACTTTGATACAACTTATTTATAGCAGCTTTCGAAAGCACGAGAAAATGCTTTGAAAAAACTGTTTCTGCTTTTAAAATAATACCAAAACAACACTCGAGACACGCTAGTTGTCGAGCCGGAATTTTTTTTTTCAAAAGGAAACACATTCAATTATTCAAAATAGTTTTAGTTACTTTACCAACAGTAATTATAAACAAATCAACAGTATTGTAAGTTTGTAACTATTCAAAATAGTCAAGCTTGAAAAGTTATTTGCCACGCGAGTACTAGCTTTTAACTGTTTGGTGGGCAAGGTGATTATTTTTATTCCTTTTGAGATGTCCGGTGATACGCACGAAATTTTGTGTATGCTGTATTGAAATTTTATGCACGCGCGTACGCTGTATTGTATGCCGGTTGGGACCACTGTTTTTCAACTTTTACCAAATAAATGGAAGGAATAATACGTCCCCGTGGCTCGATCCACTCGATATTCTGTCACCGGTCAGAATCTTATATCTCTCTTCGGTAACCACAAGAGTCATTCGAGTTCGATTGTGGGCAAGGTGATTATTATTCTGGAATGGACTTAATATTGATAAATATGTTTTTTTTTTCTTCTTCTGAGCCATCATATTTATTAAAACATCTTTCAATTAAAATATTTATTGATGAATAAAAAATGTGTATTGATAAATATATGAGTTGAAATACTCATATAAAATATATATTTATTAATGTGTTATTATGTGTTCAATGTTAACATAATCTACAAAATAATTCACTCGTAAACCATCTTAGAGGTTTGCTTCACTGATTACATGCTTACTAAACCGTAATGATCATAAGACAATTGGTGTTAATTTATCACAATCATTTACAAGGAAATGATGATAAAGGCACTGGACAGTAAGCAAACAAACCTGCAGGGACCTCGGTCAATTGTGAATGCTTGTCAACCAAGCTTCAAACTTCAAATTTTCAATACATTACCAATTATTTCTTTATTATTAGACAATATACTCAATGTTCTCTTAATCTAACTTTGAGTAACTTTTATATTAGAAATTACTCCCTTGTATCTTTGGGGTTAGTCTAGTAATAATGGGTCCGTAGTTCTATTTTAAAATTAACCTTATGCATGTGTATTTTAATATTTGAGTATTCGTTTATGAAAGTATATACTTATCTTGTGCTAGCTTAAATCGCATGTGAGTTGGAGGATTTTATGTAATGTCCCCACACCGTACAGTGATTACGCTGAGTTGATCAATGCGATGATGTATGAGTTTGATTCGAAAAAAATTGATTTCAATTTGAAGAGATATTAACTCAGTTGGTTTTATGTGCATGCATATACATGCGAAGTTTCTTGCGATCAGATTATCGTCTTAATGAGTTGAAGCGTGAGCACGATAGTTCGAATCAGTGGTCAGCTCAAGGTGTTCGCATGGTTAGGATGAGATGATCGTGCAACGATGATAAGGTGTCGGGCCGCATCGGTTCGACGAAGCGGTAGGCGGTATGGCTTAAGTTGAGTGGCTTTGTCTCTTCTCCTCTACTTCTTCATGCCTAATAAAATGTACCATGATATGCATGTGTCGATATTGAGTTAGTGAGCGGGGATCGAATGTGAACATTAAGACAAAACATTGAACAATTGAGACGAACGTGCATCAAATGCGCAAGTCGCGGTAGGATATGAATAGTAGAACATTGAAAGGAAGCATCGAGGCGTACATCAAATGCATTACTCAGAGAACATTGAACATTAGGCCTAGAATATTGAATAATGGAGTACCGCTCGGGACTAATTTGTGCACGCTGCGTTACATCCCTTTTGGGCCCACTGCCCTCAACTTTCGCCATTTATAAATGGAAGAAATAATACGCTCCGCTTCCATGATCCACTGATCTTTCGTTATCCAGTCATGGCTCTTATGCCTCTCCCCGGTAACCACAAGGGTCACTCGAGTTCGGCATATTCACTCTAATCTTAGTATACTTGTCAATGTACGTTTTTTAATGTTGAAGTTAAAATTTCTATGTATCAAAGGGACAACATTAGAGGATATTAGAGTTAGTATATGATCAAATATCACCTCTTATGGTTGATCATTGATCATTTAGTGGTAGTCTCGAGTTTGTGGTCGAACCTAATCTACATAATTGAGAGTAGTAATACTTTTCGAACGCACGAATAGCAATACTTTCTGATCACACGCACGTGATGCTATATCAATTTTTTTTTTTAAATAACAATCATTGAATTGTCTTTTTTGACTGTTCAGATTAGATCTTTAAAGTATCCAATTTCTTCCAAAATTTTGATGTAATATGAATGGTCAAAAAAAATTCAAACGGCTACTATTTCGAGGACATTCAAAAGTATTTACGAACAAAAATTTCGATATATCATCACATATTATATACATATATCTATCTACCTTACATCAATGGCCGCGCATTTGGGTTTTCCCAAGGCGCCGTCCTAACCCTAACCTTAACCCTAACCCTATCTCTAACCTAATCCATGGCCGTGCCTTCGGATTTTCCCAAATAGAAAGAAATAAACAAAAGAAAAGAAAATTGGGGATTGATCAGGTCTTTGACTGCTTTAAGACTCCTAAGACATTGAAAAGGCCGTTGAGTACTGAATATTAAAGTATTCAGAGTAAGACCCAGAGGAGTCTTGAGTAGAGATGACCAACTCTATCCCCTCAACAAATACAATACACGAGGGAGGGAAGACCAATCAGGTTAACTTAGAAAGAGGAGGAGATCTACAAACGAGGTATAGTCCAACTTCCTCTCTCCATCTCTGCCAAGGCCAAGGCAAAAAGTGATGGAGCAGCAGAGCGCATCTTTCATTCATTTGAATCCATTGACCTCTTTCTTTTGCTTGCTTGCTTGCATGCATGCATGTGAAGGAATTGTTGTTGTTATAAGTACACTCAAGGAATCTTCAATTAATTAATCTGTAGCTCCCCTCTATCCTCTCTACTTAGCCATTGGTCTCGTGAGAGGGTGACAGGAATAGCAAGTCTCTAGGTACATTACTTTGTAGTTGTTGATTTATAAGGGATAGTATCGAATACTTCGATAAGGTTAAGTTTATCAATGACACAATCCTTCACACGGGTGCTTTTGTCCATGTGAATATATTCTTACTGCAGGATGCCAGGATGTTATTGTATTAATATATGCATAGCCTTTTATACTCTGAGTGCCAACTTCATCAAATGTTTGTCAGCTAGCTCATGAGCAATTTCTAATATCAATGGCTAAATTTTGAAGAGGTCTTATTCTTGCATTGCATTATTGTATTGTATTGTATTTTTTGAATTGTATCTCATATCAGTTGGACATTCAAGATCTAAAATTTTGGTAACCATATAAAGAAAGTTGTATGGAGCCATTGAGGATAAGGTATAAATATATGATATTTGTCTTGAGCTTAATAATGTTTTTTTTAAGTCATAATGGTTAACTAAGTCTAACATTATACTTTATGGATCAACTATAGTTTTGTCAAGATCAGCTCCTAATATATGTTGCAGAAGTCCCGTCGGCCGTCGAAGTCTCACCCCCTCCTGCACCATCGGATCGAAAGAACCCGTTCGATCCTACGGTCGACAGACAGACGAAACTTCCGCGGGACTCCAGATCCGAAATATATATATATATATATATATATATATATATATATATATATATATATATATATATATATATATATATATTAGAAAACTCCTACTAAGAGTACCGAGCACATATACTACTAATTGTTTCTATCCTTGAGTATAAAACATATATATACCCATAATAACTTAACATTATACATCCACAGAACTAATAACCATCAAATAATAAATAATAAATATATGGCCTATAAGTTTCAATGCATATTTAAATCATGAACCAAGTATCCAAGATCCAATGTCTCCAAATATAACAAATATTCGAAACAATCTGCTGAAATAACTAAAGCAAGTAAGGTAAAGAGACTGTGAACCACTAGAAAAAAATATGCTAGCTAGTCCAATTAATTAAGAACCTCCGGAAGAGAGGTCATGTACAAATTAGTCACTAACATCAGTTGCTTTTCATATGCAATGTAGCACTCGTGAAAAGGATCGTCTAAAGCTGTCATTATTATTATCCAGTCAAAATTAGAGCAAAGTACAATAATAGTAATAAAGATCACACAATATATATAAAACTAGCATGAATAACATATGAAACGTACTATAATACTAGTTTCATGGCAATATGCATATCTATATTGTAACAACACTATGGAAGGCTAACATGAATAATAATATCAGAAAAGGTCAATGTATGTACAATGTGTTTTAGAATACAACTTTCGAGCACGTAGACGGCTTAGAACTAAGACAGTCATACGTAAGATGCATGACTGACAACATTCTACTCAATAGGTAAGGTAATACATAGACCACATAAGTTGTATTCTTCCACCCAACTCCCACAAGGAACATGATCATGATAACAATAAGAACATTAATGGTAAACAAGAACGATATGTGAACATGTACCAAAACAATATCATAATAAACAATCTCT
Organism: Iris pallida; assembly: GCA_029216955.1. NCBI lineage: Eukaryota > Viridiplantae > Streptophyta > Magnoliopsida > Asparagales > Iridaceae > Iris > Iris pallida. The sequence goes on from JANAVB010007798.1 coordinate 15,140,234, forward strand.
CTCGTGCACAAGGTCATGGAATAATATGAATCAATAATTACTTTCTAGAATCAATAACATGCAAATAGTAGGAATATACGATAAGGTACGAAACACTAAGTACAAGTACTTGCATGTTGATTGTGCTTGAGTGGTCAAAAATTCAAGGGTCAAGAATCTACCGCGAGTTCTACATGTCTACATAATCCACAATCAAGCACAACGAATTGAAACAAGATCACATAGCATAAACAAAAATACAAACTTAGATTATCTTCTTGATTAAGTATAAAAGTGATTTTAAAAAAATTAAACTTTTCGATCTAGCTAGCAATTTAATTATTTAGATTGATATTTAAACTAATTATGCTACTAAATATATATTAGGAGAATGTTAGAGTTGTACCGGAAGATTTTAAGTCAAAAGTTGTCGGCACGCAAATTAAGGGGAGCAGAGACGACAAGAAAATACGAGGGAAAGGTAAGGGTGGGTGGTGTTGGTAGTCGTAGAGGAGGTGGTTGCTTGCTGAGATATGAAGAGAAATAATGGGCAAAGACTATATTAATCACATATTTATAGTCTCTCACTAAACTAACATGATTAGGACTCTAGAGTATTTGACTAGAAACAAATTCGAGTACATTTCCTCTTTAACTACAATTTAGGAAGTCATTAATACAAAAAATTTAAAGAAGTTTCTATATAAAACTAGTAGTCGTAGTTGTTATATAACTTTTCAAAATAATGCCTTAAGCTTAAGTTTGAGTTGTATCATTGGAGAGATCACGATTTTATTACAGTTGTGCGGTGTAGTCTAAATTTTATCGAATTTTATTCAAATTTAACTATATTTATTTAAACTATATTAGTTCAAAATAATTTGTATTTTCATATAGATCAACTTCCTAATAATAATCCATGTCATGATAATTTTTTTTAATGAAATCATGACAAAAATCTAAAACATAATTAATAATCATCATCATCTTAATAGAACTTATTATACTTGATCCAAATCTTAATATACATCCATATACATAATTATAATGGATTAATGATCATAATATAGGTACATAAATAATTATATACATATGGAACTTTAAAACCAATAATTATATACTTACACATTTAAACAATATTATGATTAACATAAAATCTATGTTAAATATAAACTTGTTCCACTAGTGATCTTATATAAACAAAAAGAAGATAAATACATATTTCATATAAGTAAGTTGAGAAAATATAATCAATTAAGAATAAAACTAAACATTAATCTTAAAACTGCTAAATATAGAAATTAACAAGCTAAATAATGGTCTTAATGGTAATATATAACAATTACTGGACTATATAGAAAATTGAATAAAAATAGAATTAATCCCAAAACTATTCGCCAAATTAAATTAGTAAAATTCTAAAATTAAAAATATTGTTTGACGATTCATGGGTATTACAAGTTCATGTCTCATATATCTTTTCCAACAAGTATTATCAGAGCCCAAGGTTACAAGTCAAACTGAATTGAATGCTCCAGTTGATTCAAGACATAATATGTTGAGACGTACATGATACATATATCTAATCTACTTGACTCCTAGAATGGAGTTGTAGATCCAAGTTGGCTCATATGGTGGAGCATCTCTGTAAGATGGTCCGAACCAGGGAGACTAATGTTGGAGGGATTATATTATTGAAATATCCTAAAAGACTATTAGACTAACCATAATCCGGTTTTAAAATAAGAAGTATAACTCGCTAAAGAAAGTAGTTTAAACTCCTCTAGAAGTAACAATCAGAATAATCTGCTACACAAATTGTAGTAGTAAAACTGCTATAAAATTAGCAGAACTGCTTTGTTGGAGTGGTAAAAACCACCGTTCCTTAAAACTAGATTCGATATTTCTCTTTGTCAATTCACTTTCAGGAACCAACAAGTTACAATTGCACTGATTTAGTAATCGAACTTCTGGAATGTGTTGTATCACTGCTCTTCTCGAAAAAGTGCTGATGCACTAATGCAAGACCTCGGACGAGCACTGATGCAAAAAGCAGACTGGATGCTAGAAAAATCCTTTTCTTTTTTTTTCCTTCTTCAAGAGTTTCTTTCTTTTTCATCTTAGCACGAAGTGCTGGTGCGCTCCTTATATAGGAGAGCCACACACGGTCACTTCAAAATTTGAATAGTCACACGGTTATGGCAACAAGAAAATAGGAGTAGCTCATGAATAACTCTCGAATATGAATAGAACAAAGAAAGCCCAACTCTTACAATTCAGCCAACCTGGCCAGCGAAGCTACCGCTAGGCAACCCGTGTGGCTAACCAACGAGGCTACCCCGCGAGCCTACCGCGAAGCTACAACCGGAGCTACCCGCTTGGCTGAAGTGCCAATTTGTGCCCTTTTGTCCGTGCCCGAGTCTGGACTAGCTTCCGAATGAATTTGCTCAAAAAAAAATGGTGATATAAAAGCAATTGTAGGATGCGTGCGGTATTCGGCCCTTATACATTTAGAATACCCTCCGTCACACTTACTACTTGGACTAACATATATATATATATATATATATATATATATATATATATATATATATATATATATATATATATATATATATACAAGTTAATAAATGAAGAATCAAATATTGAATACACATACAGGAGATTTGTTCCAAAATGGAATAGTGGGAGCGGATCATTACCGAACTAACCCCACTAACCCCAGCATGATTCACTCATAAGGAGGAGTTAGAAACATCTCCATAAGATGGTCTATGTATCTAAGGTTGGAGACTTGAAGTGACTATACAAATTGACTAACATAGTTGATCTAGTAGTCGGGTCCAAGATGGAGTGCAAAACATGTGGTTGGTACCTAGTAGTGGTGCGATAAAATAGATGTGCGGGTATAAAACTGTGGTAAATGCTGTGAGATCATAACATGTTCGATCTTTGCTTGGAATTACTAAAATAAGAGCTAAATTGAAGATTGTTATTTCACTTTTTAAGTCGGTTTTCATCAAAGTCATGTAACTTAGCTTCTGTTTGCTCTCTTGCCCGGCTTACTGTAGTTGAATTTAGGGACTGTTTGGTTTGGTTGGTTTTTGTAAATGCATCTATTTCTTACTAAAATTAAAGCTGCACTACAAGTAATTTTTAATTATTGACAACAAAACAAGCTCCTTAAGAAAAGGGAAAAAAATCAGCAGCCAACATAACACACTATGCTGGAAATGTCAAAAAGAAAAACAAGTGTTCTGGATAAAGAAGAATAGCAGAGGATGTCCCCTTGTTGGCGATTGATTAAAAGCTACAACTTTTGATACTCGACTCATCCCTTTGGGGACACTTCCCCAAACTTTGTGCTTCCTTCCATGGGCTCTCCTATTGTCAGGAAAGGCGAAGACCCCCACAATTGACCCAAAAGGCCAAACTAAGACTAATCACAGAGACTTTTCAACAGTCGACAAAGACTAGGTTCGCAGTCGACAAAGCAGTCGACAAAGACTAGGTTCGCTACAACCTATTTAGGCTGCATCTGCTTATTCTTTGGGGCTGTTTGGTTCGCGGTGAGTGCGCGGGAAGTGGAAGGAGATGCGGTAAGTGGCTGGGTTTCGAGGGAGTTGCGGCATTTGGTTGGCGGCAACTGGAGGCAGCAAGTGAGGAATCTCACTTGCTGCACAGTTGCTGTCTCCCTCCTTTTTGTTTATTTTCACTTCCCTCACAAAAGTGAGGGAGGTGGGATGAAAGTGGGGTGTTGGCTCGTGGTGGTGGTGGCGGGGAGCTGGAGTGAGGTGGTGGTGGCTCGTGGAGGCGGTGGTGGTGGTCTGAGCGGTGGTGGTGGCTCGTGGAGGCGGCGGTGGTGGTCTCAGACGGTGGAGGGAGGCTCGTGGAGGCGGTGGTGGTGGCTCGTGGAGGTGGTGGTGCTCGTGGAGGCGGTGGTGGTGGTCTGAGCGGTGGGTAACTATACCTAGGTTTATGATAAGTTATTTAATTTTTTTTGGTTTAGTTATGATAAGTAATTTAATTATTGGGGGGTAACTATACCTAGGTTTACCATATCTCAAAAAAAAACTTCCATTTTCTACTTACATAACTATCCAAACAACGAACTCATTTTTCTCCCACTTTCACCAGACAAAAAGTACTCAACCCAAACACATTTTGAAAAGTGTCACTTGCTGCAAGTCCACGAAAACTCAACTTGCTGCAAGTGCCACTTTCACACTTTCAAAGAGTTACATCTATCCAAACAGCCCCTTTGAGTTAGGACATCCCAATAAAAATATGACACTTCGTACAAAGCTATTTTGGCGGGTGAACAAAACCACTTACAAAGTGATTTGTATGGAATAAAAATATCACGTGTCATATTTTTATTAGTAGGTGTCCCACCTAGTTTTGATAGGTAAACAAAAATGGACTCAAAGAATAAGCTGAAGCAGCCTAAAAATCCTAGAGCTCTTTTAGCTTTTGGAAGAGAAGGAGCAGACGTTTTCCAAGGCTGCTTCAACTTCTGCGCCTAGAGAACCGATAGAAACCTATATATTTTTTGTTCCCGTTTAATTTTTTTAATAATTTGAATAAAAATTATTTTTATATGTTTATTAGTTTTAATTTTAAGTTATCCTAAGATTAACCTTTTAGAAATTGAATCTTTCTCTGTTCCTTGAGAATCTATAAATATTATGTAAGTTCATATATTTCATCAAAGAACAAAAAAAAGGGGTTGTATACTTCGAATGAAAAATCTACGATACCAAAACCGTAAAATCTAAGTAGTTATAAAAGGTAAACAAAAAATTATACATGCATCAGTGCAATCAATCAGAGGCAAGAATGTTTTATGAATAACACTATAACTTTGCAATGAATTTTTATCCTTCAGAAATATCCAATCGTGAAACTTACAATGCAGTTCACAAACCAGATGAAATTTATTCTGAAGATATCATTGTTCTTGTGGATGGGAAGCTATTACAGGCCAACAAGCACATTGATTTCTTTATCATGCGCTAGGACAATCATACCAAAATACCATCGACAAATTCAGAAAAATGTTTTGATGATAATCTCTCAACACAATAACATATTATGTTTGTATTACAAGGCCAGCTCCATTTATAAGTTACCAGGGATGGCGGAGACAACGGATTATGGAGATTGCCTTATTTGGGGATGGGAAAAACAATGTCACTTCAGAAATTCCCGCAAGCTTAACTAGAAAATGAGGGATTCATAAACAAAGTAACTAAAACTAAACTTTAAACTACCTCTGGCAGTAAACAAAGCCTTAACTGTAAAAGTCCTCTACTTGGTTCTCAAACTACAAAGCAGCACCGGTTTTACCTCGACTCCACCAAGGCAGGGAGCTACAAAGCAGCACCGGTTTTACCTCGACTCCACCAAGGCAGGCTCCCTATTTCCCACGACCTGCTGGTTTCCTTGCAGGAGGAGCCGATTCCTCGTCATCAGACTGGACATCCCCATACTGCCATATCTTCAGCCTCTCTTTCTTCGCTTTGTCTTGGAATTCTTCAAGGTTATCGATGGCTGATTTTCTTTCCCTAGTGTCCCATCTCTTCCTTCTTTCTAATCTAGCAAGTCCTTCCTGCAGGGTCGGATAGGAATTCGAAACAAATAACAAATTAATAACTTTTCCCACAATAAATAGGATAATAATAATCATCATAATCATAATTGTTATACCTTACTATAATAAACAACAACAATTGATTGTTTAACAATAAAGTACACTTTGATCATGTTATGCAATTCAAATATCCTTCTGCCTAAGTACTATTTGTACCCTAACTAATCAATTAATAACTTTTCCCACAATAAATGTTATACCTACTATAATTAACAACAATTGATTATTTAACAATAAAGTATACTTTGATCATGTTATGCAATTCAAATATCCTTCTGACTGAAGTCCTATTTGTACCCTAACTCCACTGTTGGAAAATACACTACAATTAGGTTATTGGAGAGAAACACGGTTAGAGTTATAGCGGCCTTCCTGTTGTCCCAAAGTTCAAGGAAGCACGGACACTTTAAAGTGCTACGTCAAAAAGGTTAGTGAAGATGGCTGTTAATACCACGCCTATAGAGGTTAGTGCCCTTTCTCTTCCACCAAATGTACGATGACAATAAAATGGATTGTTGTTGATTTTTCAAGTATTGAAACAATCTGTCAAAAGATTATGATGCAAATCTAAGTTCCTCCAAGCAATAGGTTCTAGTAACTTAAAAGCTCAGTAACATTTATAATTTAAAAGAAAGTGATGCAGATTAGATTTTTGAAAAGAAACCCCAACTTCTTTAGCACATTAAACAGCAAGATGTCATAATGAAATTCCACATCAATCAGATTTGTACTCGTAAGTACTATAATTATTAAAGCTAGAAAATATATAAGAAAAGGAGCAGCACAGCTTACCTTTAGCATGGCAGCATTAATACTGGACTCAGCTTCTACATCAACAAGAGTCACTACCAAAACTGTTCCAGTACCTTGTCCTTTAGATTTCCCACCCGAAGTATCTCGTTCCTCAATCATTGCTCTAAATTCTTTAGAAGCATTTAATGTGCACTCACTCAGATATTCTGCAGCTTCCTGACCAAAATCATCCTCCAAGTCTGGGACTTTGATGAAAGCAAGTTTGCATAGCTGAGCCATGCCAGGTGCTGAAGAGACCGAGTGATCAAGAGGCCGTAATTGACTATATGGAATTATTTCCTGATTCCCGTAATCAATATAGAAGACTTCAAATTTGTCCTTTGGCGATTCCACGCCTCCCCGTGGTCCATTGACAATCTATAAATGCAAAAAATATTAAGAGTAATATGAAAAGTCTACACGATATGAGACATAAGAAATCATAAAGCATATCAAAACTACCATGACCGCAAAGATATTGAACCTGAACTACGGATGTGGTACTGCATTAGACACAATTCACGGAACAAGTTATTACATCAAAATTATGAAGAAAAAATTACTGGTAAAAGATCACACATTGACATAAACTAGTGGGGGAAAAACTGCTAGTCCATTCAGATCATATATGGCCTAAAAATACAAATTAGAATAATCATTTACTGTGACGATATTTCTACACTGGAGGAAAAAGCATAAGCCTCTTCTGAGATATTAGCAGTGAGAAAGGTAAATATATATACACACACACACAAATCCATATATATATATATATATATATATATAGAGAGAGAGAGAGAGAGAGGGGGGGGGGGGGGGGGGGGGGTGAGGGAGAGGGTTACATAATCTAACTTAGGGGCATCAATTTGGAGACAGGTGTCATACACAAAAAGTTTGCGTCCCAGCGAGACGGATTTGCGTAACCTTTCACGGACCAAGGTTATACGGAAAGCTTCCAGAATATTCTAGAAGATGGTGGAATCTTCCAGAAGGTCCGAGAATCTTCCAGAAGACTCAAGACCTTTCTAGATGTCTCATGATCTTTCTAGATAGAGTAGAAGCTTCCATGTAAATATCTAGGCTTAGAATATTCCTAGAATAATTTATGAAATATGTTGATTCCATATGGTTCCTAAAGTTTCCTTGTAAGCCCTATGAAGCCTATAAATAAGTGGGAGGCTCATTTGTTCCTCACCACCCAAAGTGTACTCTCTTTCAGTGAACTTTCATACTTCCAATTTCTCTTTTGCTCCACTTTGTTCTCAATATCACCTTATTAGTGACCTAGTTAAGCGGGTTCGGGAAGGCTGGCACGGGCCTTCGAGTAGGATGCTTATGTGCCGTACGGGTCGAAGTGTAGCTTAAAACACTAAATCCGTGCCACAGGACATGAAACCTAATCATGAATATAACCCAATTTTACCCCAAGCAGACTATATTCAACTTTAGTTAGTTCGACAATGCTCGATCCTCAAAGTAGACCTAGAATAACTATTACAATATATTACTATATATATATATATTAAGTCATCAACCAAATGTACTATTGAAAGAAGTTAGTTCTGGTTAGATTTCACTATGGAACAGAATTGTCACGAAACAACATATTAGTGACACCTTATCAAGGTTTATATAAAAGATATTGGTTTATATAAAAGCAGTGAACGCATTGTAATAAGACACTTGTAACAAGTTCAGATGATATTGTGTTTTGCTGGTAATGACCATTTTGGGTTTGCAGCAATTTAGTACTGTCAAAGTGCACTTAATATGTTTCAAATATAGCCAGTAGTGACCAGGTAGATTGAAAATTTATGAGCACAACACAAGTATTAGATAGAAAGATAAATCTGTGCCCTAGTAGAAATAAAACAAATAAAGAAGGTATAAACTGTTTTTGGGAACCATAAATTCTTGAAAACCACATTACAGTTGTCAGTAACTATCTGACAATGTTAGAAAAGCCAATAAGGGTGGGCATCTAACAAGTTCAGATGATATTGTGTTTTGCTGGTAATGACCATTTTGGGTTTGCAGCAATTTAGTACTGTCAAAGTGCACTTAATATGTGTTTTGCTGGTAATGACCATTTTGGGTTTGCAGCAATTTCTCCCATATCTGGGTGCAATTTAGTAACAAGTTCAGATGATATTGTGTTTTGCTGGTAATGACCATTTTGGGTTTGCAGCAATTTAGAACTGTCAAAGTGCACTTAATATGTTTCAAATATAGCCAGTAGTGGCCAGCTAGATTGAAAATTTATGAGCACAACACAAGTATTAGATAGAAAGATAAATCTGTGCCCTAGTAGAAATAAAATAAATAAAGAAGGTATATACTGTTTTTGGGAACCATAAATTCTTGAAAACCACATTACAGTTGTCAGTAACTATCTGACAATGTTAGAAAAGCCAATAAGGGTGGGCATCTAACACCGTGAATACACTCTTCACAGTAACTTCCAGATAGTGAAATCCGAAAAACAAAAGAACAAAAAAACCCATATCATGTGGCATTTCTAATATGACATCCTGAGGTTTGATAAGCCTCTCTCTCCTCGGCTAAAACAACTGTTTACTTAACTAAAGCACATATGAGTTTATCTGGCATTATATACACTACATTAATAGCACGTAGCAGTTTTCAAGTTAAAAAAAGAAAATGGCAACAATAGTTCTTTTCTTTTTTTTGAGAAGTAACAATAGTTCTTACCATAGCCCTATTCCAGGAATTATCTACACTGAACTGAGCAAGGACAATATCGCCCTTTGCTGGATTGAAAGCACCAATTACAGGAGCTTCTTGGAGGCTGAGGGAAGCAAGCTGTTGTTGGATAGCAGTCATCTTTTGATCACCAACCGTTTGGATATAAAATTTACCACCGCCCAGGACTTCGGTAACAACCACCTATATGCATTTACAAGGAGATGAGTTTGGTAGCTACAAGTATAAAAACAGAGTACTCACTATTAGCCATAAGATATCACCTTAAGGACTTCTTTTTGTTTTGTATCAGATGTGGGGCCACTAGTAACTTCTTGTCCTTCCACATAGTTCTCCCATATCTGGGTGCAACATACAATGGTTAATAATGAAAAATGAGAGATCTAAGATAATGGAATGGAAAAACGAGTGTACCTTTAGTTTCTGTTGTTTTGCAGATTGCTCAGCCTGTGCAAGTAGGTGGGCATCAGGGATCCTGTCTGAACCAAAGGAAGTTTGGAGTTTTGCCAATCCAGCTTCCAAGAGTGTCACAGCTATGTTTGTCCTGCCTTCCCACAAGGATCCCAAGAAAGTTCCAGTCCTATCGGCTGTCTCAACTTCGATCTGTGATAAAGAAATACCAAGATTAACAAATAGGAGTGAAGGAACTGAATAAAATAAGAGGGCAAATTTAGCACCTCAACATCCCTCTGTAGTATCTTCCTTCTCATGAAAGCGATGGCTTCATCTGAAAAAGGCTCATCTCGACCTGGACACCTAACTCCTGAAAATGAGAAGGCAATGCTGCAAGTTTCCCTGGGTATCAATAATTTAAACCGGTGGCCACTAAGGACATATTCGACAACAGCAGGATGCCTTCTACTGCGTTGAAGAAATGGCAAAAAGTCTTTGGCTTTCTTTGCTGATGCCTGAATAGATAGCAGATTAAGATAAATTATGCTGAGAAAATAACTTGTTATATTTACAGGTGAAAAGGTTTCATATCTTACCACTGTCAAATCTGTTATGTGCATTACTGGAGGATCCTTGGCAGAGTGAATTCCTTTCTTTCCATTAACTGCACGTGATTCAGCTGCCAACAGAGCATCGTAGTAGTTCGATCTTTCCTCAAAATCTCTGTGTCTGATTACAGTACCAAAGCCACGTGAAACAACCAACTCCGCAACATTGATTCCTGCTGCTTGATTACCAGAAGGTTGGGAAGCAGTGCTATCATCACCATCAGCCTTTAACGGAGAGACAAGGAACACTGACCCAAAATCCATGACTCTAGAATCGCCTGATCCAGCTAACGGGTTAGGTCCATCAGCCAACCCAACCTTTCTAGCATATTCCATTGACACATTTACCTAAAAGAATGCGAAACATTTCATTATACTCGAGTCACATGTAAGTATTCTCACAAAAAACAATCATTGAAACATGAAACAAATCCATACTTGACGCCCAATAAGACGGGTTCGCAAGAACTCCCTAGCCTCACGGGCATAAGGTGCTGGTTTCTCATCTCGACGAGGATTTCCAATTCTAGGAGACCTGATGCTTGAGAGGTTGACTCGTCTCTCAGCACTCGGGCTTCCATAAGGAGCAGCATCATCAGCAACAATTACACAATCCCCGCTCACGACCTCAACCACCTAATTGGATTCAGAGGAATATGAGTAATTTGATAGACACAGATATACTAAAAGTTTACGCACGCTACTAAGGTATCTAGAGAAGTCAGAATAACTACATACCTTCCCTGTGAAATTTTGATCATGTATAGCCTTTGAATTAGTAGCTGGTGGCACATAGTTTGTCCATATTCTCAAACGATCTTTTTTTGCCTGAAGCTCAGCAGCCTTCAGCTTCCGTTTAGCATCCTCTTCCATCATGTTTGCGCTCCACTCCACATATTTAGCTAAACCCTAAAAGGAAGAAAAAATTGCTATTGAGTATGATTTTGTGTCTAATATTTAGGGGAAAAAAGTCCTAGTTAAGAATATGCTTTAAAGTGTGCCTTAGAAGAAAGGATTTTAGTAGGATGTCAGATAACAGATGTTTTCTCCTGCACTGCAAATCCAGATCAGTGTAGTAATCTTATCACCAACACGATTCATATAGTTTTCACATCACAAGGTAATCATGCTTGTAACATTTCCAAAGGTGAAAAAAACATGCTTGCATTCGAAAGTATGAGAATTTTGAACTCGCCAAAGGATACATTACTGTGAATCATGAGAAAACAAATGCATGGGGAACTGAAATGAATTGTATAAAATATGTGGTCCTAGTAACCACATTTGGCCAAATATTGAGACACAAATGCACATCCAATAAATATATCTCTCTCGAAATTGGATAGCCACTAGCAATAAATTGTATAGACTTACAAATAACAAAATTTCTTATTTTAATCCTTCATATGTTTACATAAATGTAGCTAGCTGGTTTTGCAGAAATTCTAAAATAATACGAACAACCCTATTAAGTATATGAAGTTATGAACCCATTACAATCATGAAGGGTAATAATTCACAACTCATTGAGAAAGTCAAACCTATATATGGAATTATTGACATGATACCAACCTACTGTAAACAATTATAAATATACCTACGCTAAAGTAATACTCGTCTCTCTCGAATACCGGTACTACTTATAGTACAACTAGCCATATTTACATTTATCTTTGCTACAAAGCAGAAGATGTAGATACGGGTAAACCACTATACAACCCATATATGATCCTTTTTCAGATAAGTTTACATATTTACAAAGACTTCAGTGTGAAAGTTGCAATATTAGTAAGATGCAGGTCACAAAGGAATGATCTCTTAAAAATCACCCTCTTTTGATGGTAAATGAATATTTAACATTATTTACTGAATGAAAGTTTTAACTCCAACAAAGGCAGCCAAGCTATTGTTAAGATTTTACTCATCATCAAACAGCACAAACTGGATTAAAATGGAATATTTACCAAAATAAGCTCACGTCACTTATTGTCAGAAACTGTTTTGTTGGGGTCAACCCCTCCAGCACTGTAATGCACATGCAAATACTTCAAAGAGGGATAAAAGTCGAAAAGAACAAACATTAAAACTTGCAGAAAGGACAAACTCAGTGTTATGACCCTTGTTCATGTCAATGACTTAAAGTTGCATATTGGTAGGCAATCTTCTTCAATTCAGTACGTCTATTTAGACGCCATGTCAAAACTACTACATTGGCATCCATCAGCATGCTACAAGTTGCAAACAAGTCTACTTCAATTCAACAAGTCAATAAGACCTAAGGCGTAGAACAACAAAGCCTTTATCCCAATTTTTGGGATAAACTGTTTTAATCCTCTTTTTCCATTTGGCTATGCTAAGGACCATATCCTCTGTAACAGTAAATAAACCATATTCTTCTGATTCTTCTGTAACACTTCCTACCATGTTCGTCTACGCGTACCTCTAGTCCTAGTGTCCACATTAACTACTATATTATTGCTCCTTACGGGAGCATCTATTTGTTTGTGTTGCACATTGTCTAAAACACCTAAAGACAATTCCCAGTGCCACCTCTAACTTCTCATAGATACCCTCACTTCTTATTCTATCCTCTAGTGTATTATCATTTGTCCATCTTAGCATTCTCATTTCAGCTACACTAATTGTGCGGAAATGTTGTTTCTTAATTGATCAACACACTTGATCCATAAAGCAAGGTTGGTCCTATAACAATGCCACCTTACGGAGCATCTATTTGTTTGTGTTGCACATGTCTAAACCACTTAAAAGACAATTCTCAGTGCCACCTCTAACTTCCCATAGATACCCTCATTTCTTATTCTATCCTCTAATGTGTTATCACTCGTCCATCTAAGCATTCTCATTTCAACTGCACTAACTTTGCGAAAATATTGTTTCTTATTTGACCAACACTCTTGATCCATAAAGCATTGTTGGCCCTATAACGGTTTTGTAGAATTGTTATTTAGACTTTAGAGGTATCTTGAGATCACAAAGTCTACTCTAGAAGAACTAGATTTCAACCATCAAGACATCTTTTTCAATCTCTAAATCATGATGAACTATTGATCCTAAATGCCAAAAAAATAACTCTTAGGTATCTATTGTCCATCTAGATGGGCTCCGCTCACGTTTCTTAACTTATTGAAATTACATTTCATAAACTCTTTTTTTGTTCTACTGATTTTTAATCCCTTAGAACCCAAAGTTTCTCTCAACACTTCTATATTAGCATATAATTGTCAAGCAACACAATATCATCAACAAACATCATACACTATGGAACCTCCTCTTGAAGTGCACAATATCATCAGCAAATATCATACACTTCCATTTTAACATATAATTTATCAACCAACACAATATCATCAGCAAAGTTTCCAAATCAAGTAAATTGGCATCATTTTATTTGTGCTTTTAGTGGTAAACAATGTATCATTCGACAAACTACAGAAACTGCATCATGCTATCAAGTTTCACAATTTCCATTTGAAAATTGTAGGTTTGAATAAGTTCATGGGGTAATCTAACAGTAAATCAGCAAGAGAATTAATGTATCTGACATGCATGTGATATCTTAAATCATAAAAAAATTAAGGACCATATCCTCTGTAACAGTAAAGAAACCATATTCTTCTGATTCTTCTGTAACACTTCCTACCATGTTCGTCTATGCGTACCTCTAGTCCCGGTGTCTACATTAACTACTATATTATTGCTCCTTACGGGAGCATCTATTTGTTTGTGTTGCACATGTCTAAAACATCTTAAGACAATTCTCAGTGCCACCTCTAACTTCTCATAGATACCCTCACTTTTTATTCTATTCTCTAGTGCATTATCATTGTCTATCTTAGCATTCTCATTTCAGCTACACTAATTTTGCGAAAATGTTGTTTCTTAATTGACCAACACACTTAATCCATAAAGCATGATTGGTCCTATAACAATGCCACCTTACGGGAGCATCTATTTGTTTGTGTTGCACATGTCTAAACCACTTAAAGACAATTCTCAGTGCTACCTCTAACTTCCCATATATACCCTCATTTTTTATTCTATCCTCTAATGTGTTATCACTCGTCCATCTAAGCATTCTCATTTCAACTACACTAACTTTGCGGAAATATTGTTTCTTATTTGACCAACACTCTTGATCCATAAAGCATTGTTGGCCCTATAAAAGTTTTGTAGAATTGTTATTTCGACTTTAGAGGTATCATGAGGTCACAAAGTGTACTCTAGAAGCACTAGATTTCAACCATCATATTTTAATTCTTTGCAAGACATCCTTCTCAATCTCTCCATCATGATGAACTGTTGATCCTAAATACAAAAAAAAATATATGCTATTAGGTATCTATTGTCCATCTAGATAGGCTCCTCCCTCATTTCTTAACTTATTGAAATTATATTTCATATACTTTTTTTTGTTCTACTGATTTTTAATCTCTAAGAATCCAAAGTTTCTCTCAACACTTCTACTTTAAAATATAATTTATCAAGCAACACAATATCATCAGCAAACATCATAAACCACGGAACCTCCTCTTGAAGTGCACAATATCATCAGCAACCATCATATACTTCTATTTTAGCATATAATTTATCAAACAACACAATATTATAAGCAAAGTTTCCAAACCAAGTAAATTGGTATTATTTTGTTTGTGCTTTTAGTGGTAAACAATGGATCATTCGACAAACTACAGAAACTGCATCATGCTATCAAGTTTCACAATTTCCATTTGAAAATTGTAGGTCTGAATAAGTTTATAGGGTAATCTAACAGTAAATCAGCAAAAGATTTAATGTATCTGACATGCATTTGATATCTTAAATCAGGAAAATTAATTACTAAGGACCATATCCGCTGTAACAGTAAAGAAACTATATTCTTATGATTCTTCTGTAACACTTCCTACCATGTTCGTCTATGCGTATCTAGTCCAAGTGTCCACATTAACTACTATATTATTTCTCCTCCTTACAGGAACATCTATTTGTTTGTGTTGAACATGTCTAAAACACCTTAAGACAATTCTCAGTGCCATCTCTAACTTCTCATAGATACCCTCACTTCTTATTCTATCCTCTAGTGCATTATCATTTGTCCATCTTAGCATTCTCATTTCAGCTACACTAATTTTGCGGAAATGTTGTTTCTTAATTGACCAACACACTTGATCCATAAAGCATGGTTGGTCCTATAATAATGCCACCTTACGGGAACATCTATTTGTTTTGGTGTACATGTCTAAACCACTTAAAAGACAATTCGCAGTGCCACCTCTAACTTCCCATAGATACCCTTATTTCTTATTCTATCCTCTAATGTGTTATCAGTCGTCCATCTAAGCATTCTCATTTCAACTACAGTAATTGGCGGAAATATTGTTTCTTATTTGACCAACACTCTTGATCCATAAAGCATTGTTGGCCCTATAACAGTTTTGTATAATTATTATTTCGACTTTAGAGGTATCATGAGGTCACAAAGTGTACTCTCTCTCCTCGCTCCTCTCTCATGCATGCGACAACTGGGTTGGCGTCCCCCTCTCCCGCGCGCCAACTCAGTTGGCTCCCCCAATCTCTCTTCAATTCGGTCTGTGCACGTCATATGTAAAATATTTTAGCATATAACAGTTTTGTATAATTCTCTCTCTTTTTTGTTCTACTGATTTTTAATCCCTTAGAACCCAAAGTTTCTCTCAACACTTCTATTTTAGCATATAATTTGTCAAGCAATACAATATCATCAGCAAACATCATACACCACGGAACCTCCTATTGAAGTGCACAGTATCGTCAACAAACATCATACACTTCTATTTTAGCATATAATTTATCAACCAACACAATATCATCAGCAAAGTTTCCAAATCAAGTAAAATGGCATCATTTTGTTTGTGCTTTTAGTGGTAAACAATGGATCATTCGACAAACTACAGAAACTGCATCATGCTATCAAGTTTCACAATTTCCATTTGAAAATTGTAGGTTTGAATAAGTTTATGGAGATATCTAACAGTAAATCAGCAAAAGAATTAATGTATCTGACATGCATGTGACATCTTAAATCAGGAAAAAATTTACAACAAGTTCTTTACTGCATGCATCAGAAAAGCAACTAAGCAGCAAAAGCATACAGCAAAGCAGGATATACTAAATTTTACTGCCCTAGAAATAAGCTTTAGATGTTATTAAGTTTACTCTTTTTTTCCTCCAAAAATCAAATAAAACAAAGTTTTTGCACAGTTACCAATCCCTTTTTGTTGTCTTCCCTATATAGGCAAAACTTAACATTTAGGACAATTGATTTAGCATAAGCACTATGTAGAACATACAGTTTCTATAAGCTCTAAAGCCAAGTCCTTTGTAGTATCACCATCAGCATAAATTACTGATCCGATCAGGTTGCTGAACTTATCTACACCCTCTAATACAATGCGTACCTGTCGATTTAGAAGAAAAGATGTCAATTAGTTAGCAAAGAAACAAATGCTCAAAACAACATATAGCTAAAGGGAGCATTCTCACATCTCTGTTCAAAACCCTGATCTCTGTAAAGTGCTTAGCTTCCCTCCCAAATGGGTCGGGTAAAACTTCTGTAGCCGATGCGGTGGATGCAGCAAACCTTTGAGCCGTAGTCGGTGTTGATCGAGCTTCAGTAGGAGCTTCGCCATTTGTCTCACTGGTAACCTCTTCAGGTTCAGGTACTACTTCATTGACCACAGCCCTCCTACCCATGGATGGAGACTGATTTTCAAAGCAACGTAAGAATTTATCCATAATAATAAGATTCAACAATAAGTAACAAGTCTGTAACAAGATGAGTGGAATTAGGAATTACCTGAATCCCTGCAACAAAAACTTGAACAAATTGAAAGCCTGGGAGCAGGTAGACTCGGACTGTACTGCCATCACGAACCTGCTCAACAATGCCTTTCATAGGTTTTCCTTTGTTTGCAGCTAAGAAGCCCATTGCATCAAAATTGCTAGCGTCACCAATGGCTGAAGGAGGTAGGTCTCTAATCGCTGACTCAGAAGCACCAGGGTCCTGCATCAATTACCAAAAATGACATGAAACCATATTTCTCTTATGCGTATGTGCACTAAAGAGACCTTGAGTTGTTCATTTGCTAGGTTTATACTTTGAAAAAACCATAGAAGAAAACAGAAGTCATCTAACGATAGAGAGAAGTATGTATTTGTTTCCGCAGCAAAAGTATGTCTACTTATCCAAACAAGAGAGTAAGGTATGTAAACAGAATAAAGCATACTAGCCTTGCTCCAACGACCACGACCTTTCTGCTTAGCTTGCTCCTCCAGATTCTGCAATTCAGCCAAGAAAGGGCTAACCTCCCCCTTCTGTTGACCCTGCTCCCGAACCTGTTCAATATATTTAGCCGTGAAAATGACACAGGTCTCTATCTGCAATACAATATTAGAAAGTAGAAACGTATGACCGTGAGCTAGATGTATGCTGGTTGCTATTACCTTTGCCCATCCTTCTTCAACGACCACTTTAGCAACATTTTGATCCCCAAGAAAGACGGAACCAAATTCCCTCCCAATTGAAGGAACAGTGTACTCTACTCTAAATGTGACCTCCTAGATAGATCAAAGCCACAGAAAAAGATTCAGAAATTTGCTTCATTTAGAAAACCACATCGATCACCATAACAATAGAAGGAGACTGATGGTTCAGGAAAAATTAAACCTTTCCTATGCAGAGATTCCTCAAAAACTCTCTGCTGTCCCATGCAAAAGGTTCATCAAGACCGCCACGACGTGCCTATGGCAGAAAAGATATGAGGTAAGAACACAACACGAAGTAACCCAAAGAGAGAGATTGGCTGTTGAAACTAAAGAATATATCTACAAGCAGAAAGAAAAAGATTTACAGTCATTAATTTAACAATAGACCAAGCATGAAGTCTTTAAAGTACAGATGTCACCATCACACAAATATAGAGATTAAACATATAATACAAGTCAATTGGCCTAAAAGAATATATATATATATATATATATATATATATATATATATATATATATATATATATATATATATATATAGAGAGAGAGAGAGAGAGAGAGAGAGGAAAGTGTATAGGAACATTAAATTCAATGTTGAGGCACTAAAAACACATTACATAGAATTAGAGGACAATGTTAAGTATGAAATAAAACTAAATCAAGTGTTATTGATGTCATTTGCTCATGTTATTATTCGTCTATGAAGGCTAATGCCCTTGAGCTACACTATTTACATGCCAATTAGTTATCAACCCATGCAAAGAAAGTAAGCTCACTTTCTATAAATGTCATATACACTGACTTCACAAATATTAAGCAATGTCATATTTAATACGTAGCTTTGAAATTCTGATCTATTTTCTTATTTTTCAAGGATCTCACTAAACAAGAGCGTGATGCTCGATACCATCCATTACTTTAACTAAGTATTCTACAATGCAATTCCAGCTACATTTAGGCCACATTTGGTTCGCGAAATCAGGGATGCCAAAGGAAATGAGCTGGAAAGGAGATTGATTCCTAAGGGTAAGGAAAATAGAGGGCAATGGTTCCCCCACTCACCCCATGGATTCAACTTTACCACCTTCACTTATTCACTTTCCTCCCTTCCAATTTTCCGGGCCTTACCAAACACCGGAAAGAAAAATGAATGGGAATTGCAATTTCCCAAAGAAAAGGAAAGACCAAATAATTGATTTCCTTTCCTTTCCTTTCATCTTTTAGAAACTATTATCACATCAAAATGAAATATTTTCTAAGCTTACCCACAGCCTCTCATAAAATGAGGCTGGCGACCATTCAAACAAATACTTCTATAACCGAGTAGGGAAGGGAAGTGTGTTCATACCAGCCTAGGAGCGATGAGGGACGACAGGGTTATCGTCTTCTCCGGTGGGATCTCCGCTTTGGTGCTCCCCATTATCACCAGGCAATCTCCCGAAGGGACGGCCTTCACTTTCCCTCTCAGCCATCCTGTTACTGCAGGGGCCGACGCCATGGCCTGTTATTCAACAAGATCGATCACATCAAAACAGATCCATGCCACTACAGACGTTCCATGCTTTTATTTACAAACACATAATTACTAAATTCTTCATTCATCATTAGGGAATTAACAAAAAATGGAAGTATTAGCTTTATTCTCCAAGTAAGCAATCAAATGATCAAAGCGGAAAAATTAATAGGTTTCAAAAATTAAAAATAAAGGGAAAAGTTCTGCTTTTTCCGATAAATTTCGCCAGAAAAAAATATATATCGACAGATCATTAGCCGTCCTATGATCTTGCATGCAACAAACTGATTCTTTAACTTGCTAATATCATCGATCGATTCAGATCAAGTGAAAATACAATGAAAGCATCCATAAATATGATGCAGAACTCACGGATCAAATGATGAAATTTACGAAGGACATAGAATTATACTCCGATCCGGGAAGAAAAAAAATTAACATCGTTGATGCGGATCTGGATCGAGGAAAAAAAATACAGATCTGGAGAGAAACACTTACTTCGATCCGGCGATCACCTACGGATCGGTCGATCTCTCGGGAAATTTCTCGTGGAGAAATCCGAGAGAGAGAGAGGCGTCGAAGAATAAAATCTGGTGAAAATGAAGGGGAAAAGATGAATATATACGACGGTCTAGTCGGATACCCTTCTCTATCCAGAGAATTACGAAAGATACCACCACCAGCAGGGGATGATTAATTGCGGAAACCCCCCACCAAATAACCACTTGTTACAGTTTTACTAATTCTAATTTACATAAATCATACAAATGTTGTTAATTGTAAGTTGAGCAACCTTATCGCCAAAGACTTTTTAATTGAAGCCAATGAGAATTTTCTAAACATTCTTTGTTGTTACCGTTGGACTGCTGATTTTGCTAAAAAAAGAAATATAACAGAATTCAACTCAAAAAATATATGTATTTTGTATAGTAGGAGGTCACCTCACTTTTGAGAAATAAATCTTATTACGAAAAATATCTACCCCACAAAAAAAAAAAAAAAAAAAATATTCATTCCACCTATGTACCGCCATTAAAGACCATCTACTCTCTTACTAGTAAAAATGTTATCTATACATTGTTGATGAAATTCTAAACGTATTGATAAAAGGAATACAATGTCATTTTTTCTTATTTATTAAAAATGTTGATTACTCTTGTATTGTTGGTGAATTTCTATACACTACTCATGTTCACGTGTATTGCACGTATCAAATCTTTTTATAATATTGTTAAAAAAATTAATTAAATATTATATTATATTTTAATATTTTAAATATGACTCTTATATATATATATATATATATATATATATATATATATATATATATATATATATATATATATATAATTTAAATACCGAATATATGTTTTGATTTGTTATATGTCAAGGATTTTAGAATTTTTTTTTCCTTAACTACGTAATGAGATACATACGCGGTTAGAAAGTTAAAAATAATTATTAATTCTTGGAGGATATACATACGGCTTAGATGGCTGAATGTTTGAAGATTTAAGGTTGAATGTTGCTAGATACTTGTTGAGTTTGATGGTATATATGATCCAAGGTGGTGATTGTTAGGATTTGGCTCATATACGGCAATCCTAGTAATAATAGGATTAGAAAAGTCAAAATCATTTTTCCCATGTAAAGTATCTTTATTACAAATTTTTTACCAACATATAGTGTTTAATAGTTTATATTTTTCATGAAATTATTTTCCCAAAACTATCACTTTCCATATTTTCTTAAAAATAAGTGGAAAATAAAATTGTCCCAACTCACAGGAAAATATTATATTTTTCATGAAAAATAATTATTTTTCGTGAAAAATAATGACAATCAAACACTCAAATTAAGTTTTCTATAAAAATTTATTTGATTTTTTACATGAAAATAATTGCAATCACACAACGCCAATGAAAATTTTCGAATTTCTATGAAATTTTTTTTCCTAGTAAAATAATCTAGTGGAATTAATTTATTTTTCACATATTTTTCACCTTGTAATCAAATACACCCTTAATCTTATTAAGTTCTCAAATAAGAAAATCGATGTCATGTCTACTCGGAATTAGATTTCTATAGAGACATGACATGCTATGTAAAAAGGCCTAGAATTTCTTGTAGGTGATTTTGCTGAACACCAATAGATTGAGATAAAGAATGATGGAAGAAATAGAGAGGTTGGAGAAGAAAGAAATAGGAAAAAAAAATCAAATCTTATTGGGTGTTCTCTCTGTGATTTTTTGGATTCTCTTTGTATAATTATTCTTATATTCTTTGATATTTACACTTTATTTGGTGTTGGAGGTCTCAAAGTTATTGCGATCTTGTAAATTATTGTAACATTATGTAATAGTGATTTTGCTCTCTCGGATCTTTTATCTAGTGATCTTTTTTGTGTGTGCAAGAGTTGGTATACTCGGTGCTGTGGGTATGGATTCGTCCCAGACGTGTATCTTAAGGAATTGTTTTTGCTTTTATCCTTAATATACATATAGTTTCTTTTATTTCTTCCATGGCCAATATAGATTCTCTTACTCTAGTATGTCTATAAATGGAATAAAAGAAAACTAAAGCTAGTGAAAATTGAAAGTGTGGTCCTCTATTAAAAAGCTTAGGATGGATTGTTTGGGCAATATCATTTGCAACACTAAGCAAAAATCATACTTTTTTTTTTTAATTTTAATACATGTTATGTCTTGCTATAGTCCTAAAGTTTTCTTAACTACTATATTATTGCTCTTAAGTAGGGCCTCTATTGGATTGTGTCGCACACGTCAGTACCACCTAAGATATTTTATTTTATATTATTCTCAGAATTGCATCACATATAACATTTTACAGTGTACACCTTTTCTTATTTTATTTTTATGTATTATTTTTAATCTATCTTAGTTTTATCGTTTCAACCACACAATTTTTTAACATGTTTGTTAATCGTCTGGGTTGGTCCTTTTAATTTAAATTTTATATATATATATATATATATATATATATATATATATATATATATATATATATATATATATATATATATATATATAGAAATAATATATTAAAATGTTAAAGTACTCTAAGAACCATCCAATTTTAAACATTTATATAACTATTCTTATATTTAGGGGTGAGTATTATATGGTTTTAGATCAAAAATCGAACCGAAACAAATCGAACAAGAGATTTGATTCGGTTTGAAAACAATTCGGTTCAGTTTTGGTTTTGAAAATACTAAAATTTCTTATTCGATTTCGGTTTCCGGTTTCGATTTCGGTCCAGAACCAAATAAGACTTGTGCACTTATGTAAATATCACCATTTCTATGCATATGTTGTAAATATAATATGTTTATTTTGAAAGCAACAATTCTACTTATGTGCTTTGAAACACTTCGGTATTTAGCAATTATTCTAACTTTGGACACAAATATAACAAATATGTATAGAATTATTATTTTTAATATCATGTACTCACGATTTTAACTTTGAACCCTATCTATTACATAATAGAAATAGTCCAATCGAAAAAATCAAATAAACAGAATAAATCGAATTATTACTTATTTCGATTTAGGCTAATTTTGGTTCGATTTCAATTTCAATTTTGAATTTTTAGAATATCGATTTATTTAGTTTTTATTATTTCAATTCGATTCAAAACGAATAAATCGAACGTCCACCCTACTTGTATTATAGCATGGTATAAGGTTGAAGTTACTTCTCATTGGAGATGAAACATTATTACTTTTATCAGCATTTGGACAAAATAAGTAATACAATTTGTTGGGTTTTCCATCCGTTTGTCATTTTTGCTATAAAACAATGACCGAAATTAAGGAACGCCACAGATACTTGTGAGAGCCCAGCTGATATTAAGCATTTACCGGTTTAAATGAAACCGAACTAGGAAACATGTCACGGCTGGTTCTTTAACCAATAGCGCAAAGCCACGTCACACGGATGACATGCTTTCTTGTTTGCCACCCCTTCCCCTGATTAGATTCTGACACGGGTTACGGAAACTTTCTGACTAGATTTTGACACTCGGGTGCGGGGAAAAAATATATAATAATAATAATAATAATAATAATAATAATAATAATAAAGGACATGAGGTGCCACTTCATGGTGAGGTGGCTATATATCATCATTACATGTTATTATCATGCACTATACTATTATTATATTTTGAAAAGTGTGCAAGTGTATGATGATAGTATGGGGTGACACATAGCCACCCTCACCATGAGATGACACCTCACGTCCCTTACTCCTCTCTCTCTCCTCTCTCTCTCTCTCTCTCTCTGTAATATATATATATATATATATATATATATATATATATATATATATATATATATATATATATATATATATATATATATATATATATTTTAGTCTTTTAATTACCAAGTTGTCCTTATTAAAATTAATGAATAATTTTTAATTAGTATAAGTATGTAAGGTATTTTCGGAATTCAAAAGTTTCACCATCTAAGTTTTCCTATTATATAGGAGAATAGATATTTGAAAGAAGATAAATGTGGCGAACGCTCCTACCGGGAATCGATCTCCTGTCCACTCGGGACGCATGCATCTCTCTTAACCACTAGGCTAAAGGTCATTTGCATATATATATATATATATATATTTTTTTTTTTTTGCATATATATATATATATATATATATATATATATATATATATATATATATATCATGCACGAACAAAAAAATATAATATTATTCAAAAAATAATTATTTAAAATATAATTTAATTATATTTTAGTTAAAATTTGCTATAAATATATTTTTTAAATTTGATGTGTTTAGTTAGATAATATTATGTATTTAGTTTAAATACAACATTAATGTTGAGTATATTATAGGATTGTTAAATGTTGCACATAAAAAAAAAATATAATTAAAATATTTTTTATATAATTTGACTATATTTTAATTAGAATTTGTTATACACATGTTTATAGAATTTTAGATGTGTTTACTTAGATAATATAATGTACTTGTTTCTTAACTACATGAGGAGATACATATGTAGTAGTTAGAAAATATTTTAATCTTTTTTAATGTTTTATTAATTAATGGAGGATATATTTTATACTGCTCGTTCTTGAGTATATACAATTTTATTTTATTTTTCTAATTACTATTTTACTTTTAATTTTAGTTTTAGTTTTAGTTTTAATCTTAATTTTATTTTAGTTTTAACTCAAATTCAAATTCTAATTATAGTTCTAATTATAGTTTTAATTTTAATTTTATTTAGTTTTAATTTTAATTTTAATTTTAATTTTAATTTAAATGCAATTTTAAATTTATTTTTATTTTTAGTTAATTTTAAGGCTAAATTTTAACTTGATACCCTCAACTATCCATGTTTTGCAACTTGATACCCTAAACTTTCAAAATAGCCAACTTGATACCCTGAAAAATATATTTTCCAAAATGTCCTCCCCCCTCTCTCTATTTCCCAAACCCGCCGCTGCCGCTCCGGCCGCCGCTGCTGCTGCGCACCGCCCCGTCGCCCCGCTGCCGCTGCTGCTACAGGTATCAAGTTGAAATTTAGTTAACTATTTTAAAAGTTGAAAATATTCAATAGTTGATGGTATTAAGTTAACTATTTTAAAAGTTTATGGTATCAAGTTACAAAACATGGATAGTTGAGGGTATCAAGTTAAAATTTAGCCTAATTTTAATTTTAATTTTAATTTTAATTTTAGTTTTAGTTTAGTTTTAATTTACTTTTACTTTTAATTTTAGTTTTAGTTTTAATTTACTTTTACTTTTAATTTTAGTTTTAATTTAAATGCAAATTAAATTTTTTTTCAGTTTTACTGTTATTCTTAATTTTAGCTTTAATTTTTAGTTTAATTTAATTTAAATTTAAATTTTAGTTTCTTTTTTATTTAGTTTAAGTTTTAATTTAATTATAATTTAATGCTATATAACTACCTAGTGGTTTCATATTATGGAACTACCCTTTTTTACATTAGTTGGATTCGAATTGAGTAGATGTGATTAAAAGGAGGGGACTACACATTTTAATCTCAACCAAAAAATCCAAATCCAATGCATATAACATAGGTGGTTCATGTCACGCCCCGACCCAGAATCACCCGAATCATCGTCCTCGCAGGGGACGTGATGCTGTACGAGCCTGGAGTTGCGCACGTGCACGACAAGATGACAAGTTCTCAAATGGTTATCTTTGATTTGATATTAACAACGAAAGAAAAATAGAGTATACGAAACAATTCTCTTTATTGATATTCGAACTGAGATTACAAAGGCTTTCGAAAGCCTAACAATATATGCCAGATTGGCTACTGTCACGACCCGCACCCGGTTTTCGGACGCGAGCTCGTGAGCAAGCCAGCTATGTATCGAGCGGACTCCAGCCCGACTCGAATACGTATAAGCTGTCCAGAATAGGGTATCATGTCTAATCTAAACTATATCTCAATCCACATGAATCATATAAAACAAGAATGAACAAGTATGGGTCGTGGTCTGCAGCCCACTAGCATATATGTCCGATTAGACTCCAAAAATAACATGAGTCTATAAAGCTAAGCTGATAAGCAGGATATATCATAAAAGTACGAGAAGATAGTAAATCGATAATACTAACAAAATACTTGAATCATGCAGATGAAGTCAACTACCACATGCTCAGCTAACTAACTCCGTGCAATCAGCTACCTGAAGAGATCATTAGGTCCTCAGAGGACTAGCAAGATACATAAAACATGCCTACTAATATGACAGTAAATAACATGTGTGGAGGATAAGAACATTGCAAGAAGAACATCTAAGGACGACGAGTCGTGTGGAAATGTAATACTAGACTTGGCTAACTATCAATCAGAACTCCTATAGCTTATAGTACAATGCAAGATACTCCCAATCTATAGTGTTTCAATTGACGTACAAAGCAGGATACTCTCAGTCGAGATTAGCCAATTCTAGTATCGATCTCCTCTCCTAATGAATACAAGGTCAAGTAGACTCTTATAAATCGTAGTACAATACAAGATACTTCCAATTTATAGTGTCGCAAGTCAAGTCAATCAATCAATCAATATATGCTATAGGTCGTAGTATAATGTAAGATACTCCCAATCTATAGTATATCTCAAGTCAAGTCAATCAAGCGATATCAAGATAGAAGAATCGGCTATAGGTCGTAGTACAATGTAAGATACTCCCAATCTATAGTATATCTCAAGTCAAGTCAATCAAGCGATATCAAGATAGAAGAATCGACTATAGGTCGTAGTACAATATAAGATACTCCCAATCTATAGTATATCTTGACTGTAGTACAATATAAGATACTCCCAGTCAAGAATGGTCAAGTCAAGGACAAATATAGAAACTGACAACTCAATCACGAGACAAGGTAACACGAAAAGACGAATAATCTAGCAATGTCAAATTTCCTATACGTGTAAATCTAGAACAAGTAAAACGTTCAAGGGCAAATCAATCACAATATAGAATCATGTGACAATATGAAAAGGAATATAATAAAGAAAGAGGAAACAATATAAATATTGTATATGTTCGGCAATGTATACTTGCATGAGGGTTGCACGGAGAACCAACAATATATCGCCAATCAACAAGTCAAAGAGTCCAAGTCCCACAACTGCCTCCAGAAGCTGTAATAGATGTTACCAACGTTCTCAGAATAGTCAAATTAGCTAGGATTGTCTGTCCTTAAGTCCAATTCTGGATAGAGGGGCAAAACGGTAATTTTGAGCCAAAACGGTGTCCACCGTTGGACCTGCTTTGCACCGAAAAGCATGTCAGAGTCAATCATCTCTAAAGTCGTCAAACTACATGTCTACAGATTCGTTTTGATGATACGAACCCAACGGTATGTCCAGTTTTGGATTTCGACGGGCCGTGCACAAAATCACCCGTTGAGTCGGACCGTGGGGCCCACAAAACGGCGATCCGATCAACTGTCTCAGAATTGGACCAAACTTGGCATACGTGACCAAAAATTATACGGTCCTGTTGGCGGAAGTTTTGTCTCGATCTGACGAGCGTGCATAAAGTAATTAAAAAATTTGCACAGAGGCCGATACGGTAAATTTCGACGGATACGCATCAAATTCATCGCGCACACGTGACCAATTTGAATTCCGTCAAAGCCCACACGTCCACGAAGCCGATACGCACCTTTCGATGCTTTCGGTTCGCGACCTCATCGCCCGGTTTGGCGGGAAGCACGTCGTATCGAAGGGTTTTCATTATTTTCTACAATTTTCAAAACATATTTTTTGTTACTTTGGGAAGCCGATTTCTTGGTGCACATTCGTCGAAATTGACTTCTGTAAAAAAGAATTTATAGCCCTATATGTTGTCTAGGACTGATATATGTTGGTTTTTGAAAACTCCTAGTGTTTGGTACAAGAACTGTCTTCCAAGTCAAGGTGTTGAATTGTCCTATGGTTCTGTTTTTAAACAGATTTATTCTCGACTTCGTGTCGATATATCGGACAGATAGGTCCGATACAATCCAACCTATTTACCAGGTTTTCGAGGGGGTCATGTAGGCTGTCGATAGGATTCGATAGAACGAAAAACAATCGAGAAATAGAAGAGAAACTTAACCTCGAAAAGTGGCGCTCGGCCTGGGTGCGGCTGTTGCTGCCTTGCCCTGTTCGCACACTGTCAGCCGCCGGTGGCCGACCGGTCGCCGCCCCGGTGGTGGCGCGCGCCGCCTGGAGGTCGAGGCGGGGGTGGTCATGTTGTGTTTAGGGTTTCGACTTTTCTCCTCCTCCCTCGATCTTCCTATATATATTTTCACTTGGCGGTCGGTTATGCACAGGGGGGTCGGGTTCCTGTGAGTTCGGGTTCAGGGGATTAACTGCTGTGGGTTTGTGGGGGTGGTCCTGCTTCAGCTGGGTTGGGTTAGGACCAATGTTGGGCCTGGGGCTGGGATTTGATGGGCTTTGCTGGGCTGCTATATAAATTGTTGTTTTCACTTTTATTAGCTAAGTTATATCTATACATACATATATGTTATACACACCACTCATATATAATAATTCACATATACATATATACACATATACATATATATTATATATAATATATATATATATATATATATTTTCCTATATTATAGGAAAATATATATCTATATATATATATATATTATATATATATATATATAGATATATATATATATATATATAATATATATGTCCCTATATATTTTCCTATATATATAGGAAAATATATATATATATATATATATATATATATATATATATTTTTTTTTTTTTTTTTGTTTTTTTTTTTTTTTTTTTTTTTTTTTTTTTTTTTTATGTGTCCGGCATCCGCGCACTAGCCCGTGGCAATGCCACCCCCCGGCTAGTGCGGGAGGGGGCTCGATCCCGGGTCCCCCCCCGAGAGCCCCCCCCTCGTGCCACTTGCGCTACGAGCGCCGGACGATATATATATATATATATATATATTATATATATATATTATATTCTATATATATATATATATATATATAATATATATATATCATATATATATATATATATATATATATATATATATATATATAGGAAAATATATAGGGATATATTTTCCTATATATTATATATATATATATATATATATATATTATATATTTTCCATATATATATATATAATATATATATATATATATCTATATATATATATATATAATATATTTTATTTATACACACATATTAAATTTTACACAAAATATATGTCCCTATATATTTTCCTATATATATATATATAATATTTTTCATATATATATATATATTATATATATATATATATATATATATATATATATATATATATATATATATATCTTATTATAATATATATATATTATATTTTTTATAGATATATAATATATAATATATATCTATATATATATATAATATATAAGATATATATCATATATATATATATATATATATATTTACACAAAATATATATGTCCCTATATATATATGACATGTATATATGTAAATGTGAAAATGAATTATAAATGTATACAATATATTTTTTCAAAAATACGTCAACATAATAATATAAAAGTATTTATCCAATTTCTAAGATAGAATACCGATTCGGTAACAATAAAATATATTTATTTAATCACCACAAAATAATAAAATAATAATAAAAATAATTAAACGGTGGTTTGGTGAATCCATACTACTCACCTTTATCCGGGTCCAGAAAATTGTACAATTATTGTAAAACAATATTTAATAATAAAATACCAATTTTGTACGAATATTTAAATAATTAAAAATGTACATAAATACCTAAAATAATTTAAGAAATATTTGTAAACACATAAAATATGCCTACATGGTCGTCTTTGGCCTCACTACATACCTACAAAGGCTTGGATTTGGTTCGGCCCAGTGCGGACTAACTTGGTTCAACCGGGTTTCTGCAAAGTCAATAAATCTAATAATAATTAATTAAACTTATTTATAATTGTCATGCTATAACTTGGCTTGGTTTTCCTAGTTAGTACACACCTATGGCTCGGCATTTTTCTACCATGGCTAAACACTAGTCAAAGCACGCCACTGCACTATCCATGCCATTATTCCTAGTCGTCTTGTACTTCAAAACTCAACCATGGCTAAAGTCATCTACCGTAATAATTAACTAAATGCTTATTTATAAAATCTAAAAATTACCATTTAAATCAAAAAAATAATAAAAAAATATTTCCAAAAATTTCCGGGAAGGGGAGCTACAAATCTACCCACCTTAAAAATAATTCCGTCCTCGAAATTCTAAATCATAACTATTTCTTAAAATTCAAAGGAAGTCTACTATTTCTAAAATCTCCTCAAATTTTAATTTCAAAAATATTTTATATCCTCCTCCTAGCCATTTTATAACTCTGAATACTCGAGGACTTCTACCCACCTTTGGTCACACTACTCCTCAAAATATGGTCACTAAAATCGTATCATCCTCTAACTAGTTGCTATAATTCTACCAACAGATATTGTAGTGCCCCGTCCCTACATCGTGCCCCGTTCTCCGTCCACGGGGTGCACGAGAAAGGAACACTGTCGCTATCGACTTGGTCGGGACCGATAGGTCGGGATCGATCGAATCGATCGAACGAAAACGGTTGAATTAAGATCCATTCCCCGTTATGGAATGGCTTCTTCGGAACCAAGTCCCATATTCAGCGGGTTACGCCTCAAGGATTGACTCTACGGCTGAGTCGGGAGAGACCTCCCGTTGCTCTGCTTTTCACGCCGCTTGCGTTGGTTTTGGCTTTATTTTCTGAATGCGTTTTCGTGAATGTTTTCGATGGTTTTCATGGCTTACTTTTCGAACTTCGCATTCGTATCAAATTTTCTTGAATAACACAGTGTTCTAATCGGTTGCTTGTGCGATTTCAGGTGATCGCGTAGGCAACGTCTAGCACGGCCAACCAGTTTCTCGCCTCAAGTAAATACTAAGGTGAGTGGCTGACCCTTCTTTCCTCGACCCTCTTCTCTAATACATTATCGATACTAGACATGTGCTATGCTAGATGTAATGCAACGACATGAATGATATTTCGATGAACGGTCCCACGACGTCCGACGCACACGAACTATACAAATGCTTATCATATAACCTTATCGTGCTTACAATTACCGTATTATATAGAACCGTACTAAGAAAGGATGAATCGATTAAATGAATGTCGCACGATACTATAAGATGTGCCTTGAAATAACAATTAACTTAGCATGGTCATAGACAACTTGTCGACAAGGGCGATTGTTTTCTTCGGACGATATCCCGAGGCTACGGGACCATTCCGGCCTAGGAAGAAACACGGATAGCTATACCGGATGTATGCCATGGTAGGCAGTGGCTTTCAATGGGGCTCACTACCTGCGCTGAAGGACCACTGTCTACCAAGCTATATGTCCAGGATGGCTTGTCGTGCCAGTGACCTAATGCACTCTATTATGTCTTATTATTATCAACATGACAGGGAAGAACATGGTAAGTTTACGCTACAACGGCGCGCTCTGCCGGGGGTAAGATCTATCGTCGTTATACGATTGTGCCTACAAATATAAGTTTGAATTGAGTAGGATGGCTAGAAACTTCACTAATCAATTGCATGCACGCTCACTTAACTTCTTCAATAAATGAGAGCACGGGATTTAAACTGCCACGCACCAGCACAAAGTGTAATATGCTGACCCTCGCTCTCAATAAGTACTTGGAACCAGGATAGCGTGCCAAGGAAATGAAGGCGACGCTCCTTTCTTTTGAAGCCTTGCTAGCGTGAAAGCTAACTCTGCAACTTTTGAAGACTCCAACCCAACTGCATCATGAGTCGCAAACTCTCGCCGATCCCAGGTCTTAGAGAGTCGTTTTGTTGTTTGTAAAAAGGGATGTAAAAGTATGGAATAACTATCTCATCGATGTCGGTTGTAAGCCGAGAGGCCTCTTTTGTAATTGAGTATGTAACCAAACTTATTATCAATGAAAATACAAGTTTCCTTTTCTATATGAATGTGTTCAATTTCTCTGCGTACTCTTACATATGCTGTTGTTTCGGATAACCTTATGAACCGCCTTGTGCAAGCGCAACTTAGGCTTGCACGGCATCACGCCCGGGGGACGACTATCGACTCTACCGAATCGAGGCGTGACATAATGGTATCAGAGCACGGCTTTACGTCCTTGGCCTCCAGTGTCGAGTTTTTAGTCTCAAAATCGTTAGTCTCGTGTCGATGCGATATGTCGTTCCATACGAGTGAGCCCGTAATAAGTTTTGTGACTAATGTATTTTGCCTTCAAAAATCCCAGAAGGCACGTCGGTGAACATGGCGGCGAACGAAGAAAGTGCTTCGAGCGGCTCGAGTAGCTCGAGACCCGAACCCTCTAACAATGCCATGGAGCGGATGTTGCGCATGCTGGAAGCACAACAGCGACAAGCTGAGGAGAGTCAATGCCAGAATGAGCAACATCGACGGCAGACGGAGGCACGCCAGACTCAGTTCGAGGCCCGATTTGATGCACAATTCAAGCTGCAGCAGAAGCAGCTCGACACTCTTCAGCAGATCGTTCAAACAGTGGTGGCCAACAACAACAACTCCGCGACAACCCATGCCGTAATCGAGCCTGCGGCCAGACAAAGTGAAGTCGAACCGGAGGGACCCGAGCCTATGCCTACAGTACCGAGAAGTTTCAACTTCGACGTGTCAAAATTCACAAAGAGTTGCCGTACTTCCTTCAACGGCACAGAAGATCCCTCTGTGGCGATCGACTGGTTAGAGGAACTGGAAGATAAATTTGAGCTTCTGGGTGTCGAAGAGTCCAAAAAAGTCGTATGCGCTCAACTTCTACTCCGATTGAACGTGCACGACTGGTGGGGCCGTGCAAAAGCGAGCAATCAGACGCGACGACGAGACAGCGGCAATTTCTTGGGCCACCTTCCGAGAGGCGTTCGAGATCGAGTACCTTTCCGAAGCCGTTCGATAAGAGAAGGAGAAAGAATTTATGCAGCTAAGGTAAGGGAATATGACGGTGCGGCATTATGCAGCAGAGTTCAACAAGTTAGCCAAATTTGCTGGAGAATTTCTGCCCTCCCTGGTGAGTCGTGCTCGACGGTTCGAAGTGGGTCTACGACCATCTATCTACTCCTATGTGTCTGTTCTAAAATACAAAAACGATGGGGGAGTCTCTCAACCACGCCCTCCGCCTTGAACGCCAATACCCTCCAGGTGCTGCCGGTACTGTGTATACCTACAATCACAAACGTCCTAGCCACGCAGGAGGAAACAACGTGACCAAGCGTCCGAACAACGAGCACCAGGGCGGACACCCGGCGCGAAACCAGGGACCTCACTGCACAAATGCAACCGGAACGGATATCTCACCGTCGACTGTGAAGTTCAAAATGGCGGGTGTTTTATCTGCGAAAAAAGTGGTCACTTTCATGGAGACTGCCTGAACCATAGAAGAAATAACTTGAACACGCCTCATCATCAACAGCACCGTCCGGAGAATCAAGTTTCGGCACCTCGAGCACCTCAACACGTACCTCAAAATAACCAAGACCGTCGCCCTAATGCCCAGGGCCGCATCTACGCCATGACTCGAGATGAAGTTCTTGCATCAGATACATTCGTGACAGGTATAGTAAATTTCAATAATGTGCCTGCTCGTGTACTATTTGATTCAGGTGCTTCGCATAGTTTTATATCGGCGGACTTTGCCACCGAGCACAAATTTTCGATAATATCATTAGATCTCGACCTTAGCGTAAGTACACCTTCGGACACACCAATACTCACAAACTTAGCCTGCGCCGACGGGATTATCTGTATCGGCGGTCAAAAGATCGGTCTTGACGTGATAGGTCTAGACATGAAGGACTTTGACATCATTCTGAGAATAGATTGGCTTGGGCCGTGCAACGCAACCATAGACTGCACCAGAAAGACGGTCACCTTTCGTATACCAGGAGTGCCTAAATTCTGCTTTTCGTGTGGTGAGGCGTCGTCGACCTGCATGCTGATTTCGGCAATTTCTGCTCGGAGGATGCTGCATTCTGGGTGCGAAGGCTATTTGGCGTCCGTTCGAGACATGCGACAGGATGGTGCAAATGGGGGTCAGACCGACGTTGTGGCAAAATTCCCCGATGTGTTTCCGGACGAGCTACCCGGCATGCCCTTCGACCGAAAAATCGAGGTCAGCATCGATACATTCCCCGTTACTCGACCGATTTCCAAGGCCCCGTACAGAATGGCTCCCATCGAGCTGAAGGAACTCAAGGTCTAGTTACAAGAGTTACTCGATAAAAGGTTTATTCGGCGTAGTGTTTCACTGTGGGGAGCGCCCGTATTGTTCGTGAAGAAGAAGGATGGGTCCATGCGTCTGTGCGTCGATTACCGAGAGCTGAACAAGGCCACTATCCGGAACAAGTATCCATTTCCCCGCATAGACGACTTATTTGATCAACTGCAAGGCGCCTCGGTATTTTCGAAGATTGATCTCCGCTCAGGCTATCATCAACTCAAGATCAAGTCAGATGACGTGCAAAAGTCAGCCTTTCGCACTCGGTACGGCCACTACGAGTTCTTGGTGATGCCATTCGGCCTGACGAACGCCCCTACCGCCTTCATGGATCTGATGAATTGGGTATTTTGACCCTTCCTTGATAAATTTGTGGTAGTCTTTATTGACGATATCCTCGTCTACTCGAAGGATAGGGCGTAGCATGCAGAACATCTACGGGCCGTCCTTCAGACACTTCGAGAGAATGAGTTGTATACAAAGCAGAGTAAGTGCGAATTTTGGCTAAGCAGCGTATCCTTTCTTGGACACATCATTTCGTCCGAAGGCATTGCAGTCGACCCGAAGAAAGTGGAAGCTGTTGCTGATTGGAAACGGCCTGCGTCTACGAGTGAGATTCGAAGCTTTCTTGGTTTGGCGGGATACTATCGACGCTTCGTGAAAGACTTCACGAAGATTGCATCGCCATTGACTCACCTCACTCAAAAGGGAGTCGTGTATGAGTGGTCGGATGACCGTGAAGCTTCTTTTCAGGAGCTAAAACAGCGACTAATTTCGGCCCCTATACTCACACTTCCGGATGGGCCAGAGGGTTTTCAGATATTCAGTGATGCTTCAGGCCAGGGCTTGGGATGTGTGCTTATGCAGCGAAACAAGGTGATATCCTTCGCCTCCAGACAGTTAAAGCTGCACGAGAAAAACTATCCTACGCATGACTTGGAGTTAGCGACGATTGTGTCCGCGTTGAAATTGTGACGTCACTATCTATATGGCGTGGCGTGCACGATCTATACCGACCACAAGAGCCTCAAGTATCTCTTCACCCAGAAGGAATTGAACTTGCAATAGAGGCGCTGGCTCGAACTGATCAAAGACTATGACTTGACGATCGACTACACTCCGGGCAAGGGAAATGTGGTGGCGGGCGCTCTGAGTCGAAAATATCTTACCTCGCTATCCATCAACCGCAGACTACTACAAGATCTAGAAGAAATGGACATCGATCTTCTGGTTCGATTCAGGGATGTACGGTTGGCGCAGCTGCAGTTAGAGCCGAGTTTGCTGGAAAAGATCATGGCCGCTCAGAAGGATGATCCGTACCTGAAAAAAATATAGAGCAAATTTTGACAGGTAGTGCGACCGACTTTGCGGAAGATAAGACCGACGTGCTGAGATTGAATGGCCGACTATGTGTTTCGGATGATTCAGAACTACGAAAGGAGATAATGTCGGAGGCGCATTATACGAAATATACCTTGTATCTAGGCAGTACCAAGATGTATAAGGACCTCTGCACGACCTTCTGGTAGTACGGAATGAAGAGAGATGTGGCGCTCTTCGTGTCACAATGCATGGCCTGTCAGCAGGTGAAAGCTGAGCATCAACGATCGGGCGGGAAGATGCAGAACCTCGCTATTCCATAGTAGAAATGGGATTACGTCACTATGGACTTTATTGTTAGCCTGCCGAAGACACCACGGGGGAACCACGCCATCTGAGTCATCGTCGATCGATTAACTAAGTCAGCGCACTTTATTGCCATCAAAGTTACTTGGAGCGTTGATCGTCTGGCGCAGATTTATCTTGACAAGATAGTACGGCTGTACGGAGTTCCAGTATCCATCGTCTCTGATCGGGATTCATTGTTCATGTCGCAATTCTGGAGTAGCCTTCAATCGGCACTGGGTACCAAGTTGCAGTTCAGCTCAGCTTACCATCCTCAGACCGACGGCCAAACGGAGCACGTTAATCAGATTCTCGAAGACATGCTACGACTCTGCGCAATTGATTTCAAATCAAGCTGGGACGTCCACCTACCACTGGCGGAATTTGCATACAACAATAGCTATCAGTCCAGCATCCAAATGGCGCTGTATGAAGCTTTGTACGGCCGAAAGTGCAGATCGCCCATTTGCTGGGATGAAGTCGGAGAACGACAGATACTCGGCCCGGAGCTGGTAGAACAGACTGTGGAAAAGGTCAAGCTAATTCGAAAAAGACTGAAGATTGCACAGAGTCGGTAAAAGAGCTACGCCGACACCCATCGAAGACCGCTTGAGTTCCATGTGGGCGATCACGTGTTCCTGAAGGTGTCGCCCATGCGAGGAGTTACTCGGTTCGACGCGAAGGAAAAGCTGAGTCCGAGATTCGTTGGGCCGTTTGAAATACTCAAGCAGGTCGCCCCAGTGGCCTATAAAATTGCCCTACCGTCGGCGCTTGAAGGTGTGCACAATGTCTTCCACGTCTCTCAGCTGCGAAAGTACATGCACGACCCTAGCCACGTAGTAGATTTTGGCTAGCTGGAGCTGAAGTCCGACTTATCCTACGTTGAAGAGCCAGTTCAGATCTTAGAACGCAAGGATAAGCTACTGCGAAATTGGGCAATCCCTCTGATTCGCGTACTCTGGAGGAACCATGCGGCGGAAGAGTCGACATGGGAACTCGAGTCAGAGATGAAGAAAAAGTTTTCTTCATTATTTTAATAGAGGTAGGTTCTGTTCTTAAGTTTCGAGGACGAAACTTTTTCTTCGTTTGTTATGGTGTAGTGCCCCGTCCCTAAATCGTGCCCCGTTCTCCGTCCACGGGGTATACGAAAAAGGAACACTGTCGCTATCGACTCGGTCGGAACCGATAGGTCAGGATCGATCGAATCGATCGAACGGAAACGGTTGAATTAAGATCCATTTCCCTTATGGAATGGCTTTTTTGGAACCAAGTCCCATATTCAGCGGGTTACGCCTCAAGGATTGACTCTGCGGCTGAGTCGGAAGAGACCTTTCGTTGCTCTGCTTTTCACGCCGCTTGCGTTGGTTTTGGCTTTGTTTTCTGAATGCGTTTTCGTGAATGTTTTTGATGGTTTTCACGGCTTACGTTTCGAACTTCGCATTCGTATCAAATTTCCTTGAATAATACAGTGTTCTAATCGGTTGCTTGTACGATTTCAGGTTATCGTGTAGGCAACGTCTAGCGCGGCCAACCAGTTTCTCGCCTCAAGTAAATACTAAGGTGAGTGGCTGACCCTTCTTCCCTCGACCCTCTTCTCTAATACATTATCGATACTAGACATGTGCTATGCTAGATGTAATGCAACGACATGAATGATATTTCGATGAACGGTCCCACGACGTCCGACGCACACGAACTATACAAATGCTTATCATATAACCTTATCGTGCTTGCAATTACCGTATTATATAGAACCGTGCTAAGAAAGAATGAATCGATTAAATGAATGTCGCAACGATACTATAAGATGTGCCTTGAAATAACAATTAACTTAGCACGGTCATGGACAACTTGTCGACAAGGGCGATTGTTTCTTCGGACGATATCCCGAGGCCATGGGACCGTTCCGGCCTAGGAAGAAACACGGATAGCTATGCCGGATGCATGCCATGGTAGACAGTGGCTTTAAATGGAGCTTACTACCTGCGCTGAAGGACCACTGTCTACCAAGCTATATGTCCAAGATGGCTTGTCGTGCCAGTGACCTTCACGAATGCACTCTATTATGTCTTATTATTATCACCATGACAGGGAAGAACATGGTAAGTTTACGCTACAATGGAGCACTCTGCCGGGGGTAAGATCTATCGTCGTTATACGGTTGTGCCTACAAATATAAGTTTGAATTGAGTAGGATGGCTAAAAACTTCACTAATCAATTGCATGAACACTCACTTAACTTCTTCAACAAATGAGAGCACGGGATTTAAACTGCCACGCACCAGCACAAAGTGTAATGTGCTGACCCTCACTCTTAATAGGTACTTGGAACCAGGATATCGTGCCAAGAAACTGAAGGCGACGCTCCTTTCTTTTGAAGCCGTGCTAGCGCGAAGGCTAACTCTGCAACTTTTGAAGACTCCAACCCAACTGCATCATGAGTCGCAAACTCTCGCCGATCCCAGGTCTTAGAGAGTCGTTTTGTTGTTTATAAAAAGGGATGTAAATATATGGAATGACTATCTCATCGATGTCGGTTGTAAGCCGAGAGGCCTCTTTTGTAATCGAGTCTGTAACCAAACTTATTATCAATGAAAATACAAGTTTTCTTTTCTATATGAATGTGTTCAATTTCTCTGCGTACTCTTACATATGCTGTTGTTTCGGATAATCTTATGAACCGCCTTGTGCAAGCGCAACTTAGGCTTGCACGGCATCACGCCCGGGGGACAACTATCGACTATACCGAATCGGGGCATGACATAATGGTATCAGAGCACGGCTTTACGTCCTTGGCCTCCAGTGTCTAGTTTTTAGTCTCAAAATCGTTAGTCTCGTGTCGATGAGATATGTCGTTCCATACGAGTGAGCCCGTAATAAGTTTTGTGACTAATGTATTTTGCCTTCAAAAATCCCAGAAGGCACGTCGGTGAACGTGACGGCGAACGAAGAAAGTGCTTCGAGCGGCTCGAGTAGCTCGAGACCCGGACCCTCTAACGATGCCATGGAGCGGATGTTATGCATGCTGGAAGCGCAACAACGACAAGCCGAGGAGAGTCAACGCAGAATGGGCAACATCGACGGCAGACGGAGGCACGCCAGACTCAATTTGAGGCCCGATTCAATACACAATTCAAGCTGCAGCAGAAGCAGCTCGACACTCTTCAGCAGATCGTTTAAACAGTGGTGGCCAACAACAACAACTCCGCGACAACCCATGCCGTAACCGAGCCTGCGGCCAGACAAAGTGAAGTCGAACCGGAGGGACCTGAGCCTATGCCTGCAGCACCGAAAAGTTTCAACTTTGACGTGTCAAAATTCACAAAGAGTTGCCGTACTTCCTTCAATGGCACAGAAGATCCCTCCATGGCGATCGACTGGTTAGAGGAACTGGAAGATAAATTCGAGCTTCTAGATGTCGAAGAGTCCAAGAAAGTCGTATGTGCTCAACTTATACTCCGATTGAACACGTACGACTGGTGGACCATGCAAAAGCGAGCAATCAGACGCGACGACGAGACAGCGGCAATTTCTTGGGCCACCTTCCGAGAGGCATTCGAGATCGAGTACCTTCCCGAAGCCGTTCGACAAGAGAAGGAGAATAAATTTATGCAGCTAAGGTAAGGGAATATGACGGTGCGGCATTATGCAGCAAAGTTCAACAAGTTAGCCAAATTTGTTGGAGAATTTCTGCCCTCCCTGGCGAGTCATGCTCGACGGTTTGAAGTGGGTCTACGACCATCTATCTACGCCCATGTGTCTGTTTCAAAATACAAAAACGATGGAGGAGTCTCTCAACCACGGCCTCCATCTTGAACGCCAATACCCTCCAGGTTCTGCCGGCACTGTGCATACCTACAATCACAAACGCCCTAGCCACGCGGGAGGAAACAACGTGACCAAACGTCTGAACAACGGGCACCAGGGCGGACACCCGGCGCGGAACCAGGGACCTCACTGCACAAAATACAACCAGAACGGACATCTCGCCGTCGACTGTGAAGTTCAAAATGGCGGGTGTTTCATCTGCGGAAAAAGGGGTCACTTTCATGGAGATTGCCCGAACCGTAGAAGAAATAACTTGAACACGCCTCAGCATCAACAGCACCGTCCGGGGAATCAAGTTTCGGTGCCTCGAGCACCTCAATCCGTACCGCAAAATAACCAAGACCGTCGCCCTAATGCCCAGGGCCGCGTCTACGCCATGACCCAAGATGAAGTGCTTGCATCAGATACGGTCGTGACAGGTATACTAAATTTCAATAATGTGCCTGCTCGTGTACTATTTGATTCAGGTGCTTCGTATAGCTTTATATCGGCGGACTTTGCCGCCGGGCACAAATTTTCGATAATATCATTAGATCTCGACCTTAGCATAAGTACACCTTCGGGCACACCAATACTCACAAACTTAGCCTGCGCCGACGGGATTATCTGTATCGGCGGTCAAAAGATCGGTCTTGACGTGATAGTTCTAGACATGAAGGACTTTGACATCATTCTGGGAATGGATTGGCTTGGGCCGTGCAACGCAACCATAGACTGCGCCAGAAAGACGGTCACCTTCCGCATACCAGGAGTGCCTGAATTCTGCTTTTCGTGTGGTGAGGCGTCGTCGACCTGTATGCTGATTTCAGCAATTTCTGTTCGAAGGATGCTGCATTCTGGGTACGAAGGCTATTTGGCGTCCGTTCGAGATATACGACAGGATATTGCAAACGCGGGTCAGACCGACGTTGTGGCAGAATTCCTCGATGTGTTCCCGGACGAGCTACCCGACATGCCCCCCCGACCGAGAAATCGAGTTCAGCATCGATACATTCCCCGATACTCGACCGATTTCCAAGGTCCCGTACAGAATGGCACCCGCCGAGCTGAAGGAACTCAAGGTCCAGTTACAAGAGTTGCTCGATAAAGGGTTTATTCGGCCTAGTATTTCACCGTGGGGAGCACCCGTATTGTTCTTGAAGAAGAAGGATGGGTCCATGCGTCTGTGCATCGATTACCGAGAGCTGAACAAGGCCACCATCCGGAACAAGTACCCATTGCCCCGCATAGACGACTTATTCGATCAACTGCAAGGTGCCTCGGTATTTTCGAAGATTGATCTCCGCTCAGGCTATCATCAACTCAAGATCAAGTCAGATGACGTGCAAAAGTCAGCCTTTCACACTCGGTACGGCCACTACGAGTTCTTGGTGATGCCATTCGGCCTGACGAACGCCCCTGCCGCCTTCATGGATCTGATAAATTGGGTATTTCGACTATTCCTTGATAAATTTGTGGTAGTCTTTATTGACGATATCCTCGTCTACTCGAAGGACAGGGCGCAGCATGCAGAACATCTACGGGCCGTCCTTCAGACACTTCGAGAGAATGAGTTGTATACAAAGCAGAGTAAGTGCGAATTTTGGCTAAGCAGCATATCCTTTCTTGGACACGTCATTTCGTCCGAAGGCATTGCAGTCGACCCGAAGAAAGTGAAAGTTGTTGCTGATTGGAAACGGCCTGTGTCTGCGAGTGAGATTCGAAGCTTTCTTGGTTTGGCGGGATACTATCGACGCTTCGTGAAAGACTTCGCGAAGACTGCATCGCCATTAACTCGCCTCACTCAAAAGGGAGTCGTGTATGAGTGGTCGGATGACTGTGAAGCTTCTTTTCAGGAGCTAAAACAGCGACTAATTTCGGCCCCTATACTCACACTTCCGGATGGGCCAGAGGGTTTTCAGATATTCAGCGATGCTTCAGGCCAGGGCTTGGGATGTGTGCTCATACAGCGAAACAAGGTGATATCCTTCGTCTCCATACAGTTAAAGCCGTACGAGAAAAACTATCCTACGCACGACTTGGAGTTAGCGGCGATTGTGTCCGCGTTGAAATTGTGGCGTCACTATCTATATGGCGTGGCGTGCGCAATCTATACCGACCACAAGAGCCTCAAGTATCTCTTCACCCAGAAGGAATTGAACTTGCGACAGAGGCACTGGCTCGAACTGATCAAAGACTATGACTTGACGATCGACTACACTCCGGGCAAGGGAAATGTGGTGGCGGACGCTCTGAGTCGAAAATATCTTACCTCGCTATCCATCAACCGCAGACTACTATAAGATCTAGAAGAAATGGGCATCGATCTTTCGGTTTGATTCAGGGATGTACGGTTGGCACAGCTGCAGTTAGAGCTGAGTTTGTTGGAAAAGATCATAGCCGCTCAGAAGGATGATCCGTACCTAAAGAAAATGTGCGAGCGAATTTCGACAGGTAGTGCGACCGACTTTGCAGAAGATAAGACCGACGTGATGAGATTGAATGGCCGACTATGTATTCCGGATGATTCAGAACTACGAAAGGAGATAATGTCGGAGGCACATTATGCAAAATATACCTTGCATCCAGGTAGTACCAAGATGTATAAGGACCTCTGCACGACCTTCTGGTGGTACGGGATGAAGAGAGATGTGGCACTCTTCGTGTCGCAATGTATGGCCTGTCAGCATGTGAAAGCTGAGCATCAGCGACCGGGCGGGAAGATACAGAACCTCGCTATTCCAGAGTGGAAATAGGATCACGTCACTATGGACTTTATTGTTGGCCTGCCGAAGACACCACGGTGGAACGACGCCATCTGGGTCATCGTCGATCGATTAACCAAGTCAGCGCACTTTATTGCCATCAAAGTTACTTGGAGCGTTGATCGCCTGGCGCAGATTTATCTTGACGAGATAGTACGGCTGCACGGAGTTACAGTATCCATCGTCTCTAATCGGGATTCACGATTCATGTCGCAATTCTGGAGTAGCCTTCAATCGGCACTGGGTACCAAGTTGCAGTTCAACTCAGCTCAGTTTACCATCCTCAGACCGACGGACAAACAGAGCGCATTAATTAGATTCTCGAAGATATGCTACGACTCTGTGCAATTGACTTCAAATCAAGTTGGGACGTCCACCTATCGCTGGCGGAATTTGCATACAACAATAGCTATCAGTCCAGCATCCAAATGGCGCCGTATGAAGCTTTGTACGGTCGAAAGTGCAGATCGCCCATTTGCTGGGATACAGTCGGGGAACGGCAGATACTCGGCCCGGAGCTGGAAGAACAGACTGTGGAAAAGGTCAAGCTAATTCGAGAAAGACTGAAGATTGTACAGAGTCAGCAAAAGAGCTATGCCGATACCCATCGAAGACCGCTTGAGTTCCATGTGGGCGATCACGTGTTCCTGAAGGTGTCGCCCATGTGAGGAGTTACTCGGTTCGACGCGAAGGGAAAGCTGAGTCCGAGATTCGTTGGGCCGTTCGAAATACTCGAGCGGGTCACCCCAGTGGCCTATAAAATTGCCCTACCACCGGCGCTTGAAGGTGTGTACAATGTCTTCCACGTCTCTCAGCTGCGGAAGTACGTGCACGACCCTAGCCACATAGTAGATTTTGGCCAGCTGGAGCTGAAGTTCGACTTATCCTACGTTGAAGAGCCAGTTCAGATCTTAGAACGCAAGGATAGGCTACTCCGAAATCAGGCAATCCCTCTCGTTCGCGTACTCTAGAGGAACCATGCGGCGGAAGAGTCGACATGGGAACTCGAGTCAGAGATAAAGAAAAAGTTTCCTTCATTATTTTAATAGAGGTAGGTTCTGTTCTTAAGTTTCGAGGGCGAAACTTTTTCTTCGTTGGTTATGGTGTAGTGCCCCGTCCCAACATCGTGCCCCGTTCTCCGTCCACGGGGTGCGCGAGAAAGAAACACTGTCGCTATCGACTTGGTCGGGACCGATAGGTCGGGATCGATCGAAACGTATCGAACGGGAAAAGTTGAATTAAGATCCATTCCCCGTTATGGAATGGCTTCTTCGGAACCAAGTCCCATATTCAGCGGGTTATGCCTCAAGGATTGACTCTGCGGCTGAGTCGGGAGAGACCTTCCGTTGCTTTGCTTTTCACGCCGCTTGCGTTGGTTTTGGCTTTGTTTTCTGAATGCATTTTCGTGAATATTTTCGATGGTTTTTATGGCTTACTTTTCGAACTTCGCATTCGTATCGAATTTCTTTGAATAACACAGTGTTCTAATCGGTTGCTTGTGCGATTTCAGGTGATCGCGTAGGCAACGTCTAGCACGGCCAACCAGTTTCTCGTCTCAAGTAAATACTAAGGTGAGTGGCTGACCCTTCTTCCCTCGACCCTCTTCTCTAACACATTATCGATACTATACATGTGCTATGCTAGATGTAATGCAACGACATGAATGATATTCCGATGAACGGTCCCACGATGTCCCACGCACATGAAATATACAAATGCTTGTCATATAACCTTATCGTGCTTGCAATTACCGTATTATATAGAACCGTGCTAAGAAAGGATGAATCGATTAAATGAATATCGCAACGATACTATAAGATGTGCCTTGAAATAACAATTAACTTAGCATGGTCATGGACAACTTGTCGACAAGGACGATTGTTTCTTCGGACGATATCCCGAGGCCACGGGACCGTTCCGGCCTAGGAAGAAATACGGATAGCTATGCCGGATGCATGCCACGGTAGGCAGTGGCTTTCAACGGGGCTCGCTACCTGTGCTGAAGGACCACTGTCTACCAAGCTATATGTCCAGGATGACTTATTGTGCCAGTGACCTTCACGAATGCACTCTATTATGTCTTATTATTATCAACATGACAGGAAAGAACATGGTAAGTTTACGCTACAACGGCACGCTCTGCCGGGGGTAAGATCTATCGTTGTTATACGGTTGTGCCTACAAATATAAGTTTAAATTGAGTAGGATGGCTATAAACTTTCCTAATCAATTGCATGCACGCTCACTTAACTTCTTCAACAAATGAGAGCACGGGATTTAAACTGCCACGCACCAGCACAAAGTGTAATGTGCTGACCCTCGCTCTCAACAGTTACTCGAAACCAGGATAGCGTGCCAAGGAACTGAAGGCGACGCTCCTTTCTTTTGAAGCCTTGCTAGCGCGAAGGCTAACTCTGCAACTTTTGAAGACTCCAACCCAACTGCATCATGAGTCACAAACTCTCGCCGATCCTAGGTCTTAGAGAGTCATTTTGTTGTTTGTAAAAAGGGATGTAAATATATGGAATGACTATCTCATCGATGTCGTTTGTAAGCCGAGAGGCCTCTTTTGTAATCGAGTCTGTAACCAAACTTATTATCAATGAAAATGCAAG
Source organism: Iris pallida (assembly GCA_029216955.1). Taxonomy (NCBI): domain Eukaryota; kingdom Viridiplantae; phylum Streptophyta; class Magnoliopsida; order Asparagales; family Iridaceae; genus Iris; species Iris pallida. Next base: position 15,185,163 of record JANAVB010007798.1, read on the forward strand.
TTTCCTTTTCTATATGAATGTGTTCAATTTCTCTGCATACTCTTACATATGTTGTTGTTTCGGATAACCTTATGAACCGCCTTGTGCAAGCGCAACTTAGGCTTGCACGGCATCACGCCCGGGGGACGGATATCGATTCTACCGAATCGAGGCATGACAGATATCTAGGGTGTATGGCATCCATAATCCCTTATATCTATAAACAACTAAATATTCAATAATCGAGCAATATTATATTATAACTTAAGAATTTCTGATAAATCCTAGACAGCACGATCATTCGTCACCCCGAAATAGGAAAGGACGAGAATCAATGGTACGAAAAGCAAGGAAGTATAATCGAGAACAAATATGTAGTTTTTAAGGATGTAGAGAAATTTCTAGAAGAATTTTTAAGGCATAGTGGATTGAGATTTCTAAGGGTTTAGTCATATTCGTACGCTCGTATCAGTACAATTACGTAACCGATACGATATGCTCTGACCTGCATGGGCCACCACAAAAACTTGTCACGACCCGCACCCGGTTTTCGGATGCGAGCTCGTGAGCAAGCCAGCTACGTATCGAGCGGACTCCAGCCCGACTCGAATACGTATAAGCTGTCCAGAATAGGGTATCATGTCTAATCTAAACTACATCTCAATCCACATAAATCATATAAAACAAGAATGAACAAGTATGGGTCGTGGTCTGCAGCCCACTGGCATATATGTCCGATTAGACTCCAAGAATAACATGAGTCTATAAAGCTAAGCTGATAAGCAGGATATATCATAAAAGCACGAGAAGATAGTAAATCGATAATACTAACAAAATACCTGAATCATGCAGATGAAGTCAACTACCACATGCTCAGCTAACTAACTCCGTGCAATCAGCTACCTGAAGAGATCATCAGGTCCTCAGAGGACTAGCAAGATACATAAAACATGCCTACTAATATGACAGTAAATAACATGTGTGGAGGATAAGAACATTGCAAGAAAAATATCTAAGGACGACGAGTCGTGTGGAAATGTAATACTAGACTTGGCTAACTATCAATCAGAAATCCTATCGCTTGTAGTACAATACAAGATACTCCCAATCTATAGTGTTTTAATTGACGTACAAAGCAGGATACTCTCAGTCGAGATTAGCCAATTCTAGTATCGATCTCCTCTCCTAATGAATACAAGGTCAAGTAGACTCCTATAAATCGTAGTATAATACAAGATACTCCCAATTTATAGTATCGCAAGTCAAGTCAATCAATCAATCAATATATGCTATAGGTCGTAGTACAATGTAAGATACTCCCAATCTATAGTATATCTCAAGTCAAGTCAATCAAGCGATAACATGATAGAAGAATCGACTATAGGTCGTAGTACAATGTAAGATACTCCCAATCTATAGTATATCTCAAGTCAAGTCAATCAATCGATATCAAGATAGAAGAATCGGCTATAGGTCGTAGTACAATGTAAGTACTCCCAATCTATAGTATATCTTGACTGTAGTACAATGCAAGATACTCCCAGTCAAGAATGGTCAAGTCAAGGACAGATATAAAAACTGACAACTCAATCACGAGACAAGGTAACACGAAAAGACCAATAATCTAGCAATGTCAAATATCCTATACGTGCACGTAAATCTAGAACAAGTAAAACGATCAAGGGCAAATCAATCACAATATGGAATTATGTGACAATATGAAAAGAAATACAATAAAAAGAGAGAAAATAATGTAAATACTGTATATGTTCGGCAAGGTATACTTGTCTGAGGGTTGCACGGAGAACCAACAATATATCGCCAATCAACAAGTCAAAGAGTCCAAGTCCCACAACTGCCTCTAGAAGCTGTAATAGATGTTACCAACGTTCTCAGAATAGTCAAATTAGCTAGGATTGTCTCTCCTTATGTAACGCTCCAGTCCCAAAATATGTAGGACTAGGAACGTAGACATGCCAGCTGTATTCATACGAAGTACATAGGCCTCGTATGGATACATAAACTGTAAAATGCAGTAAATCTCAACTAACTAATCTCAATCCACAATAAATAATAAAATATCAAGAATGAACAATATGGTTCGTGGTCTGCAGCTCACTAGCATACATGTCCGAATAGACTCGAAAGGAAACACGAGTCTAATAAACTAGGCTAATAAGCAGACAAGATAAGAATATGCAACACGAGAGAATAATAAAATAAAATCATGCACCAACGATACCTAAATCCTGCAGACGCAAAACATAACCATCCATCGAATTTACCAGCTTGGCTATAACATGGAGAGATCACCAGGTCCTCAGAGGACTAGCAAGACACATAATATACATGCCTACAGTACAGTAAATAATATGCAAAAAATAGGAATAACAAGTAGAGAAAAAGATGACACGTAAGGGAACTCTACAGATGGTGACATGTCATGAGAATATAATATTAATCGTGGCTAAAACTGTAGCCTGGGAAGGCACTAACAGTCCTATAATAGGTTCTCTATCGTAGCCCGGGGAGGCACTAACAATAGAGGATAGCCACGACTAATAAAACATTCTCTCCTAAGGTACTAGGAAGTCAAGCCTATCTACTCATGTCCAAGTCAAGTATAGGTCAATCAGGTCAGGAAAAACATGGCACATGCATATCAATACTATCACTAGACATGAACAAGATAGGAAAGATAGAACAAGTAGTATAGAAAGAAAAGTGAAAATCTACGTGCACGTGAAACTAGAAAGTAACCATAACATGAAACAAGAGGAATATGTAACCAAGCAAAAAAGAATGGAGATAGAAAAACATGTAAGTACTGTAAAGTTTGGCAAGGTGTACTTGCCTGGGTCGTGAGCACTGTGGTGACGAAGATCAGACATGAAAGTAGGTGGAGCAACGGCTGCCGAGGAACTAAGATCCAAACAAACGTCTCTGCATGCTGAAAATAGTCTATTATCTAATTATAATTAATATTGTACCAGTTGTTTGCCATTGATTGTAAAAGTACAGAACAATTATCGGAGGACTGAACTTAGACTCACAATATAAACTCGCTTGTACAAAGAAAGCCTAGGGACAAAAATCTAGGTACAGTAATCTAAGTACAATTATTTATTTTAGATTCTGGGGGGTGACGATAGAGGCTCGGGAAGGCGACGGCAGCCCTGCCTTACTCCTTGGACGATCGGTATGCAGCCTTGGCTCCTGGTGTGAAGATGGTTGGCGTTGACGAAGAAAGGCTCTTTTTGCTCCTCTGTTGCTCTCTTGGCTTCTCTTTCTCTCTGTGTATTTTCTCTCTGGCTCTGTATTTTTTTTATTCTTTTTGTTGCCAGTTCTTTTGCAAAGAAATAATGCAGGCTATTTATAAGAGTGGGATATGATCATTAGGGCTAATGATCATTTGTTTGGAATGTCGATGCTCCTTCAATCTATCTGAACCCTTGATCCTGATTACAATGAATCTCGGCCATTAATGCGGATAGCACCGAATCTTGTGAGCAATTAATGTTAACTGCTTTAAATCTTCATGATGGATTCTACCAATATCCGATTGCTCGCCACGTGTCCCGTTGGCTTGATGATAAATGATATGCCTTGATCTCAGTAATTATGATGATGATGTCAAATATATTTGTTGAGATTCGGTTAAATCCTTGATTGATCCGATGCCACGTGTCTTAATTGTGGGTCCTGCTAGAGCCGCATGGGATAGGCAAGACTTGAGCCGCAGGGAGATGATCTTCATGAACCGCATAGGACAAACGCTTTATTGAGCCGCAGGGGATGAACTCTCGATGAGCCGCATATGCATAATCTCTACGAGCCGCATAAGCTAGCGTTGTATTGAGCCGCAGGGATTGAGCTCTCGGTGGACCGCATATGGCTGATTTCTGCTGGCCATATACGGTGACTTCTTAGTGAGCCGCATGGAGCTGTTCTCTACTTAAGCCGCATGAGATATGCCACGTGGCAATCTAGGACTTCTGTCGAATCGGGTCAGAGATTTTTCTCTTTTTTCGACGAGTCTGTCATTATGGCAGAACCATTATGACGCTTTATGTCAGAGTCGTCATGGTTATCGAGTCGTGTCAGGGCATTAAATAAGGCCACTACTCAAATGGCCAGCTGTAGGGGGGAGATCCCAAGGGGGATGTTGTGTCGATCGGGCCGCATATTTCTGCTGAACCGCATACACTTCCGAGCCGCATGAGACTGAGAGTCTTCTTTGAATCACATAAGACAGCTCCTATATGAGCCGCATGGGCTTCTTCCCAGAGCCGCATGGACCATTACTCTGATATTTTCTATGCTTCTACAGGACCCCCTTCAAAGTTTTCAATTTGCAAAATTGAAACACTTTGAATAAGAAGCATAGCCCCGTTCATGCCGCATAAATGTCTCAGCCGTATAGACTCTTCTGGCCGCATAGGCTCTTTGCCATGTGTCCTGACTACGTGTGCAAATCTTCATTAAATGCTCTTGATTTGTTTTGATTTAACGCCGCCTTTTGGGGGAGGATCCCAAGTGAAGCGGTACGTTGAATTTTGAATAAATGAGCATGTTTCAACTCATCATCTCTTTCTTGTACTTGTGGCGTCTGTGGAATTGGACTTGCTGGGGGATTTATTTGTGGACCTGTTATCCTAGGCGTACCTTGGTTTTAGGTACGGATAACAAGTTTGGACGGGATGTCCGGAACAGCCATGGCAAAGTGGTCATGAATGTTCTCGGTGCTTAAAAAAAAGGAATGCCGTAGAGCAGCTGGGCTCCCGGGGCATGGCAGGGTAGTGGATTTATGCTAAGAAGCTTAGCAAAGGAATATTTGTGGACCTATTATCCTTGGCGTACCCTGGTTCGGGATACAGATAATAGGGTGAAAGGAAAACCAATATATTTGCTCAGAGGTCATGAGGACATGGCAAGCATGAGGGTTTTACCGTGGAATCCTCCTGCTCAGAGGTAATGAGGACATGGCATGGGAGGTTTCACGGAAGATATTCGTGGTCAACAGCGGACATTTGTGGACCTATTATCCTTGTCGTACTCCGGTTGTGGATACAGATAATAGGTCGAAAAGGAGACCGACATACTTGATCAGAGGTAATGTGGACATGGCAAGCATGAAGGTTTCTTCGACGGAGCCTTCCCACTCAGAGGTAATGATGACATGGCAGGAGTGGGCTCAATGAAGAGGGGATACACAGAACGACTCAGAGGTCGGAGAACGTGGAAGTTCTATGTGAGGGGCGGTTTGTTTTTGGTGGAAGTAAAAACGACTCAGAGTTAATGAGGACATGTTCGTTTTCGAAAATTTGTAGATCGATTACCCTTTTTGTGCACTAGGAGTGCGGGTATTGGATCATGAGGGAGGATCTCTTCGGGGAATAAAGTTTAGAGGTATAATCATACGTGACTTACTATCTGAAAGAGTGACCGGAATATGAGTTCAGAGGCACCAGCGGGTACATAACTTGGTAAATTAACATGTTGAGGAAGCGGGAGTCCAGCGGCACCAGCGGGTACATGACTCGATAATCTGAAGGGGATGTGGGGTGAGTTCAGGGGCACCAGCAGGTACATGACTCGATAATCTTGAAATATTGTGGGTGTGAGTTCAGTGGCACCAGCCGGTACATGACTCGATAATATGAAATGTTGAGGGTGTGAGTTCAGTGGTACCAGCGGGTACATGACTCAAAGACTTTGTAGTGGATGTCGTTTAGACATAATATTTCTTCAGGAACTTGCCGTTGACGGGCAGCATGAGCAAGTCTCCGTTTTGCTTTGCAAGGCGGTAAGCACCGTTGGAGAATACCGTCTCAATGATAAATGGGCCCTTCCACTTTGGCTGGAATTTGTCGGCGGTCTTGTGAGTCATGACCATTGGCCTCCGGACTGCCAAGACGAGATCGCCTACCTGGAATGTTCTGATTTTGACCTTCTTGTTGAAGGCTCCTGAGATGCGTGCTTGGTATAGCTCGATCCTTTGCTGAGCTAGGAGACGCTTTTTATCTAAGGCCTCTAACTCTTGCAGTCGACGTCGGTAGTTATCATCGGTTGTCAATTGATGTGTGAGGGCGACACGTAGTGAGGGGATCTGTGTCTCCAAGGGGAGGACTGCCTCACTCCCGTATACCAGGGAGAATAGTGTATTTCCGGTGGCTGTTCGGACCGTGGTGCGATAAGCCCATAAACACTCGCCGAGCTTCTCGTTCCAGTCGCGTTTGTTGGAGGAGACAAACTTCTTGAGGAGTTTGATGATTGTTTTGTTGAATGCCTCTGCTAACCCGTTTGCGGCCGGGTTGTATGGTGTCGAAGCGACATTCTGAATATGGTGCTTATCGCAAAACCGATAGAATGCGTGGCTTGCAAACTGCGGACCGTTGTCATGGATGATCCTTCGGGGCAATCCAAAACGGTAGATGACGTGATGCTTAAGGAAGTTGATCACGTTTGAAGTCTTGACTTCTGCGAGTGGGATAGCTTCCGCCCATTTGGAGAAGTAATCAGTGATCGCAAGTATGAAGCGATGTCCTCGGGAGGAAGGTGGGGTGATTGGACCAATGATATCCATTCCCCATGCTTCGAATGGCCAGGACGCCACCGTCGGATGTAAAAATTCGGATGGTTGGTGGATGAAGTCTGCGTGGACTTGGCAAGCTTTGCATTTTCTAGCATAATCTATCGCATCTGCCACCATCGTGGGCCAATAGTAGCCCATTCGGCGAAGGCGATCTTGTAGTTTTGGGCCGGGTTGATGGGCCCCGCAGACACCGTCATGAGCTTCTCGTACGACTTCTTTGGCTTCTGCGTTTGACAGACACCGAAGCAGTAATCCGTCGTAGGAGCGGCGATACAGCATTTTCGTCTCTGTATCGTAGAAGAATCTGAGAGAACGCCTTCTGATGGAAGCGGCTTCCTTTGGGTTCTCAGGCAGGATGTTGTAGACGACGAAGTCGATGAATGGTTGTCTCCAATCTGGGGCGTCATCGATCGTCTGTGCAGAATGACTTGTGACGAATTGCATATTGTTTTTGGGACAGACCAGTTCATGGCCTATCACTTCTACTGATTGTCGATCATAATTCGGAACTGCTAGGGAAGCGACGACCAGCTAGGGCATCGGCTTCAATATTTCGGAGTCTGGGGACGTGCTCGATGAAGAACCCCTCAAATGCCGAGATGATATTGATCGCTATTTGATGATAAGGGATCATGTCTTCATGGCGGACCTCGTACGAACCCCGGATCTGATTGACGATTAGTTGGGAATCGCCGTACGCTTCAAGGTATTCTACCCCCAGCTCTCTTGCAAGTTGGAGGCCAATGAGCAGAGCGTTGTACTCGGCCACATTGTTAGAACAGGGTTCAGTGAGAGAATAAGCGCGGTTAATCACCAATCCGGAAGGAGAGATTAGCACTACCCCGACTCCGACGACTATATTGCCTTTAGGTCCGGTCCTCGAAGCGCCGTCGAAGAACATTCGCCATATATTTTCGTGAGAGGTTGTATGCGAGTCGGCGACCTCGTCTGGGATCTCTTCGTATATCCTGGAGGACTCCGAGCCTGGGTGGGCTGCCAAGAAATCTGCCAGGGCTTGACCTTTGACTGCCTTTTGGGGGACGAAGATCATATGATAAGGGGACAGCAATATTGCCCATGTAGCGAGTCGAGAGCTGAGTGCCCCTGGTTTAGTCATGAGGACCCTTAGAGGGTTGACTCGTGAGACCACATGTATCGTTTGTCCGGTGATATAGTGTCGCATTTTCTGAATGGCGAACACTAGGGCGAGGCATTCCTTCTCTACAGCGGTGTATCGGTGCTCTGGTCCAATCATCATTCGGCTGAGGTAATATATGGCCTGTTCATGGCCTGCATCGTTATTCTGTGCCAGCAGAGCACCGAAGGAGTGTTCCATTGCTCGTACATAGAGCAGAAATGGTTTTCCAGGGACTGGGGCTACAAGACCGGAGGATTTGACAGATATTCTTTGATGCTATCGAAAGCACGCTGGCATTCTTCGTCCCATACGAATAAGACTCCTTTCTTCATGAGGTGCGTAAATGGTCGGCATCGCCCGGAGAGGTTGGAAATGAACCTTCTGATGTAAGCTAGCCTTCACTGAAGGCCTCTGAGTTCGTGGAGATTTCTCGGGGGACCCATCTCCATGATTGCTTTTGTCTTCTCGGGGTCTACATGGATACCCTTTGCAGTGATGATGAAGCCTAAGAACTTCCCGCTGGATACACCCAGGAAGGACTTCGTAGGGTTCATCTTCAAATTGTGTGTCCGCATTAGGTCGAATACCGTCCTTAGATCCTGCAGATGGTCTCCTTTGCTATGACTCTTGACGGCTATATCATCAACATAGCACTCCACCATCTTGCGTAAGTGGTCTCTGAAGATGATGCTCATAGCTCTTTGATATATGGCACCAGCATTCTTTAAACCGAAAGGCATGACTGTGTAGCAGTACGTGCCAATCGGTGTTCGGAATGATGTATGCTTTTCGTCGTCGGGAGACATCTTGATTTGGTTGTATCCCGAGAAGCCATCCATGAATGACATGCGTTCAAAGCCGCAGGTATTGTTGATCATGATGTCTGTGATAGGAAGGGGGAATTCATCTTTGGAACATGCCTCGTTCAGGTTACGGAAGTCGATGCAGATTCGAATTTTCCTATTCTTCTTGAGGACGGGTACTATATTGGCGACCCAATCGGGATGTTGCTCCTCACGAATGAAGCCGCTGGCTATCAGTTTGTTGACTTCAGCTTCGATCGCGTCCATGATGCCTGGACGGAAGCGTCGCTGTTGTTGTTTGACTGGCTTCGCATCTGGCCGAATATTGAGTTTATGAAGAGCGATGTCAGGATTTAACCCTGGCATGTCTTCATAACTCAAGGCGAACACATCAATGTACTCTCTGACAAGTTCTAACAGCGACTTCCGTTCTTCGTCGGTTAGGCTTTCACTGATGAAGATCGGTTTTGGAGAAGATTCGCTGCCGATATCCACTTGTATGACCTCATCTTCAGTAGGAGGTTCTCTCAGTTCGAACCGCTTTTCCCATTGCGCGTCTAATTGCTGGGCCCATGGCTCTAATTCGAGGATTTCGGGGATGTCTTCGTCTTCCTCGTAAGCGTCGACGAACGTCATATTGACTGACATGACTTGTCTGAACACATCTCCGATGCTGGTACCTGAGTCAGAAGTTGGTGATCCGGTTGAATGTGACTGCCAGTCGCATTCTTCATCTAAACTTTTTGGGGTCGTAGTAGGCGTTACATACCCCAACCCGCATCGAGTTTTGTTATAGTAGTTCCGTGGTTTGCCCGCCGGGACTGGCGGCTTCAAAGGTAATCGTCGCCCAGTGCCATAGTTCAATCCTGGCGTAGTCTCCAGATCATACCCCTGTTTCTGCATGAGATATTTGGATTGAGGGCTATAGAGATACAGAGGCAGTCTCTCGGCATCTGACCCGAGGTCGACTTCTTCTTTGGTGCGGGGATGAGGGTTGTTCGTCTGGCCGAAGATGGTTGGATGATCTCCTCCCTCGTGTATCCGGTAAGCATCTTCTACTGGAGTAAGCTGGATTGCGGTGTACACATTTGTCACCTGTGTGTGTAGGTGAGCGCCTATATCGTGTTCCATAGCATACATCGTACATAGCTTATTGAGCTCGGTGTAGTTCAAAGATAACCCTTTATTGATGAAGTAAGGTATCTTTTCTAAGGGGATTACATCATCAGCGGAGGGGACATTAGTGTGGGCGGCCACATACTTGGCTAGCTCCGGTTCCTCTTTGGCTACCCCCTGTGTGAACGAAGACTGAAAGGACGACCTAGGAAGCTTGATCGTCAGTGGTCCAGTTGATGGAGCAGAGCGTGGAGTCGTTGGCAGACTGGCGACCCCCAGTTTGGCATTCGATGTGGAGCGAGGAGTGGCTGGTTCGCTGGAAGTGTCAGACCTTGCATCGAAGCGACAACCTTTCTTGGGAAGGCGTATTGTCAGTGGCCTGTCCGAGGGGTTGATCTTCTCTGTTTGTGGTTGACTGACTCTTGGTAACCTGATAGTTAGTGGCTCCGTTGTGGGTCTCGGCACTTGGCTGGATCTAGGCAGCCGGATTATCATCTGCTCCTCTTGCACCGAGAGGCTGATCGCGTCCTTCCGCAAAGTGGCGGTGAGGGGTGCAGACTTGCCCAGTTTGCGAGCTTGGAGGTGGATTGTCAGGGGTCCTTCTGATCCCGTGGCTGTCTCAGTATGAGCTTGTGTGTCTCCTTCATCCAGGTGCCTCTTCGACTTTTCGTATAAACAGGAGTCCGAGTAGTAAGATTCGACCCCTTTGAAGGGATTGATATCAGCAAACTCTGTCTTCACGAAGCCGTGTTTGTCGACATATTTGAAGCACTGGTATAGCGTGGAAGGTACGATCATATAATCGTGTATCCATGGGCGCCCCAAGAGGATGTTGTAAGAAGTGTCTGCATCTATGACGTAGCAGGTGACCTCGGATTGGAGATCGCCAATCTGACACTTCAGACGAATCTTCTCGATAGGGTAGCTCCTGCCCGAATTGAAACCGCTGATGGCGGTGCTTGTAGGTGTTAGGCGATGTATTGGGATGCGGAGATGATGTAGCAGACCTTTCGGGATGATGCTTATGGAAGAGCCAGGATCAATGTGCATCCAATCCACCTTCACGTCGCCGATGTATCCCGTGTAGTATAGCGGGCGATTATGTAGGTTGGTTTTGATGAGCATGTCCTGCGGAGTGAAGACGATGTTGGGCATTGCTCCCGTGCAGGCACTATCTTGGAGATCCATGGGTGAGTCCTCCCTAGTGAGGTTAGATTGAGCGAGATAGGCATCGATATTTTGGAGTGCTTCGCTCAATGCAATACGAACGTCCTTGGAGAGCCTCAGAAGTTCGTATAATGACAATTTGGCTGGAGTGTTAGCCAATTGTGCTAAGATGTCAAAGTTGTAGGGCCTCTCTTGTCACGCCCCGCTCCCGTAGAAGCGATCGTCCTCGCTAAGGCGTGATGCCGCACGAGCCTAGATTGCGCTCGTGCAAGACGGGTTCCATAACGGCCGATTTCAGTGGCTGCGACGGGGTCGTCGCACAGAAGTCCCAAGCAGAGACATTGAATTATAGCAGCGGAATTTTAGAACAAAACACAAGTTACTCAAAAGAAGCTCTTTATTGATATTGAACAAAGGTTATATTGGGGGCGCAAGGCCAATATTACAATCACTCAATCTCACTCTTCTCATATTTTACAAGTTCACTCAGCTCTCTCTCATCTCTCAATTACAAGTCTTGATCCAGCGGAAGCTTCGGAAGGCGATGTCCATACATTATGTCCCGTATAAGTCTTTTCTCTATGCGGCCGCACGCTTCGAATCGCCAAGGAACTCCGTGCCTCGACACATCCAAGCGAGCTCCGCGCCACGAGCTTCTACCTGTGCCTGCACATGTAAACTATGTGGGTGTCAGTACTCAACTGTACTGGTGGAATGAGCTCCTCGTCCACCCATACAAAACCAACACGTTTACTTTACTTTTGTGCAACATAGTCCCCTTTATGATTGTCTTTCTACTCTTGCCTTAGGATCAGTTTTAGGACCGGCGCCTTAGCGCAACTTGTGTATCGGAACCATCCCGTGCTTGCAATGTCAACGTTAACTCGTACTTTGTCCCTATACCACTTCTCGTGCCAACAACGTTAACCTATCGAGTCGTGTTTGCCTTACGGCCAAAATTAGAGACGCAGCTACACGATAGACTCCTTTTCTATGTGACCGTGCTACGAAATCCATATTGAGGCCATGCCTCGCAATTCAATAAGACTTAACCATATCGCCGCCTCGCGGCCCTTGCTACTTTGACCACCAACTGACCCAATCAAGACTTGTGAAGGTTAGTGCCACTCAACCAATTTTGCCTTGCGGCGGTTTCCCGACTTAAACTCAAACGACTCAACCAACTTATGCAAACTTATACGCCGACAACTCAAGACTCGATGCCACATCTCGTGCCGAAGCACGTCGCCTATGTTGTATTCATTCTTAAGTCCAAACATTTGTATTCTAACTTGTACCCATATTCAACAACTCAACTCAATCCAAAGGCACCCACGCGGATTTTCGCCATGCCGACTCATCTATATGATTTGGTCACTGACTCCTAGAGCCATCGTGGACTTCTCTTAGCTTTTGTTAGACGGGCTCCCCTTTCAGCGCAAGGTAGCTAGCCCCGCTGCAAGTCCCCGCCTAACCCGTGCCAAAAGCACAGCTAAATTAATTGTTTTCCAATGCCCGCATCGGTCCCATGGCCTCGGGTTGCCGTACGGGGAAACTCTCACCTTGTCGACAAGTTGTTTGTTTCCCAATGCCCGCAGCGGTCCCGAGGCCTCGGGTTGCCGTGCGGGGAAACTCTCACTTCGTCGACGAGTTATTCAATGACCATGCAAGACTCGACACAAACTGACGTCTCACACAATCATGCTACCTCTAGTGTTACTATCTCTTTCAGGGCCAAGATCAATATTTTTTTCTTATGCGACCGCCTCGCCGACATGTAGCCGCGAGCATACTTCTTTCTTATGAGACCGCCTCGCCGACATGTAGCCGCGAGGTCTCGCCGACATGTAGCCGTGAGCATACTTCTTTCTTATGAGACCGCCTCGCCGACATGTAGCCGCGAGGTCTCGCCGACATGTAGCCGCGAGCATACTTCTTTCTTGCCCTACCATTTTACTCAACTCAAGAATAACTATTCACAACACTTTCCAAACTCAATGAATCAACCGTGGCCAGTGCCTTAAGACTCTAGGACCGTGCCATCGTGTCTCAAACCGACTTCCGATCTACGCGACGCTATCGCCCAAGTCATACTTCATGTGCCGGGCCTTGGGATCGTGGGACTATTTAACTTGACAATCGCAGAAAGAGCGGGACAGCACTAGAAATGACTTAGGTCGATCGGCGTAACTTTGTCTAACTTAATCGAGCCTATAACTTGACTCAAGGGACGAGCAAAGGCTATGCCGAGACTTGCATTATGGAAACGTGCATGCTTTAACAAGCATTCACGCAGGCGACGCCTATGACTTAGGCTATTTCATAACTTTGTGTCAAAGACCAACTTTCCTTCTCCCAAGCCACGTGACGAAGGATCGAGTGTCATTTTCAAGCACGACGTGCACCAACTCTAAGCCGACCGTTGGATATTTTTCCATGTTCTAACTCATTTTGACCCGTCGGGATTATTCCCTTAGCTATGTGGATTCATCTCTTTTATTATTAAGCCTACTTGTGCAAGTTGAAAACATGCGTATTATTATGTGAAGGCAAAGATGAGGCAAGTTCACCGAAACTACCCCACCTGAGCGAGCGGTCGCCTTGACCAAGATGTCTTAGAGTCGCCGTTGTAAGGCTAAGTCCGAACGCCATCGGCGTTTCGATTCCTCCGATTGACTGAGCGGGACGGGGCACTACATCATACACCACTCAGAAAAAGTTTCGTCCTCGAAACTAACTGAGTACACTTATTGACTTATCACTTTTACTCAACGTTCAAGAACTCTCGCATACACTACGCCTATGCGTTTCCTCAATCCGAGCCACGCTCGCACTATCCTCAATCTTTTCTTCAAAACTCACGATCTCAAAATCCTCGACACTTTCCCGTTCCTCAAGTCTCACTTGATTCAACATATCACTTGGTTGGATCGTGCACATATCTTAGGCGTCCCCAAAATACATGCATTTCAACCAAGCCTCGTGATAGAGAATCCACCATCACCACTCGAGTCGGATCGTGCACATATTCGGGCGCCCATGATATACATGCATGTCAACCGAGACTCACGAGTGGTGCCTCCATAACTCCTATCGCTTCACGCTCGGACGTCTGCCTAACCGTTAGACTATGTCTTTTTGGCTAAGGTTATTCGTCATCATTGGAATCATAGTTCCCAAACAATAATATCAACACTGACCCCATCCTAAGGTCAAACCAAGTTGATAGTACGGGTTTTCTACCCAAGCTCGCATCACTCTGATTTCTAAACATCGAGCATCGATTCCCTACGCACATCCCAACATTCGTCGCACGGGATCTGAGTCATTCAGCAAAGCCATCCTGCTTCAACTTACGTTTAACCAAATTTTACGACGTATCAACATCGCTCGTTCAACAAACCATCTTGCATAGACTATCTTCTTCAAACACATTCGACATAATCCGCCTATCAATCCTTCTAAGTTAAGCACGCTAAGACACGATTCATCTCTAAACCATAATTCACATTTCATATTTCCTAAGTCATTCATCCCAATTCACGTATTCGATCACGAGGTCATCTGACTTAACAATACGTTGCGCCCCGATCTCACGCGAGTCCGATTATCCACGGTGGGCACGAATCACCATGCACGCTCCCGCGAGATAATCATTCTCATCGGGACGTAACTCTTGTTTTGTGTCTAGACTAATTCATTCTCGATGCGCGGATTAGACTTACTCCATCCTCCAGTTTATTCAATCATCAATCGCAAGTCCTACAAATCCCCGAATTCACCTTTGCGTCAAGCCAACAAGTCGAGACAATCAACGTTGTCGCGTCCTGATTTTCTGAGTTCGATCATTCCCGCGACATGAATCACCATGTCAACGCTCACGCGGAACGATTGCCCCAAACCCGACGCAACGCATGTGCGAGGCTAGAGTTGCACTCGCGCAAGACAAGATTGTCGACGTTGTGGTTATCCGCGTAACCATCAAAACATAATTATTTTCATCCAACATTCATCTCGATCAAAATTCTAAGCATAGCATCCAACCGAACAATAACACTTGCACGATCGTCTTTTGTCGAGTCAGAGTACCCCCGAGTTATCGCATATCGATCTTTGATACGCCTCAATACCATCGACGATATGCGTAACCTGACGATCTTCCTTTTGCAACCAAATTTCGAGTCGTGCGAATGATGCTATCGTCCGACTGGATAATCTCCTCGACATTCAAATTCAAGTTCGATCATCATCCCTCGAATCATTCACAACATCGATTTTCCTCAAACCAATTTCACGTATCGTTCATCCGTTTATCTTAAGTCATCGACTAACGTATTTCCTCAATTTGCATCATTCCTTTATCAATCGATCGACATCCCTGAGGCTACCGCATACACCACTCAGGGATGAAGTCATTCAACAAATCCTCAACTTATCATTCGAATCAAAATCGACTTCTTTGAATCCCGTTCGAACCATTCCTCTAATTCCAAGCACGCTCATCTATATCTCATCGACGTTATCGTCGCTCGTTAGCACCCCTATCGATAGTCGACTCACTTTACTCAATCGAGTTCAACTCATTCTCGTCCGACGCTGTTCAATTTCCGTACTCGACTTTTCTAAGGTCGACACAACTTTGGTGTATATACCCAGCCCGACTTAGCCAACCGTGCTTGCGCGAACCATCTTTGGTTTTGTTGTCAAAAACTGTTCTCCTACATTTTGCAAAATAGATAGACTTATTGTATGGACATCCCGTGGGACAATTGAGAGAGAGCGCACCAACGATATCAACTTGCGGAAGCATAATTCAGAGTTTACGAAAACAGCGGAGTTAAAGAATTCAATCGATAGTCCAAGGACGTAAAGCCGTGCTCTGATACCATTATGTCACGCCCCGCTCCCGTAGGAGCGATCGTCCTCGCTAAGGCGTGATGCCGTACGAGCCTAGATTGCGCTCGTGCAAGGCGGGTTCCATAACGGCCGATTTCAGCGGCTGCGACGGGGTCGTCGCACAGAAGTCCCAAGCAGAGACATTGAATTATAGCAGCAGAATTTTAGAACAAAACACAAGTTACTCAAAAGAAGCTCTTTATTGATATTAAACAAAGGTTACATTGGGGGCGCAAGGCCAATATTACAATCACTCAAGCTCACTCTTCTCACATTTTACAAGTTCACTCAGCTCTCTCTCATCTCTCAATTACAAGTCTTGATCCAGCGGAAGCTTCGGAAGGCGATGTCCATACATTATGTCCCGTATAAGTCTTTTCTCTATGCGGCCGCACGCTTCAAATCGCCAAGGAACTTCGTGCCTCGACGCATCCAAGCGAGCTCCGCGCCATGAGCTTCTACCTGTGCCTACACGTGTAAACTATGTGGGTGTCAGTACTCAACTGTACTGGTGGAATAAGCTCCTCGCCCACCCATACAAAACCAACACGTTTACTTCACTTTTGTGCAACATAGTCCCCTTTATGATTGTCTTTCTACTCTTGCGTTAGGATCAGTTTTAGGACCGGCGCCTTACCGCAACTTGTGTATCGGAACCATCCCGTGCTTGCAATCTCAACAGTAACTCGTACTTTGTCCCTATACCACTTCTCGTGCCAACAACGTTAACCTATCGAGTCGTGTTTACCTTACGGCCAAAATCAGAGACGCAGCTACACGATAGACTCCTTTTCTATGTGACCGTGCTACGAAATCCATATTGAGGCCATGCCTCGCAATTCAATAAGACTTAACCATATCGCCGCCTCGCGGCCCTTGCTACTTTGACCACCAACTGACCCAATCAAGACTTATGAAGGTTAGTGCCACTCAACCAACTTTGCCTTGCGGCGGTTTCCCGACTTAAACTCAAACGACTCAACCAACTTATGCAAACTTATACGCCGACAACTCAAGACTCGATGCCACATCTCGTGCCGAAGCACGTCGCCTATGTTGTATTCATTCTTAAGTCCAAACATTTGTATTCTAACTTGTACCCACATTCAACAACTCAACTCAATCCAAAGGCACCCACGCGGATTTCTGCCATGCCGACTCATCTATATGATTTGGTCACTGACTCCTAGAGCCATCGTGGACTTCTCTTAGCTTTTGTTAGACGGGCGCCCCTTTCAGCGCAAGGTAGCTAGCCCCGCTGCAAGTCCCCGCCTAACCCGTGCCAAAAGCACAGCTAAATTAATTGTTTCCCAATGCCTGCATCGGTCCCGTGGCCTCGGGTTGCCGTGCGGGGAAACTCTCACCTTGTCGACAAGTTGTTTGTTTCCCAATGTCCGCAGCGGTCCCGAGGCCTCGGGTTGCCGTGCGGGGAAACTCTCACTTCGTCGACGAGTTGTCCAATGACCATGCAAGACTCGACACAAACTGACGTCTCACACAATCATGCTACCTCTAGTGTTACTATCTCTTTCAGGGCCAAGATCAATATTTCTTTCTTATGCGACCGCCTCGCCGACATGTAGCCGCGAGCATACTTCTTTCTTATGAGACCGCCTCGCCGACATGTAGCCGCGAGGTCTCGCCGACATGTAGCCGCGAGCATACTTCTTTCTTATGAGACCGCCTCGCCGACATGTAGCCGCGAGGTCTCGTCGACATGTAGCCGCGAGCATACTTTTTTTTTGCCCTACCATTTTACTCAACTCAAGAACAACTATTCACAACACTTTCCAAACTCAATGAATCAACCGTGGCCAGTGCCTTTGTAACGACCCGCTCCGCCCTAGCGGAACGCCGATCCAAACGGCAAGTGCAACGACTCAAACGAGCCGTCGACCCGAAGAGTTGCTTCGACCCGATGAAGTATCGATGCGAATCGATGCAAGGCTTACATTGGCCCGACAAGATGAATCCAGACTTAGACTATCGGAGGCGCGCTCGGAGTATCGCTTGGCCGATGCGAACATCGCTAAGGTGGGTGGCTCCGATGAACCCGTCTGTGCTTAGCCTAGACACATAACAATGTGGACACTATCACGAGAATCGCTAGGCGATAACACCATACATGCTAATAAATGATTCAACGCACCTAGCTAAGGGAATAATCCCATCTTGCATGCTTGTTTAGAACATGGAGAAGAACTCGGAAATTATAGAAATGCTCGCACCGCGCTCTACGCTCGTGCTAAGGCACAAGCTCACGTTCATGTCCCTTATACGTTCAAACAATGAAACAATGAATGGTTTACAATAATGAAACGGAAAGGCTATAAACATAGTCGCTCCGAGTAGAGTTTAGCAACATTGGAAGGCTATGGGACCGATAGGTCGCCAAGGCGACTCCCACACTGGGAGTTGCATAATGCGTGAAAGATTGAATCAACGAATAAATGAATGAATACATGAATGACTCTATGAACATACGAACAAAAGAAAGAATAACATGAAAAGAAATAATACATGAAAGAATAAGACATGGAAGACGCTAGCGACAGGTGTGACGGGCACGTGCAACGGGGCTAGCTACCCGCACTGTACGGACGCCAACCTGGTCGTTAACGCATTATGGCTAAGGGTTAGCCTACGGCTCGGAGATAGCCGCTAAGTTAAAATGACAAGACAATACGAAATGGTCGTGGACAAACGGCACGGGCGATGGGGGGGAATACCGTGGCCGTCGTGTGGAAGGATTCTGCGGCACGGGCGTTGGGAGGGTAAACCGTGGCCGGCCTAGGCGGAATCAACGGCGCTTACGGGCTGCTTGGGTGCGGGCTTGGGCACCAAGAGACGTAAGTAGGAGGGTATATTCAAGAGACTTAACGGGGTGTACCAGCCATCACCCTACGCTAAGTTGAGAATTGCCACAGGGGAATGTCCTAAATGGCTTGTAAAGCCAGCGACCCGTACATGTAGATTAAGTGGACTATGCTGGTGGCAATCCACGTGCAAGTTCTTGCATTGAAATCAAAGTAGTCTAAGTTAACTAAATGAAGTGTTTCCTGAACATGCTCGAAATATAACACTCAGAACATGCTTGAAATATAACATGCTGAACATGCTCGATATGTAACACTCCTGAACATGCTTGAATGTAATATCCGGAACATGCTTGAATTGTAATACTTTAAAACGTGCCTACGACGTGCTAGAACATGCCCACGACGCACTAGAACCCGAGACATGGACACACACTCGATATTGAATGCGTACATGAATCGTGTTATATTATTATACATGAATTGTTGTTTAACTTGGTTTACCTTGAACAGGGAAGGCCGGACGGTAAGTATGAGTAAGTCGTACATGTATTTTCATGCGACACTTGAGTTCGGTAACACGAGATAGGCTATGCAATATGCTATGAAACTGATCCTAAGGCAAGATTAGAAAGACAATGAATGATAGAGATGCACAAAAGTAAATAGAACGTGTTTGGTAATGATGGCATTGTGGGCGAGCTAGCCTCCCCACCAGTGCATAACAATGTACTGATAACCCCACAGTATGCTTACAGGATAGCAGGAGACGCCGGCGGGTGCGGAGCTTCTATCGAACGTGTCAAGGCGCGGAGCCAACTCTGGGGCCTTGGAACGTTGCAAGAAGCTGAAGCACCCTATACAGGACATAATGTATCGGAACATCGCCATGTATCATTCCATGTTGTAAGCCACTTGGCATGCCTTTTATGTTTCAGAGAGAGAGCTTGAGCGATTTGTAATATCGGCCTAGCGCCGCTTGTAAACTTCTTGAAATTCAATAAAGAGATTTGGATTCGCTTCTACTTGTGTTCATTTTTACTTCCGCTGCAAATGGGGACACTCTGTGCGACTCTGTGGCCTAGACTCAAATCGGCCGTTTCTGGACTTGGCCTTGCACGGGCGCAACCTAGGCCCGTGCGGCATCACGCCTTAGCGAGGACGATCACTCCTACGGGTACGGGGCGTGATAGATTGGTATCAGAGCACGGCTTTACGTCCTTGGACTTCATGTCGATTTCTCAGTTTTGAAAGCTCGTCGTTGGAAAAGGAAGTGTACGCTCTCTCTCATTGTGCCTTGGGATATTCCATACAATAAGTCTAATATTTTCAAAAGCTCGTACAAGTACTCGGTTGAACGGGTCGATAGGCAAAGGCCTTTGTGCCGAACGATGTTAAACATGACTCGATAGAGAACACATGCAAAGTTAACATGTCTCGTGCGTGCCTAACTAGTCCTGCATTGACCCTGGCAACTGAGCGTGCAAACATGAATATAGTCCGCACGGGATGGTTATGCGGCACAACTTAGTCCGCGTGTCGCGCACCTCGACTTTTTGGTGCAATCGAGTTGCGAGCGATATCAAGTACCGCTTGGTCGGGAACGAAACTACACTTAGAGTGTATATCGATAGGAACGCTATCGAGTTCACGCTTAGGCGTGCATGGAAGATTGATTTGGATTTTGAAGAATAGTACGAACGACTTGGTGCATCGATACGACCTGAGCGATTACGCTAGAGATTCGTCGAACGAATTTGGAGAATGTCTTAGCAAATGGTGCAAACGTGATTGAGGATTTATAGAATGGCTTGAACCCGAGTGGTGTATGTGATAGGCTCGGAGAAGAATAAGAATGAGTGTCAACGACTAGTCGAGTGGCTCGAACCCTGAGTGGTGTATGGACGTTATAGAAATTGTTCGAGCGAGACTAAAGGATTAACGGATAGAACGAGTATGTTGGCGAAGCGATGCAATCGCGCAAAGCTTTAGAACGTGTCACGCTTAGTTGGCCGTGGCTTTAAAAGTCCCGAACGAGTTGTCGCTGGACAACTTGTGAATGGGTAACGCATGTTAGAAAACGACTCGGAACGATGAATGGAAATAAATGGTCTTGATCGAGGAAACTCAGAGCATCGCACGTACGATTTCGGATTGATACAAATGAAATGTGACTTGAATTTTGAACAACAATCTTGAAACGAGCTTGAGGAATAGCAGATGAACTTGATCTTGAATATTAAATGAAATTGTGGAATATCCAACTCGGACAACGGCATCGTCGCATGACTCGAAATTGGTTGCAAAGGAAGATCGTCAGGTTACGCATATCGTCGATGGTATTGAGGCATATCAAAGAT
This sequence comes from Iris pallida, assembly GCA_029216955.1. Lineage (NCBI taxonomy): Eukaryota > Viridiplantae > Streptophyta > Magnoliopsida > Asparagales > Iridaceae > Iris > Iris pallida. Next base: position 15,206,033 of record JANAVB010007798.1, read on the forward strand.
CGATATGCGATAACTCGGGGGTACTCTGACTCGACGAATGACGATCGTGCAAATGTCATTGTTCCGTTGGATGCTATACTCGGGGTATTAAAACGTGTCAAGGAAAATATAGACGTGGCTCGAGGATTTTCTGGTTGAATGAAGGACGGTCGGACTGTCAAATAGAGATCGCGGCTTGGATGAAAATGAAGTGTTTGGATTTCTTCGACGAAAACCCCAACGTCGACATTCTTGTCTTATGCGAGCGCAACTCCAGCCTCGCACATGCGTCGCGCCGATTAGGGCGATCACTCCGCGTGAGCGCTGGTATGGTGATTCATACAGCGGGAGTGATCGGTACTTGCCTGGCGTGGCAACTCGTATGCTTCGACTTGTGGTTTGACGCGAAGGGGGGACTTGAGAATGAATTGTGTGTTTGAAGAATTGAACTTGAGGATTGAGTAGGCCCAATCCGCGTATCGAAAATGAGTTAGTCTAAACTCAAACAAGAGTTACGCCCCGATGAGAATGATGATTCTGCGGGAGCGTTGCGTGGTGATTCATGAACCACCGTGGATAATCGGACTCGCGTGAGATTGGGGCAGAACGTATTGTCGAGCTAGATGACTTCGTGATCGAATACATGAATTGGTTAGAATGGATGCATGAAGTATATCGATTTGGTGAGTTGAATGGATTCGAATTCGTTGCGCTGCGCAACGAACGTCTTGATGCGAATAGGTGATCGTGCTTGATGTTTAGAAATCTGAGTGACGCAAGCATGGGTAGAAAATCCCGTACTACCGACCTTGGTTTGACCCTAGGATTGGGGTCAGTGTTGGCATTATTGTTGGGGAACTATGATTCCAATCCTGACATTGACTTAGCCTCGAAATGATGGCCTAGCGGTTAGGCGAGACGCCCCTGTTTCATGTGTTAGCAATCAAAAGATTGATCTTGAGGATTGACATGAACGGATAGCATGAATCACGAATATAGGAAACCCTACTCATGAGACTCGGCTGACATACATATATTTCAGGGATGCCTGGGTATGTGCACGATGCGACTCGAGTGAGAATTACAATTTTTAGATCATGCGGCTTGGCTGAATGCATGTATTTTGGGGACGCCTGAAATGCGTGCACGATCCGGCCAAGTGATATGATGAGTTCTAGCACGACTTAGGGAGTGAACAAGTGTCGTGAACGTGAAATCGGGCTAGAAAAAGTTGGTGCAACGAATTGAACCATTGATAGGAAGTTATGCTCGACGATAGTGCAATACTTGGTCTTGAATTGGACGAGAATTTACTTGACTTGGTCGACCCCGCTAAGAAGAAATCATACTGATTTCATGGACGAGAACGCTTGAGAAGTGAGTCGGGTCATCTCGATGACCGAGATGAACGAAAGTAAATTTGCCTTAACCTGCGACCCTCGTATTTGACGAATTACAATGTGCCTCGTGTAACCATTCCAGTTCCATGACACGTCGAAATGGCAACCGAATCAAAGAAACACGACAATTGAATAAGTATCATCAACTTTAAAATGAGTAAAAAGTCATTCGATAAAATTGACCGAACGTATGCGACACGGAACTTAAAAAGAAACCGAGTACCGTTCGATGCCATAGAACGATGAAGCCATTCGATAGGAAATTGCCTAAGATGCGCACACGATCCGAGTTAAGGAACGGTAGGATGACCTGCACTCAAGAAGTCTCGAGGACGAGACTTATTTTGAGTGGTGTATTATGTAACGACCCGCTCCGCCCTAGCGGAACGCCGATCCAAACGGCAAGTGCAACGACTCAAACGAGCCGTCGACCCGAAGAGTTGCTTCGACCCGATGAAGTATCGATGCGAATCGATGCAAGGCTTACATTGGCCCGACAAGATGAATCCAGACTTAGACTATCGGAGGCGCGCTCGGAGTATCGCTTGGCCGATGCGAACATCGCTAAGGTGGGTGGCTCCGATGAACCCGTCTGTGCTTAGCCTAGACACATAACAATGTGGACACTATCACGAGAATCGCTAGGCGATAACACCATACATGCTAATAAATGATTCAACGCACCTAGCTAAGGGAATAATCCCATCTTGCATGCTTGTTTAGAACATGGAGAAGAACTCGAAAATTATAGAAATGCTCGCACCGCGCTCTACGCTCGTGCTAAGGCACAAGCTCACGTTCATGTCCCTTATACGTTCAAACAATGAAACAATGAATGGTTTACAACAATGAAACGGGAAGGCTATAAACATAGTCGCTCCGAGTAGAGTTTAGCAACATTGGAAGGCTATGGGACCGATAGGTCGCCAAGGCGACTCCCACACTGGGAGTTGCATAATGCGTGAAAGATTGAATCAACGAATAAATGAATGAATACATGAATGACTCTATGAACATACGAACAAAAGAAAGAATAACATGAAAAGAAATAATACATGAAAGAATAAGACATGGAAGACGCTAGCGACAGGTGTGACGGGCACGTGCAACGGGGCTAGCTACCCGCGCTGTACGGACGCCAACCTGGTCGTTAACGCATTATGGCTAAGGGTTAGCCTACGGCTCGGAGATAGCCGCTAAGTTAAAATGACAAGACAATACGAAATGGTCGTGGACAAACGGCACGGGCGATGGGGGGGAATACCGTAGCCGTCGTGTGGAAGGATTCAGCGGCACGGGCGTTGGGGGGGTAAACCGTGGCCGGCCTAGGCGGAATCAACGACGCTTACGGGCTGCTTGGGTGCGGGCTTGGGCACCAAGAGACGTAAGTAGGAGGGTATATTCAAGAGACTTAACGGGGTGTACCAGCCATCACCCTACGCTAAGTTGAGAATTGCCACAGGGGAATGTCCTAAATGGCTTGTAAAGCCAGCGACCCGTGCATGTAGATTAAGTGGACTATGCTGGTGGCAATCCACGTGCAAGTTCTTGCATTGAAATCAAAGTAGTCTAAGTTAACTAAATGAAGTGTTTCCTGAACATGCTCGAAATATAACACTCAGAACATGCTTGAAATATAACATGCTGAACATGCTCGATATGTAACACTCCTGAACATGCTTGAATGTAATATCCGGAACATGCTTGAATTGTAATACTTTAAAACGTGCCTACGACGTGCTAGAACATGCCCACGACGCACTAGAACCCGAGACATGGACACACACTCGATATTGAATGCGTACATGAATCGTGTTATGTTATTATACATGAATTGTTGTTTAACTTGGTTTACCTTGAACAGAGAAGGCCGGACGGTAAGTATGAGTAAGTCGTACATGTATTTTCATGCGACACTTGAGTTCGGTAACACGAGATAGGCTATGCAATATGCTATGAAACTGATCCTAAGGCAAGATTAGAAAGACAATGAATGATAGAGATGCACAAAAGTAAATGGAACGTGTTTGGTAATGATGGCATTGTGGGCGAGCTAGCCTCCCCACCAGTGCATAATAATGTACTGATAACCCCACAGTATGCTTGCAGGATAGCAGGAGACGCCGGCGGGTGCGGAGCTTCCATCGAACGTGTCAAGGCGCGGAGCCAACTCTGGGGCCTTGGAACGTTGCAAGAAGCTGAAGCACCCTATACAGGACATAATGTATCGGAACATCGCCATGTATCATTCCATGTTGTAAGCCACTTGGCACGCCTTTTATGTTTCAGAGAGAGAGCTTGAGCGATTTGTAATATCGGCCTAGCGCCGCTTGTAAACTTCTTAAAATTCAATAAAGAGATTTGGATTCGCTTCTACTTGTGTTCATTTTTACTTCCGCTGCAAATGGGGACAATCTGTGCGACTCTGTGGCCTAGACTCAAATCGGCCGTTTCTGGACTTGGCCTTGCACGGGCGCAACCTAGGCCCGTGCGGCATCACGCCTTAGCGAGGACGATCGCTCCTACGGGTGCGGGGCGTGACAGCCTTAAGACTCTAGGACCGTGCCATCGTGTCTCAAACCGACTTCCGATCTACGCGACGCTATCGTCCAAGTCATACTTCATGTGCCGGGCCTTGGGATTGTGGGACTATTTAACTTGACAATCGCAGAAAGAGCGGGACAGCACTAGAAATGACTTAGGTCGATCGGCGTAACTTTGTCTAACTTAATCGAGCCTATAACTTGACTCAAGGGACGAGCAAAGGCTATGCCGAGACTTGCATTATGGAAACGTGTATGCTTTAACAAGCATTCACGCAGGCGACGCCTATGACTTAGGCTATTTCATAACTTTGTGTCAAAGACCAACTTTCCTTCTCCCAAGCCACGGGACGAAGGATCGAGTGTCATTTTCAAGCACGACGTACACCAACTCTAAGCCGACCGTTGGACATTTTTCCATGTTCTAACTCATTTTGACCCGTCGGGATTATTCCCTTAGCTATGTGGATTTATCTCTTTTATTATTAAGCCTACTTGTGCAAGTTGAAAATATGCGTATTATTATGTGAAGGCAAAGATGAGGCAAGTTCACCGAAACTACCCCACCTGAGCGAGCGGTCGCCTTGACCAAGATGTCTTAGAGTCGCCGTTGTAAGGCTAAGTCCGAACGCCATCGGCGTTTCGATTCCTCCGATTGACTGAGCGGGACGGGGCACTACATCATACACCACTCAGAAAAAGTTTCGTCCTCGAAACTAACTGAGTACACTTATTGACTTATCACTTTTACTCAACGTTCAAGAACTCTCGCATACACTACGCCTATGCGTTTCCTCAATCCGAGCCACGCTCGCACTATCCTCAATCTTTTCTTCAAAACTCACGATCTCAAAATCCTCGACACTTTCCCGTTCCTCAAGACTCACTTGATTCAACATATCACTTGGTTGGATCGTACACATATCTTAGGCGTCCCCAAAATACATGCATTTCAACCAAGCCTCGTGATAGAGAATCCACCATCACCACTTGAGTCGGATCGTGCACATATTCGGGCGCCCATGATATACATGCATGTCAACCGAGACTCACGAGTGGTGCCTCCATAACTCCTATCGCTTCACGCTCGGACGTCTGCCTAACCGTTAGACTATGTCTTTTTGGCTAAGGTTATTCGTCAGCATTGGAATCATAGTTCCCAAACAATAATATCAACACTGACCCCATCCTAAGGTCAAACCAAGTTGATAGTACGGGTTTTCTACCCAAGCTCGCATCACTCTGATTTCTAAACATCGAGCATCGATTCCCTACGCACATCCCAACATTCGTCGCACGGGATCTGAGTCATTCAGTAAAGCCATCCTGCTTCAACTTACGTTTAACCAAATTTTACGACGTATCAACATCGCTCGTTTAACAAACCATCTTGCATAGACTATCTTCTTCAAACACATTCGACATAATCCGCCTATCAATCCTTCCAAGTTAAGCACGCTAAGACACGATTCATCTCTAAACCATAATTCACATTTCATATTTCCTAAGTCATTCATCCCAATTCACGTATTCGATCACGAGGTCATCTGACTTAACAATACGTTGCGCCCCGATCTCACGCGAGTCCGATTATCCACGGTGGGCACGAATCACCATGCACGCTCCCGCGAGATAATCATTCTCATCGGGACGTAACTCTTGTTTTGTGTCTAGACTAATTTATTCTCGATGCGCGGATTAGACTTACTCCATCCTCCAGTTTATTCAATCATCAATCGCAAGTCCTACAAATCCCCGAATTCACCTTTGCGTCAAGCCAACAAGTCGAGACAATCAACGTTGTCGCGCCCTGATTTTCTGAGTTCGATCATTCCCGCGACATGAATCACCATGTCAACGCTCACGCGGAACGATTGCCCCAAACCCGACGCAACGCATGTGCGAGGCTAGAGTTGCACTCGCGCAAGACAAGATTGTCGACGTTGTGGTTATCCGCGTAACCATCAAAACATAATTATTTTCATCCAATATTCATCTCGATCAAAATTCTAAGCATAGCATCCAATCGAACAATAACACTTGCACGATCGTCTTTTGCCGAGTCAGAGTACCCCCGAGTTATCGCATATCGATCTTTGATACGCCTCAATACCATCGACGATATGCGTAACCTGACGATCTTCCTTTTGCAACCAAATTTCGAGTCGTGCGAATGATGCTATCGTCCGACTGGATAATCTCCTCGACATTCAAATTCAAGTTCGATCATCATCCCTCGAATCATTCACAACATCGATTTTCCTCAAACCAATTTTACGTATCGTTCATCCGTTTATCTGAAGTCATCGACTAACGTATTTCCTCAATTTGTATCATTCCTTTATCAATCGATCGACATCCCCGAGGCTACCGCATACACCACTCAGGGATGAAGTCATTCAACAAATCCTCAACTTATCATTCGAATCAAAATCGACTTCTTTGAATCCCGTTCGAACCATTCCTCTAATTCCAAGCACGCTCATCTATATCTCATCGACGTTATCGTCGCTCGTTAGCACCCCTATCGATAGTCGACTCACTTTACTCAATCGAGATCAACTCATTCTCGTCCGACGCTGTTCAATTTCCGTACTCGACTTTTCTAAGGTCGACACAACTTTGGTGTATATACCCAGCCCGACTTAGCCAACCGTGCTTGCGCGAACCATCTTTTGTTTTGTTATCAAAAACTGTTCTCCTATATTTTGCAAAATAGATAGACTTATTGTATGGACATCCCGTGGGACAATTGAGAGAGAGCGCACCAACGATATCAACTTGCGGAAGCATAATTCAGAGTTTACGAAAACAGCGGAGTTAAAGAATTCAATCGATAGTCCAAGGACGTAAAGCCGTGCTCTGATACCATTATGTCACGTTCCGCTCCCGTAGGAGCGATCGTCCTCGCTAAGGCGTGATGCCGCACGAGCCTAGATTGCGCTCGTGCAAGGCGGGTTCCATAATGGCCGATTTCAGCGGCTGCGACGGGGTCGTCGCACAGAAGTCCCAAGCAGAGACATTAAATTATAGCAGCAAAATTTTAGAACAAAACACAAGTTACTCAAAAGAAGCTCTTTATTGATATAGAACAAAGGTTACATTGGGGGCGCAAGGCCAATATTATAATCATTCAAGCTCACTCTTCTCATATTTTACAAGTTCACTCAGCTCTCTCTCATCTCTCAATTACAAGTCTTGATCCAGCGGAAGCTTCGGAAGGCGATGTCCATACATTATGTCCCGTATAAGTCTTTTCTCCATGCGGCCACACGCTTCGAATCGCCAAGGAACTCCGTGCCTCGACGCATCCAAGCGAGCTCCGCGCCACGAGCTTCTACCTGTGCCTACACATGTAAACTATGTGGGTGTCAGTACTCAACTGTACTGGTGGAATGAGCTCCTCGCCCACCCATACAAAACCAACACGTTTACTTTACTTTTGTGCAACATAGTCCCCTTTATGATTGTCTTTCTACTCTTGCCTTAGGATCAGTTTTAGGACCGGCGCCTTAGCGCAACTTGTGTATCGGAACCATCCCGTGCTTGCAATGTCAACGTTAACTCGTACTTTGTCCCTATACCACTTCTCGTGCCAACAACGTTAACCTATCGAGTCATGTTTGTCTTACGGCCAAAATCAGAGACGCAACTACACGATAGACTCCTTTTCTATGTGACCGTGCTACGAAATCCATATTGAGGCCATGCCTCGCAATTCAATAAGACTTAACCATATCACCGCCTCGCGGCCCTTGCTACTTTGACCACCAACTGACCCAATCAAGACTTGTGAAGGTTAGTGCCACTCAACCAACTTTGCCTTGCGACGGTTTCCCGACTTAAACTCAAACGACTCAACCAATTTATGCAAACTTATACGCCGACAACTCAAGACTCGATGCCACATCTCGTACCGAAGCACGTCGCCTATGTTGTATTCATTCTTAAGTCCAAACATTTGTATTCTAACTTGTACCCACATTCAACAACTCAACTCAATCCAAAGGCACCCACGCGGATTTCCGCCATGCCGACTCATCTATATGATTTGGTCACTGACTCCTAGAGCCATCGTGGACTTCTCTTAGCTTTTGTTAGACGGGCGCCCCTTTCAGCGCAAGGTAGCTAGCCCCGCTGCAAGTCCCCGCCTAACCCGTGCCAAAAGCACAGCTAAATTAATTGTTTCCCAATGCCCGCATCGGTCCCGTGGCCTCGGGTTGCCGTGCGGGGAAACTCTCACCTTGTCGACAAGTTGTTTGTTTCCCAATGCCCGCAGCGGTCCCGAGGCCTCGGGTTGCCGTGCGGGGAAACTCTCACTTCATCGACGAGTTGTCCAATGACCATGCAAGACTCGACACAAACTGACGTCTCACACAATCATGCTACCTCTAGTGTTACTATCTCTTTCAGGGCCAAGATCAATATTTCTTTCTTATGCGATCGCCTCGTCGACATGTAGCCGCGAGCATACTTCTTTCTTATGAGACCGCCTCGCCGACATGTAGCCGCGAGGTCTCGCCGACATGTAGCCGCGAGCATACTTCTTTCTTATGAGACCGCCTCGCCGACATGTAGCCGCGAGGTCTCGCCGACATGTAGCCGCGAGCATACTTCTTTCTTGTCCTACCATTTTACTCAACTCAAGAACAACTATTCACAACACTTTCCAAACTCAATGAATCAACCGTGGCCAGTGCCTTAAGACTCTAGGACCGTGCCATCGTGTCTCAAACCGACTTCCGATCTACGCGACGCTATCGCCCAAGTCATACTTCATGTGACGGGCCTTGGGATCGTGGGACTATTTAACTTGACAATCGCAGAAAGAGCAGGACAGCACTAGAAATGACTTAGGTCGATCGGCGTAACTTTGCCTAACTTAATCGAGCCTATAACTTGACTCAAGGGACGAGCAAAGGCTATGCCGAGACTTGCATTATGGAAACGTGCATGCTTTAACAAGCATTCACGCAGGCGACGCCTATGACTTAGGCTATTTCATAACTTTGTGTCAAAGACCAACTTTTCTTCTCCCAAGCCACGGGACGAAGGATCGAGTGTCATTTTCAAGCACGACGTGCACCAACTCTAAGCCGACCGTTGGACATTTTTCCATGTTCTAACTCATTTTGACCCGTCGGGATTATTCCCTTAGCTATGTGGATTCATCTCTTTTATTATTAAGCCTACTTGTGCAAGTTAAAAACATGCGTATTATTATGTGAAGGCAAAGATGAGGCAAGTTCACCGAAACTACCCTACCTGAGCGAGCGGTCGCCTTGACCGAGATGTCTTAGAGTCGCCGTTGTAAGGCTAAGTCCGAACGCCATCGGCGTTTCGATTCCTCCGATTGACTGAGCGGGACGGGGCACTACATCTCTAGCCCTTGGGCTGCGTCCTTTCGGAGAGATTTGTCGAAGCGAGTCTCCTTCGGCCTAGGCTTGTCGGTCGTCGAAGGCTGAGCCGGTCCCAGAGCATCAGTTGTAGTGGGTTGGTGATTTTCGGCTGGACTGTCAACCACGGGTTGGGATTGCGCTCCGAACCGCGTGACGACGGCTGTAGCTTCCTCGTTGTCTGCTGAAATTGTGTGGCATGTCTTGATTTTTCTACTCTTTTTGTTGGTGGGAGATGGTGTGGGCCGAGTCACTTCTGACACCAAGTCTGGATGGACCCACATGACCTCTCCTCGTGAGGTGGTGAGAGGTACTAGACCAGCAGCTTGTTCTCGAGGCGGAGGAAGATTGGTAATCTCCATTGTCGCGAGAGGGACGGGGATTACCCCGTCTTGAGTCTCCGTCGGAGGGAAGTCGCCGAATTGTACGGACACCATATTGGCTGCTACGGTTACCTCTTCGAAGTCGATGGCCAGAGCGTTCGAATCGATGAGGCTTTGGATGTACCGTTTTAATTGGTAGCAGTCATGTGTAGCATGGTATACATAACGGTGGTAATGGCAGAACTTCGGGTTCTCCAAATCAGCCGGCCGAGGCTCCCGTCTTGGTGGGAAAAGCTGAATTCTACCTCCTTGTATGAGCATGTCTAAGATAGGCTTGACGTGGCCGTCTTCGAAAAAGTAAGTGATTTAAGGCCATTGCTTGTCTGCTGGCTGTGGCTCAGGCTTCTGGGCCGTGTCGGCCACCATAGCCTGTTTCCCTTGCTGTCACGATTGTTGGAGGGGTTACCCCCATTATCGTTGTTGAGACGCTTGCCCTTGTTTTCTCCTTCTGAGATGTGCAACCCCAGTTGGCGGGCCTTCTTCAGTCGTTCTTCAGCGCTTGTGGCGCTGATGATGAACGCCTTCCAATCTTTGAATTGACTCTTGCCCATCCAGAGACTGATTGTTGGAAGCAGTCTCTTTTGGCAGATTTTAATCAAAGAAGAATCTGGATTTCCGGAAGGCAGCTTCATGGCGGTCTGGCAGAACCGCTCAATGTAGTTCCTTGTTAACTCCTTCTCCCCTTGGACGACGTCCATGAGAGTGGACATAGTGACGTCTTGTCCTACTTCATAGAACTGTTCCAAGAACATGCGCTTGAAGCCGGCGAAGGAATGGATGCAGTTGTCCGGTAGATTACGGTACCAATCAAAGGCGACTCCTTCCAATGCTCCAATGAATAACCGTGTGAGGATCGCATCTTCATGGGGCAGATGGTCGGTGGTGACCTCAAAGTAAGTGATGTACCGACTTGCTGAGGTTTTGCCATCATACGGGTTGATGTTGAACGGCTTATATCTTGGTGGGAATGGAACATCCCTCCACTCAGCAGGGTATGGTTGCCGTATTCTGAGATCTTGAGCGTTTTCTCGGGCATGAAACATGACACGAAGCTCCTGGACCTCTCTTCTTACTTCTCGGGTCTCATCTGTCGCGGCGGGGGCTGTTATTTCGGGAGGATTATTGCCCGGGTTTGGTGCCGCTGAGTTCGAATCTATATTGACCGCGGGGCCCGTGTTTGTTTGACCAGGCGCTCCTCCTTGTAGAGTGGGCAGGGCCGCTTTAATCTCGTCTACAGACTTGACCAAAGCAAGTAATATGGCTTCGAGACTGTCGATGCGCTGGCGATCACTGGAACCACCTTAATCGCTGTCCGTCATGAACACCGTTCTTACGTGAGGAGTGATGGAAAGAACGGTGGAGGATGTGCCCTCTGAGTCGTACCCATGCACCGAGAAGTCATCGGGATAGGTGGGAATGTTCTCTTCGGGCTCGGACTCGGAGGGAATGGTATCTCCAGCTTCAGAGCTTGCCTTGTCTTGAGAGTTACGGATGTCCTCGGGGGCATCAGCGTCCGTTGCTCCTGATGGAAGAGTTGTTTGTGCGGACTCGGTTCCTTGGAACATCGGATTGTTGCGGATGTTCGGAGGAGTGCTACCCCCAGCTCCTTCAACCCCCAGCGATGTGGATGATGAATTTCCCATCGCGGTAAATTTCATCTTTGAACGGGTGTGTTGGAATACACCAGTGGAGGATAACCGTTTAGACGATAGTTTCTTAGTTGTAGTGGTTGATATCTTCGGACTGGAGATGCTCGTTTTCTTCCTCCTCTCTTCGACGGGAACTTTTTGAGCAGAATTGTAGGAGACAACAGGAGGTGCCTCATCTTCTGAGTTCGGGTGCTGTAGCCTTTGGAAGACGGATGGCCGAGCTTCCGTCATTGCCGCGTTGTTGCAGCAGCAATTGACGATGATTTGGGTGCAGTGATGTCCAAGCGAGAACTCTTTGCACACCGACACTCCTTCTCTTTCCTTGCATTTGTGGAGGATCGTTTCCTGCAGGTCAGAGGAACCACTCTGTCTGTTTGCCGCAGGGGGCTGGACTTGAGTAGTTGTATACAACTTTCCATTCGAGGCCCGTGTGGTAGTCAACGGGACGCTCCGATAGTCAGAGGTTGGGACAGCTGACTGGGCTCGATGAGCCCGCGCTGCCCTAGACTTTCTCCCTTCAGCACTCGTGGGTGCGTAATAGGAGGAGTCCAAGTTGAATGCCACAGAGTCTGGCTTATCATATAGAGAATCATCGGTGTCGGGACCGTATGAGAGACGGTCGAAGACCGATCGAGAGAAGCGTAGAACGGACGCTATGCTGCTAGAGTTGGGTACCGTGCAGGCTGTCTGCATGCGGTCGTCTTCTGCTGTCGGATGAGTTGTCTTTGGGCGGCTAGGAGCCATGACCGTGCAGGCTGACCGCATACGGTTGGCAATAGTGGCCGCATGGGTTTTCTGCAAGCGACTGACTCCTGTAGCCTCATGTGTTTCACCCCTGTGATTCGCGACCGTAGCTGCATAAACTATGCGGCTGCCAGATGTGACCGCATGATTCTTTTTCACTCGGCTAGCACCCCTATGCGGCTCAGTTCGCGTAGAGTTCCTCTTTGCCCCTGCAAGTCCAGCATCATAGTGTTTTCTTCTACCAGACTTGGGGACAGCAGAGTTGTCTACGGTCTGAAGTGAGGCCGCAGAAGAGTCCTTCTCGCCGTCTTGAGCAGCAGAGGGTACACCGTCGGGGGCTTGTGGAGAAGCAAATGATTTTGGCCTCCACTCACTGTGAGCCTTTGTCGTGCGGGTGCGCTTCTGGACCGGGCCAGCGCTTCCTTCGGAGAGCATCTCCTCAAACGCTTGTTGGTCGAAGCGGACGACCATCTTTTGTTGCGTGGAGCCAAGCTTGGCTGCATCCGATTGCGTCACCAACTCCTCAGCCGTGGAGAAGTTAGTCCCCAGCAGAGTCGCCATCGTGTTTGCCATTGATTGTAAAAGTACAGAACAATTATCGGAGGACTGAACTTAGACTCACAATACAAACTCGCTTGTACAAAGAAAGCCTAGGGACGAAAACCTAGGTACAGCAATCTAAGTACAATTGTTTATTTTAGATTCTGGAGGGGTGACGATAGAGGCTCGGGAAGGCGACGGCAGCCCTGCCTTACTCCTTGGACGATCGGTATGCAGCCTTGGCTCCTGGTGTGAAGATGGTTGGCGTTGACGAAGAAAGGCTCTTTTTGCTCCTCTGTTGCTCTCTTGGCTTCTCTCTCTCTCTGTGTATTTTCTCTATGGCTCTGTATTTTTTTTATTCTTTTTGTTGCCGGTTCTTTTGCAAAGAAATGATACGGGCTATTTATAAGAGTGGGATATGATCATTAGGGCTAATGATCATTTGTTTGGAATGTCGACGCTCCTTCAATCTATCTGAACCCTTGATCCTGATTACAATGAATCTCGGCCATTAATGCGGATAGCACCGAATCTTGTGAGCAATTAATGTTAACTGCTTTAAATCTTCATGATGGATTCTACCAATATCCGATTGCTCGCCACGTGTCCCGTTGGCTTGATGATAAATGATATGCCTTGATCTCAGTAATTATGATGATGATGTCAAATATATTTGTTGAGATTCGGTTAAATCCTTGATTGATCCGATGCCACGTGTCTTAATTGTGGGTCCTGCTAGAGCCGCATGGGATAGGCAAGACTTGAGCCGCAGGGAGATGATCTTCATGAACCGCATAGGACAAACGCTTTATTGAGCCGCAGGGGATGAACTCTCGATGAGCCGCATATGCATAATCTCTACGAGCCGCATAAGCTAGCGTTGTATTGAGCCGCAGGGATTGAGCTCTCGGTGGACCGCATATGGCTGATTTCTGCTGGCCATATACGGTGACTTCTTAGTGAGCCGTATGGAGCTGTTCTCTACTTAAGCCGCATGAGATATGCCACGTGGCAATCTAGGACTTCTGTCGAATCGGGTCAGAGATTTTCCTCTTTTCCCGACGAGTCTGTTATTATGGCAGAACCATTATGACGCTTTATGTCAGAGCCGTCATGGTTATCGAGTCGTGTCAGGGCATTAAATGAGGCCACTACTCAAATGGCCAGCTGTAGGGGGGAGATCCCAAGGGGGATGTGGCGTCGATCGGGTCGCATATTCCTGCTGAACCGCATACACTCCCGAGCCGCATGAGACTGAGAGTCTTCTTTGAATCACATAAGGCAGCTCCTATATGAGCTGCATGGGCTTCTTCCCAGAGCCGCATGGACCATCACTCTGATATTTTCCATGCTTCTACACCTGTCACGCCCCAGAACCAGAATACTGGAGAGCGGAGGAATGACTCAGCCAGCTACGTATTACGGGTAGAGGAATACCGTATAATACGATCAATGCTGTCTAATAAGATGAGGGGGTGCATACTACATGAAAGTCATACTATGGTCACTTCACATCTATTGTCTCAATCATTCAAACACGAAACAGAAATAGAGAACATGTAAGATAAAGCAGTAAGACGTCCCAAACGCTCAGTCAAAATGTTCTTGATATCTGGCTTTACAAAACATAGCCAGATGACGAAGCAAGGTATACACAATTGTTATCAGCTGCAGTCTGACTTAATTACAATTATTTAAAAGTAAGTACAAGACAATCCGACTAACATGTCGATGCCAAACGACAAAATATAAAGTAAGTAACAAAACGAGCAGAGAAGTAAGGAACCCACTCGAGTCCTCCTGCGATCATCCCTCTAGTATTGACCATCTTGGAGGTGGAAGTAAGCTGAGTCCTCGGGAACCGGCTCTAAATCTGGCCATGCAAAACCAGAGAGGTTAGACCTCTAATAGCAAGTACCGCAAGAAAGCAGGATATGAGGAATTTAAACCAGTAAATAAGAGAATATAATAATAGATCTCTGTTTGCTACTGGGATTCACACAACGTCACGACACTTCGAACCAACCTCCCAACCAAACAAGGACAGAAGTTAGCCCGTCATGTCTCGACACTCTGATCATCTCAGTTAGTCAACAGAGTAGGTACAATACACAACCAAATCAATTTAAACGGCCATACAACTACTACGGCTTGCTATTGTGGGTTCCAAGTTATCTTGAAATTATGCGATAAAGAATTCCTCAGTTCTTACTATGTGCAAGCAAGACTAGTTTATCCAGTCAATCAATTGTGCCAATCATGAATTAGACGAGTCCCAGCGGGACGCCCGTCATCAATATACCATATACAATAAATAATATAAGCAGATACCGCTCCCTGCCCGTGTGGCAGATTTGCAGTATCTGTGGGAACCAGCCGGCCTGTCGGGCACTTAATAGTCCCAAAGAGGGCTGCCATGTAAGAACTCGGGAATCCATTCTCTCCATCCAATCATTATTTTATTTAACTTAGTAGCCTCTATGTTAAGTGAAATCCCATGCCGTGGATCATAGTCATTCAGAATGAGTACTTCCGTACAAAGTACGATATGTCCAACTCTACAACGATATCTGTGCGGTTAGGTTGTAGGTCTTACATAACGTAATACAACAATTAAAACTAACCACGGAATAAATCATACCTTGACCATAAAGTACACATGCTACTTTTGAGAAAAATAAATAAATTGAAGCCTGCATATGCCTGTATGTCAATATTTGGGATCGGCCAATCGATTACAATAGTTCATAATTAATATGAACGTGTCTCATTCATTCAATTCAATAAGACGACTAGCCAGTCTCTTAGTTCCAACTAGGAACGCATGATCAACTATTAGTCAATGTCACAATCAATATCAATCAATGTTAATTCGGGACAAGAATTAGTCAAAAGGCCCGAGAAATTATAGAAGTTCATGCAGCATGTGCCAGAAAACAGCATGTGCCAGAAAACAGCATGCGCCAGAAATAGCATGCGCCAGAAACAGCATGCGCCAAGAAACAGCATGCGCCAGGAAACAGGATGCGCCAGAAAACAGCATGCGCCAGAAACAGCATGCGCCAGAAACAATATGACAACAGCTTTTTGCCAGCAAACAGCATGTGCCAGGACAGCATGTACTGCTCATCTTCTCCAATCAACCTCTAATGGCCATGAAAACTCATGAACCAAAAAGACCATAAATCACTCAAAATAAGTCGAAATCAGGACTTCCAATAGTCAAAATTGGGTAGAATCAAATTTTCTACAACATGAAACCATCAAAACTTGAAAAATAACAAAGTTACTAGATCAAAACCTAAAAATTCTGAAAATATATTAAACTTAGATCTACATGAAATGAGCCATAGAAATCGAAAATGCTAAGTACTAAAGTATCTAAGAATCTTGAGAGGAAGACGATGGAACAACAAAAATGGAAATCTATCAAGAAGCAAGTTGGCACTTGCCTAGCCCTCCTAGGTTGATGGGGGAGTTATGAGGAAGAAGAAGAGAAATGAGAAGAAGTAATGAAGAGAGAGAAAGGGGATGAGGCGTTAAATGAAGGAGTGGTGGTAGGTGGGGAGTTGGGTTCATGTTGAACCATCAAGGCCAGAAATTTAACCAACTCGGACCGAACCCAATAAGCAAAGCAGAAGGTAAAATACAGAAAGTAAAATACAGAAAAATAATTAACGTGAAATTAAAAGAATTTAAATACAGAATAATACATGATAAATATTAAATAAATATATTCCAGCAGTACATGTATTTAGAATACGTATTTCAGAAACGGAAAATGACAGTACCTATTAGATTTATTTAGTTAGGAGATGGTATAGATCTTCGTATCAGCTTTCCAAAAAACTAAACGGATCGCATTTTCGTTTCCGGAATCTCCAGAAATCGCAAAAATATCGAAACATGTTTATTTTTTCGGGAATCTAATACTCAAATTTTTTTACAGAAATCTACAGAACGAATTTTGTCTATTAAAATATATTTTTTGAAAATCTTACCTCGATACGCTTCCAACAAAAAAAACTGGGACGCGTTTCGAGTCCCGAGCTAGGAGATATGACCCTTCTAAGTTGCTTTGTCGGGTAAAAAATGTGGCTGACTTTTCTAGCGAATTTGGAGAATATTTTTGGACAAAAAAGAGAAGGTGTGCATGATTTTTAATATAAGAATTATGAGATACTCATATATTCATATATATATAATTAAGATAGATATGTATTATTTAATTTAAGTATGATTAGATTGGACATGTTAGAATAAGATAATTTGGATAGTAGTAGGATTATCAATAAGGCTAAATTTGGAATATAATTTGTTTAAATATTATAATCAATGGTCATTATTGAAGGAGACTTAATTTAAAATCTATGTGCTTCTATTAGATAAGAAGCATATAAGTTTAAATATTAAATTTAGATTTAATTAAAATACAAAGAAGATTTGCATGGAGGGTTTCCTAATATGGAACTAGTTAGATTTCTAAATATAAATACAATCTAAATCTGAATAAATATTAAATATATATGGTTATTAATATATATTAATGCCCAACATGTCTACATAGGTTTGGGTTGGACTTTGGATCAAATATAAACTAATGCCAACAAGGATTACACTAGGATTACACGTAGACACTTCCTATAAATAGAAACTTTCAAAATTGAAAACACATTAATATTAATAAGATATATATACAAAATATATATCAACATGAAGGTATTTGAGAGTATACTACATGTCTATTTAGATTGGGATTTGGTTCGGGTCAAGTCGGGACTAAATTGGTACAACCAGGTCTCCTAGAAAGTTAATAATTTAATAATAAATCATCGGTGGGGGTTAAATCACAATTTTACCTGGTTTTCCTACTTGGGACATAGCTATGGCCGGGCCTTCCCTAGCAAGGCTAATATACTAGTCAAAGCACACAACTACACTAACTGTACCAAAATTCCTAGTCGCTATACATCTTAGAACTTAACCATGACTAAGGCCATATCTATATAAAATATTAGGCTATTATAAATATAATCATATATATATGCAAAATTGTATATAAATCTATTTGGATGTATAACATCCCAAAATAAATATCAAAATAATTATACTAAGCCATGGCAACCTATCATGGCCCTATAAGTGGGGTTGGCTAGATTAGGGTCCAAATATATTTTCTAGTCAAGTCGAACTCGAAAAGTCAACTAATTAGTCTCTTGTGCCATTCGCAATTAAATAGCACATATAAACTCGATTGGGTGGCACTCTTAGCATGTATGTCGTAGACTCAAAATAGGTCAAAACCATATATTGGGTCAAATGGTTTTGATCTATATCGAGTTCCGAACTCACATGGGAAGCTAGGTATGGAATATGGTAAATAATCTAATTGCCTAAATTTGACTCAAAGTTGCGCGAAGTCAAAAGGATGCTAGGGGACAAATTTGGAGGGGACATGATATATCAAATTTAAGGTCATTCTGTCTACTACAAAACTCATAAAGGACGTTTCGAGAGATGGGCATGTCTTGCGCTCCAACAATCAAAGACACAAAAAGTACATATAAAATCCTAATTAAATATACAATATAACCAAATAATTAGAAATACTATAAAATAAAATAAAAATAATTCCCAAAAATCAGGGTCCTCACACCTTAAGTTCAATTCTGGACACAGGGGCAATACGATAATTTCGGGCCAAAACGGTATCCGCCGTTGGACCCGCTTTGCACCGAAAAGCGTGTCAGAGTCAATGGTCTCTAAAGTCGTCAAACTACATGTCTACGGATTTGTTTTGATGATACAAACCCAACGGTATGTCCAGTTTTGGATTCCGACAGGCCGTGCACAAAATCACCCGTTGAGTCGGACCGTGGGGCCCGCAAAACGACGATCCGATCAACTGTCTCAGAATTGGACCAAACTTGGCATACAGGACCAAAAAATGATACGGTCATGTTGGCGCAACTTTCGTCTCGATCTGACGAACGTGCACAAAGTAATTGAAAAATTTACACAGAGGTCGATACGGTGAATTTTGACGGATACGCATCAAATTCGTCGCGCACACGCGACCAATTTAAATTTCGTCAAAGCCCACACGTCCACGAAGCCGATACGCACCTTTCGATGATTTGGTTCGCGACCACGTCGTCCGGTTTGGCGGGACGCACGTCGTATCGAAGGGTTTTCATAATTTTCTACAATTTTCAAAACAGATTTTTTTGTTACTTTGGGAAGCCGATTTCTCGGTGCACATTCGTCAAAATTGACTTCTGTAAAAAAGGATTTATAGCCCTATATGTTGTCTAGGACTGATTTATGTTGGGTTTTGAAAACTCCTAGTGTTTGGTACAAGAACTGTCTTCCAAGTAAAGGTATTGAACTGTCCTATGGTTCTGTTTTTAAACAGATTTATTCTCGACTTCGTGTCGATATATCGGACAGATAGGTCCGATACAATCCAACCTATTTACCAGGTTTTCGAGGGGGTCATATAGGCTGTCGATAGGATTCGATAGAACGAAAAACAATCGAGAAATAGAAGAGAAACTTAACCTCGAAAAGTGGCGCTCGGCCTGGGTGCGGCTGTTGCTGCCTTGCCCTGTTCGCACACTGTCAGCCGCCGGTGGCCAACCGGTCGCCGCCCCGGCGGTGGCACGCGCCGCCTGGAGGTCGAGACGGGGGTAGTCATGTTGTGTTTAGGGTTTCGACTTTTCTCCTCCTCCCTCGATCTTCCTATATATATTTTCACTTGGCGCTCGGTTATGCACAGATGGGGGGGGGGGGGGGTTCCTGTGAGTTCGGGTTCAGAGGATTAACTGCTGTGGCTTTGTGGGGGTGGTCCTGCTTCAGCTGGGTTGGGTTAGGACCAATGTTGGGCCTGGGGCTGGGATTGATGGGCTTGGCTGGGCTGCTATATAAATTGTTGTTTTCCCTTTTATTAGCTAAGTTATATCTATACATACATATATGTATATACACACACCTCATATATAATATATTCATATATACATATATATACATACATATATATATATATATATATATATATATATATATATATATATATATATATATATATATACACATATACATTTATATATATATATATATATATATATATATATATATATATATATATATATATATATATATATATATATATATATATATATATATATACACACACACACACACACACACACACACACACACACACACACACACACACACACATATACACTATTATTTATTTATACACACATATATAAATATTTACACAAAATATATGTCCATATATATTTTCCTATATATATATATATATATATATATATATATATATATATATATATATATATATATATATATATATATATATATATCTCAATAAAGAAAATATTATATTCCTCTTCCTATTATATATATATTTACACAAAATATATATGTCCCTATATATATATGACATGTATATATGTAAAGGTGAAAATGAATTATAAATGTATACAATATATTTATTCAAAAATGCGTCAACATAATAATATAAAAGTATTTATCCAATTTCTAAGATAGAATACCGATTCGGTAACAATAAAATATATTTATTTAATCACCACAAAATAATAAAATAATAATAAAAATAATTAAACGGTGGTTTGGTGAATCCATACTACTCACCTTTATCTGGGTCCAGAAAATTGTATAATTATTGTAAAACAATATTTAATAATAAAATACCAATTTTGTACGAATATTTAAATAATTAAAAATGTACATAAATACCTAAAATAATTTAAGAAATATTTGTACACACATAAAATATGCCTACATGGTCGTCTTTGGCCTCACTACATACCTACAAAGGCTTGGATTTGGTTCGGCCCAGTTCGGACTAACTTGGTTCAACCGGGTTCCTGCAAAGTCAATAAATCTAATAATAATTAATTAAACTTATTTATAATGGTCATGATATAACTTGGCTTGGTTTTCCTAGTTAGGACACACCTATGGCTCGACATTTTCCTACCATGGCTAAACACTAGTCAAAGCACGCCACTGCACTATCCGTGCCATTATTCCTAGTCGTCTTGTACTTCAAAACTCAACCATAGCTAAAATCATCTACCGTAATAATTAACTAAATGCTTATTTATAAACTCTAAAAATCACCATTTAAATCAAATAAATAATAAAAAAATATTTCTAAAAGTTTTCGTGAAGGGGAGCTACAGCTACAACACTCAGGTTCTCTCTTGCCTACAAAGGATTTCACCATTCCTTACATCATGCCTTCTATATCTCGGCCGCATCAATCCTGTTGCATTTTCGAGCGTCAATGCGGTCGCATGCCTCAATACGTTTCGGCATTCCAAGCCTCAACGCATTCAAGCGAAGCTCCGCCGCGAGCGATCCCTGCACCCTGCATGGAAGCTGGTGGGGGATCAGTACGTTCGTCCCCGCATGTGCTGACGAAAAGACCAACTATTCTAAACCGACATTTTAGTATTTATGTTCAATCATGCAACTTAGCTTATAATCTTGCTATATTCTCATTAGGGTCGATTTTCTGGTATATTCGAAAGCGGTAAAGCATGTTATCATGGCAAGCATGTTATTCGAATTGATTAGGCAATCAGATAAGCAATTTCGTGTTTGTTTTGTGGCGCGACTTCTTACCAAGTCGACGCACTTGTCCTTGCATTGACGCAAGGTGAATACGCCCCATTCTTTCCCTGTCATGTTATAAGTGCTCTCTAAGCAGGATCTATGTGTGCGGAACACATACGTGCCTGCACTTTCGACCCATTGTTCCTTAACTATTTGAAGGTCGTTGGCGTATCCGTGCCGGAATGGACTAAAGGCGTTTCTTTTCTTTCTTTCTTTTCTCTCTTTCTTTTCTTTCTTTCTTTCTTTCTCGAATTTGGTAGCCCGGTGCCTCTCGTAGTGGATTGCTGTCCCAATTACGGAGATCTATCGTTGCATACCATCATTTGCGACTTTTCACATCTCGCTAAGCGGTCGCTAATCGTCTTACGGATGTGCGCCTATCAAAGATCAACGTTCCCTCCTAGGCCAAACGGTTCCGGTGCCCCGGCACTTAACTGTTCGAGGGAACACCCATGCACGGGCTATTATCTCAATTATCTCAAGTCCATTCCATTCGACCATACAATGCACTATTATTCAAACAACCAAGCATAGTCTTGAGTCCAAGACTCAGACTTTATCATCTCGTATTTCTTTCATTTACTTTCTATATTTTTACATTTCATACTTCGTTTCAATGTTCGATGGCGTCATGCCTCAACTCAATGTTCGTCAACCGAACGATCCCGAAGGTCCCGAACACCTTTCGAGGCATCATGCCACATCTGACAGTTCCGTCACATTCATGCCACAACTGTATTCTTTCGCAACGAAGCCATCTTTTATGATCTTGTGCACGTAGGCACGTTTCGACATATTTATCATCTTTCCTTCGCGTCGTGCACTTGCTGCACGCATCGAAGCCGTATTTCCATGTTCTATGCCTTAGTGTTCAATGTTCGTGGCTTGCACGTTAGGACGCTTGCCTATTGTCTTTCAATGTGCTAGCATTTCTAACTCGTACACGAAGGCACGGAATGGCTCGTGCACTAAGGCACTCGCCGAATACAGTTATCCCATGTTCTTGCGGCTTGCGCACCGAGGCGCTCGCCTTTGCGATATCCAATGTTCCATAGTGACTCGTGTATTTCAGTAGGGCCGGTCCAAGGGTCAACCAGACAAGACTTAGAAATGATTTTGGTCAAGTCAAGCCCAAGCTTCCAAAAGCTTGGCTCGCCCTAGTTGTGGCTTTGATATAGTGGGCACCAATCATCATGATTTTGGTTGTTACATCTGCACATGACAATCTGTGGTCACCCATCCATCACCATCCATTAGAAACCCTGCCGGTGCTATATTTTTGCTCTAGTGGTGGTGCGTTTATTTCGCTGCAGCAACTACAACTGATTCTTTTATTTAGGCTTTTCCTTTCTTTCACATTTTTATTTAGCTTGATGTCAACCAGATCAATTACAAACTGATTCTTTTATTTTTGTGCAGCCTATACTATTCTTCTTGCTTTGTGGCCAAATGCCAACTGGTGGCACAGGGTACTGGCAGTGGCAATCAAGGGCGGAATAAGAAAAAAATTATTAAAGGGGGCTAAAAAATAAAAACCCTGTGATACGATTTGAACCATGGACTACCTGTATAAACAAATACTAAATCAACCAACGAGCTATAATTTACATGTGACTTTTTGTGTACCTCTCACTATTTATTTTTAAGTCTGGACTACAGTCCGAAAGAATCCACCTTATGCTCCGCCCCTGCTGGCAATGATACGAATATGACAATGTGACAATGATGTAGTCCCGATGTGGGGTTGGAAGTGATTCTCAATGGTAATTAAGTTGACATGTTTATTGTGTTTGCTAATTTGTTCTACAATCTTACTTTTGGATACAGGACGGCACGGTCAACACCGTCATCCCCTAACAGACGCATGGGTAGCTGTGAGCAATCCGGAATTTCGATTTGGAGGTTAGTGCTACCGAAATTCAAAGTAATTGTTTCTGCTAAATGTGGCATTCCGATGCCACTAGTGCTGCAGCGGAGAAGTTATTTGCTTACGCCTCGTTTGGTCAGCGAAAAGAAAAGGAAAGGGGATCAATTCTTCAAAATTTTTTGAAAAATTATAATTTTTATTAACTTTTCTTTTGGATCTTGGTATGGCTAAGGGTCTGCCTGGTAACGATATTTTCATCGGTTCTAGAATATTTTTGAACCGACTGTTTATAAAAATATATGTTTGTTAATTTTTTTGAGATAGTGGTTTCGGTCGGCTAAAAAATTCCAAAAACTCGGTGTAATGTAATTTTGAGTGGCTTTATAAATATTCCAAATCGGTAGATTTTGAAATATCTTATTATTTTATTCCATTTATATTCTCACCAAAATTATATAATTATAACTACTAATACCCTTTCCTATTTTATTTTATTCGTGTAAAAATCTTTCAGAACCGTTCGTTAGTGAATTACCAAGTATGTATTGGACTGGTTTAAAAGTCGTTACTTAAAAACCATCCGAAATCAGACCCCTCATAACTGGTACTCTAAAAATATTCCATAACCGTTACCCCTACGATTGTCAAATATATCCTAAGGAAAACTTTTTTCCCCTGTATTTGTTTCCTTTGGAAACTATTTTTGTTTCCTGTCCCATTCCTTTGACATGGCTATTTATAAGGGCACATGAAAAGTTGATCAGGGCTAGCCAAAAGCAAATTTTGATTTATTTACAAGTTTGTCATTGAAAAAATTACTCAGGGCTAGCCAACATGTGAGTATATAAGTCAACTTTTTATTTTTTTTTTGCTCTCCTCTCTTTCCTCACAAAAAGAAGAAGAACAAGAACAAGAACAAGAAAAAGAAGAAGAACAAGAACAACAAGAACAAGAACAAGAACAACAAGAACAAGAACATCAATTTTTTTAAACCTAGTTTAGTTTGATTTTTTGCTCTCTTCTAATTTCTCAGATCTCTTTCTCCAAATCCTAGTTTATTTTTCTTCTTCTTATTTGGACATTATGGATGAAACCCTAGTTGTAGAAGAAATTGAGTTATCAAATCTATTAGTCTATTAACCAATTTTTCTTTATTAATAGAAGAATTATGTATGAAATCCTAGTTGTAGAAGAAAACTATGAAAGAAATCCTAGTTGTAGAAGAATTGTGTTCATATCAGGACTGCCATAATTTCTGACAGTTCTAGAAGTATTGAGGACTGCCAGAAATTGTACCAGTCTTGAAATAGACTCGATGTACAAGAGAACTGCCACAATTGCTGGCAGTCCTAGAAGTACTGAGGACTGCTAGGAATTGTGGCAGTCCTGAAAGGGACATGCTCTACAGCAGGACTGTCACAATTTCTGGCAGTCGTAGACATATTGAGACTGCCAAAAGTTGAGGCAGTCCTGAAAGGGACTTGCTGTGCAGCAAGTTCCTTTCAGGACTGCCACAATTTCTGGCAGTCCTAAAGTCGAAATTTTTGAATGAAAAAAAATATGTTAGAGTTTATTTCAATCTTGATAATAGAGTGAAATATGCATTTTAGGGTTTATTTACATGCATTTTTTGTGAGGAACGAAGTATTTAAGCTTTATTTTCATGCATTTTAGGGTTTATTTAATTTTTTGGGTGCCATCGAAATTGGGAATGAGAAGGAAACTAGGATTTTGATGGAGATGGTGATGATGGAAATTGTGGAGAAGAATAAGAAGATGAGAAGAAAATTAGGATTTTGATGGATATGTGAGAATGGAAATGGTGAAGAAGAAGAAGAAGAAGATGGATAGAAGAAGAAGAAGAAGAAGAAGAAGAAGAAGAAGAAGGGTTTTGGAAGAGAGAGAGTAAAATTTAGAAATGAGAGTGAAATTTGGGCTTTGGGGGGGGGGGGGGGGGGGGGGGGGGGGGGTTTGGACAACCCTATAAGTAAAAAATTTGGATAGTCCCAGTAAATTCTCCTCAAACATTGGCTAGCGCCAATTCTGGCTAGCCTTGATCAACTTTTTATGTGCCCTTATAAATAGCATTTTACATCCAATCATATTAGTATTTTTTTTTAAGGTCATGATTCTGAAAACTGGCCTTAGGCCTCGTTTGGTTCGCGGAATGGAAGGAAAAGGAAATCAATTCCTTGTCATTTTCTTTCCTTTGGAAAACTTTAATTCCTATTGATTTTCATTTCCGATGTTTGGCAATGCCAAGGAATTTGGAAAGGAAAGTGAATACTTCAATGTGGGAAAGTGATTCCTTCCTTGGATGGATGGAATCACTTTCCCCCCTAATTTTCCTTCTATTGGAAATCACTTTCCTTTCCTCCTCAATTCCTTGGGCGCCCAAACATAGAAAAGTAATCACTTTTCTTTTCCAACCGGGAGATTCCGCGAACCAAACGAGGCCTTATAGTATTGTACAAAAGGACAAGTTCAAGCTTGGCTTGAGTTGGACCCAAACCAGTGGATGGTTTCCGTTAAGCACAAGCCAACTAAGTCGAGCTCAAATCTTTTCTTGAGAAGCTCTTAGCAACATACCTTGAACAAAGTATTAAAATGTTCCCTTCAGTACATGGCCTTGCAGGCATATACTATTCTAAGAAGTATCATTCCTAATATCCTCTTTTAGGCCTCGTTTGGTTCGCGGAATGGAAGGAAAAGGAAATCAATTTCTTGTCATTTTTTTTCTTTGAAAAATTTTATTTTTTATTGATTTTTCTTTCCGATGTTTAAAAATGCCAAGGAATGTGAAAAGGAAAATGATTACTTCAATGTGGGAAAGTGATTCCTTACTTGGATAGATGAAATCACTTTCTCTCCTAATTTTTCTTTCATTGGAAATCACTTTCCTTTCCTCCTCAATTTCTTTGGCACCAAAACATAAAAAAATAATCACTTTTCTTTCCCAACCCGAAAATTTTGCGAACCAAACGAGGCCTTATTGTAATGCATCTGATGAGATACAATGACGAACTAAGCTTTCTCTTTACTCGATCATCATGCTTGTCTGCATTAGCATCAGATATATCATAAAGAGAATAGATTTCTCTCTATATAAGTAATCATCTTGTTATTGGGAACACTACCAGAAAATGTGTGTTCTGCGACATAAGCAATATATAGCAGAAGGATAGATTTGTGTTGCCAAAGCTTTTCTGTGACATATCTCACTATGTCGCACATGTGTTGCCGTAGTCCTGTCTGGAAAAGTATTTGGCGACACGAACATAGCATGTCGCAGAAACTTTTCACTTTTGGCGACGTGTCATAATTTTTTTTAAAGAATCTTTTGGCGACATGTGTCATTTTTGTCGCAGAAAGGTTATACATTGGCAACATACACATATAGGAAAAAATGAGACCTCCTGCTACAGAATTAATGTTGCAAAAGTTATTATAGCCAAATATAAAACACTTCCAGCTACACAAATTGATTTTGCGGAAGCTAATGTTGCCAAGTATCATAACACTTCCTACTAGACAATTTGATGTCGCAAAAGCTAATTTATATTTTTATATTAATTTATCATAAGAAATAATAATATTTTCTGCATATATTTTTAACATAGATATAAAACCTTAGTTTGACAATAACTTATGAACATTGAATTTGTGTCAAAAGAACTTGAAATTAAAAAGCAACAAGTTACCTACACAACACGATATCCAATATAATGTTTTTAAACATCTCTTCATAAAATAATCAAATAATGGAAAAAAATAACTTCAAATAACACATTCAAAGAGAAATGTATTGTATTCCACAAACGTACTGTATTCCAGCTAGAACAGTATAATGTAAACAAAAATATATGAATTCAATGTATCCCAAAAATATAGCCAACAATAGTTTATCTTTTCATTGCATACATTAGTTTATCCAAAATAATGATAGATCTCGTGATACGAAAGCATTCCCCAAAAATGACTTATTGTCCATGTGATCATGCAAGAAAAAAAAAATTGTAAGTAAAACAAAATATACACTTAAAAAAACCTACAATGAGGACTTTAAACACTTTCTTTACTAAGTATTTTTTGGGAGTGACTAATATAATACGTATGTGTTCATTTTGGGAGTTGAAGTTTCCAGTGCTTAGAGAAAAAAAAACCTGCAGTGAGCAAAATGTTGAAGCGAGCAGAATATACGCTGAAAGAAAAAACCTGCAGTGAGCAGAATGTTTCTTGTTGGCCACTTGAATATGATTAGAAATTTTTTGAGTTGCACCCCACATTATTTAACCATATTCAAGATGCACCCCACTGCTTTACCATAATATACAATACCCTCCACTTTAGACAAAAACTAACGGTCAACTCTGTTGACCATTAATTTTTGACCGAAATACCCATAGCAAATCACCATTATTACCAGTCTCTCCTCGTTAGCTTAGAAAAATGGAAGGGGTATTTTGGTCAAAAATTAACGGTCAACGGAGTTAACCGTTAGTTTTTTTACGGAAGTGAGGGGTATTGTATATTATGATAAACAATGGGGTGCACCTTGAATATGGTTAAATAATGTGGGGTACAACTCAAAATTTCTCATATGATTATTGCTTCTACCAATTATTGTAGTGAGGCAGAACCATTTCATCATGTGACCACATAAAAGATGTGTATAAATATGCATATAATAACACTATACATGCCATACTTGTGTATAAATATGCATATA
Source organism: Iris pallida (assembly GCA_029216955.1). Lineage (NCBI taxonomy): Eukaryota > Viridiplantae > Streptophyta > Magnoliopsida > Asparagales > Iridaceae > Iris > Iris pallida. The sequence goes on from JANAVB010007798.1 coordinate 15,233,933, forward strand.
CTAACACTAAGAGCATCTCCAACCCTATTGTCTTGTTAAGTGTTGTGAGTCTTAGGTGGCTCCTATGTGGCATGAGCCACAAGACAAAGTCTTGTTTATGTGGCAAAATTATATCTCAAAAGACAATGAGATAGAAAAACTCTCTCCAATGCAAAAGTATTGAGGAGACAATAAAAAATATTTTTTTCAACTTCCAAGACAACTTTTAAGACAACTACTAATCTTCTTTCTTTTTTCTAATATTTTTTATTCATAATTGATGACATGGAAGAGAAGACATTGTCAAGTGCATTGTCTAGAACAAGACAATCAACTTCACAATGTCTTCTTTAATTTTTGCCACATAAGCTTCACAATTGACTTGACAATTGCATTGGAGAATAACTTTTGAATAAAATTTTGTCATTCCTATGTGGCAACAACTTTTTTTCCAAAGTCACAATAGGGTTGGAGATGCTCTAAATATGCATATCATAACACTATACATGCCAACAGAATAGAATGCAGGTAAGGAAGAAAGTGATAGTATCCAATTTTTTCGGAACTCTGTAACAAGTAGTCAAACTCGATTCTTTTTTTCAACCTCTTCAGGATCCAAATGATAAATACCATATTGTGTGTTCCATACAAACTAAGGTCCTAGCAAGCTAAGGTCTTTCCGGTTCAAATGGCTCCCCAAAAGTTGCTTAGGTTAGGAAGCACACCTCCTGTGGGGTTTTCAGAAATCCTGTACTGGTGTTCTCAATCCCAGACACATCATGGTGTGCCTCTCCAGTCATAAAGATATGCTTTGACCAGGGATTCCTACCCCATGGACAACTCCATGTTTAATTTATTTAGGAATTTTAGTTTCCAATGTATAACTTAAGTTGCAGTGTTAAATCCCCAATGTACAACTTTCCTTTACCTGGTAATATGCGCTGGCAAAGATTAGGAGCTGGGGAAGAACACTGCATTCCGACCTGTCATGGAAAATGATAATGTTCTATTAGCATGATAGAGCTCATTAACTTGTAACCTGCAATGCTCATCAAGCACAGGCAAAAGCATGGATAACCGCTTATTTGATTTACTTTTGCCCCGAGAAAGCACATATATTGTGGTTCTCAAAGGAAAAGGGATGATGGGCAAGATTTGATCTAAATATTGCAGCATTCGCGTTGGACGAATTGGTGAGTGGTTCGGTTATGGAGCAAGCAGGCAATGCAAGGTTAAAACTAGAAGTTTTACTTTTCAGGAAGTCTGGATCGATATGCCCACCAGTGCTTCCAAATAAATCTTATGAAAGTGGTAATTGCTTCCGTCCTTCAAATTTATCTCAAGCTACTAACCAACATTCTGACTCAGGGATTAGCTTAAACTTGCAGCTTAAGCAACCACACAGACCAGGTCCCCGTTTTAGTTAAGGTCAGAGGAATGGTCAATGCAGTTATAAACTAGAAACACAAGCATGCACACAATGAAGGATTCCTATAGCGACTCATAAAACACAGAAACAGTAAAAAAGCAAAGGAGGCAGCGATAAAAGCAAAGGCATCATGATAGAAAAATGTGAATTTCAAACTTAACTTAGAATATTACCATGCCAACACGGTGCGCTAAAGTTGAACCAATAGTTCCCGTCCCACAACACACATCAAATAGCAGCGATAGAACTAGCAATTATTTTCATTATTTCACAATATAATCACTTTTATTCCAAAAAAACATGTCCTTTCATCCTCTTCACAGACCCTAATAGGTTATTTAGAATTGTGCTACAAATAAGCCAAGGTGCAAGCAGCCTCTACTCATGTAGATAAATATATCTTAAAGTGTTAAACCTAATGCTGGAACACTCCCCAAAAAAAAATGTTGGTTATATATGTAGTTATGTACCGTAAAAAAAAACTTAGTATCTTGAACTTAAAGACTTGGTATCTTGAGGTAAATAAATTATGTATATCAAAAATGTTGGTTATATATGTAGTTATATATGTTCTATTGAAATATGAACGCTTGCCAAAGTTTTGCTTGTTTTGTGGATGTTTGGGTCACAGTGTCAAGAAGTGTCAGATTCATAAAGACTATGAAGCAAGGTTATGTGATGAATGGTCTGAAGAGCAAAAGCAGAAATTCCAAAGTCTCCTTGATACACGGCTGGATCTATCTATCTGTGTGAATCATGCTGAAAAATTCAGGAAGAAGCCATCCAGTAAATTTATGTCAAAGAGTTCTTCCAATCAACAGGTGCTTCAAACTCACATCAATATCCTTCATGATCAAACAACTTTCACCACAGTTCCAAATCAAAATCCATCCACCATTACCTCTACAGCCATGAATATTGATCATTCCCATTCTACCATTCCTCCTGTATCCATACTTCATGAATCCTCTGTTTCAATTCATCATGATTCCACATCATCTCTAAATTCCGGCGTAACTCCGGTGATCGGAGAGTGCATGGGGACGGAGTTAGTTACTGATCAGTTACATACCACTACACCTATTTTCCAGGATATGATCAACACTCCCCCCCCTTCCTCGGAAGTCCATAGTGTCCCTCCAACTGTTTCCAAGTTTATAGATGTCAAACTGCCTGACCAATCAAACAGTACTACCAGGTTGTTAAGGGACTTGACCAAACTTGATTCAGATCAAGTTATTCCTACTTCTCTTCCTTCCATCGACATTCCTACTATTACTACCTCCCCTGTTTTAGCTGAACAATCATATACTTCACCATCTATACCTTCTAATCCATCCACCACCATTTCCCACCTAAAACCTTTATCAAAACTGCATACCACATCTACACCTGTACGCCCTTCCTCCATTTCTGTCAAATCTACATTCACCTCTTTATTACATTCCCTTCATCCACCTTCTTCCATTTCTTTACAACAGTCAAAAGTTGCAGCTGATCAACCTTCAATAGATATTGTACCTATTGCCTACAATTCTAATTCAAAACTTCTTTCTATTGCCACAAATCCAGTAACAGAGGTGAATATTCTTGATTCAACTACAGTTGTCCCTCCATCTACTTCTACGTTCCCTGCTCATGAATTCTTAAATCCTACTAAAAGACCAAGATCTCCTTGTATTGAAGAAGACAATGACATTATTAATGAGAGACCTCCAAAACGTATCATGCTCCCCTCTACTGCTATCAAAGGCGCGGCTGGCCTACAACAGCCTTCATCCTCATGATTCTATCATGGAATTGTAGGGGTCTGGGGAATGACCCTACAATTCGTACTTTACATTCATTCCTCCGTGCATCTAGACCAAAAATATTATTTTATCTGAGACTAGATGTTCGTCAATTCTGGCTTCAACCATAGCATTGAAATTGGGTTTCGACCATTTTGAATCTGTTTCCTCAAAGGGTACTTCAGGGGGCCTCCTTCTCTGTTGGGATTCTACTATCAACTTGAATATTATTTCCACTACAGACAATTGTATTCACTCTTCACTTTTATATCCTGGGTATTCTCAACCATGGTTTCTATTCTGTATTTATGGTCCCCCTGTGGTTTCTGATCGATATCATTTTTGGAAGCAAATGGAAATCACTATGAATTCTATTACACAGCCCTGGATTTGTATTGGTGACTGCAATGGAATACTTTCTGCTGAGGAGAAATTGGGAGGAAACAACTTTAATTATAATCATCACAAGGCTTTCATACATTGGTACAACTCTGTTGCAGCAATGGATATCACTCCTTTTGGTCCAGCTTTTACTTGGAATAATAGAAGAAAACCTACTCATTACATTGCTGAAAGATTGGATAGAGCAATGGTGGATATTAATTAGCAATCTTTACATCCTATTGCTGGTCTCCTTCATTTGCCATGTTTAAACAGTGATCATAATCCTATCTTACTGTTATTAAATCTTGTTCAGAGAAAGGCTAAGAGAGTATCAAGGTTTGAAGCTTCATGGACAATTGAGCATGATTTTAAGTCTACCTTCACAGAGTATTGGAAAAACTTGCATCCTACCACTCTTCAAATGAAATTAAAATCATTGCTCCCACGTTTGCATCAGTGGAAACACATCAGTTCAGGCCATTTAATCAAGACATCAAGTACTTGGAGGAAAAACTATTATCCTTACAATCAAAACCTCCTTCTGATTCCAGATATTTTGAAGAACGGGATATTCAAATACTCCTCAACAAACTACACCTGCAAAAAGAACTCTACTGGAAACAGAGGTCCAATATTGCTTGGCTCAAGGAGGGTGACAGGAATACTAAGTTCTTTCATTTGTCTGCTACTTCAAGAAAGCAAAGGAATTTAATTTATAGCATTATAAATGAAGGGGGTCAACAAGTTTCAGCTCATCATGAGATTGCTGATACTTTTGTAGCACATTTCAGTTCAATATCACAGGCTATTGAAACTTGTCCTGTTCCTGCATATATTCTCTCTGAACTTCCAACTATTTCTTCTGAAGAAAATGCTCAGCTCCACTCCATTCCACATGAAGATGAAATCAGATCAACTATTATGGAAATGGGTGCTTATAAATCTCCAGGTCCAGATGGGTACCCAGTCCTGTTTTACCAAAAATGTTGGGATGTTGTTGGTGGTGAGGTATCTTCTCTGGTCCAGAATTTTTTTACTACTGGTCTTATGCCTCCTAATCTTAACCATACATATATTGCTTTGATCCCTAAAGTCACAAATCCTGTTCGACCAGTAGATTATAGACCAATTGCTTTGTGTAATGTTCTATACAAAATCATATCCAAACTGCTCACCAATAGAATTCGACCTCTCATGCACAAGTTGATTAGCCATTCTCAAAATGCCTTTGTACCTGGAAGACATATTGGTGACAATATAGTTATGGCACAAGAGATCCTTCACTCTATCTCAAAATTCTCACCTACTAATAGTTCCTTTGCATTCAAAGTTGACATGTCCAAAGCCTATGATAGATTAGGTTGGGACATCATTAGCCAAGCATTATGTGGATTTGGCTTATCGGGGAAAACTCATGAGATCATTATGCAATGTGTCTCTACCTCTTCTTTTGCCATTCTCATTAATGGTGAACCATCCAAAACTTTTACACCTGGGCATGGTCTACGACAGGGTTGTCCACTGTCACCGTACATTTTCATTTTATGTATGGAAATTCTGTCATCCTTGATTAACAGTATGGTTCGTAACTCCTTATATGAAGGCATCACTATTCGAAAATCTACTCGTATGTATTCACACCTTGCTTTTGCCGATGATTTGTTTATTTTTGGTAAATGCTCCCTGCCTAATATCAACCAAGTGAAGATCATTCTGAAAACATTTGAAATGTGGTCTGGTCAAAGGATAAATTTTGAGAAATCTTCCATTTTCTTTTCTAAGAGGACTGATCTGATCATGAGGGGTCTGTATACTCATTTGTTGGGAGTTAAAATAATGAATATGAAGGATAAATATCTTGGTCATAAGCTCCTTCAATCTAAAAACAGAGTCAGTACCTATACTGAATTACTGAAGGCTAGCTCTACTAAACTTCAAGGTTGGAAAAGGAAAAGTCTGTCTCATGCTGGGAGAACAACACTTATTAAATCAACCTTATCTTCCTTACCTACATACCATCTATCTGCATACCATATACCAAAGAAGGTGACAAATTGTCTTGCAAAAGATCAACGAGACTTTTGGTGGGGATCAACTGACAATAGGAAAATACATTTTACTTCTTGGGATAGGTTTACTCTTCCTAAGTACCAAGGAGGCCTTGGCATAAGGGACCCTCATATCAGCAACATTTCCTTAGTCCTTAAACTATCATGGAGATTTCTCTCCCAACCGAATTCCACTTGGTCTACATTGCTCAAGGAAAAGTATCTTCATTCTTCGAATTTCTGGACAGTTGTTCCTTCTAGTACTTCATCTTGTGTGTGGACAAGTATTCTTGGCAGTAGAGAATGGCTTCTGAATAATATTATGTGGTCAGTAGGTGATGGTGCTGACATTAACATCTGGAATGACCCATGGGTTCCAGATTTACCTAACTTTCTAGTTAGTGGTTATACATTCAGTAACAGATGGGCTAATAGAGTTATTGATTTGATCAATCAAGACTCAATATCTTGGAAAGTTAATCTTATACATATGCTGTTTCCCCCTCATGAAGCTGCTGCTATTCTTAAAATTCCCTTATCCAACAATTGCCAAAATGATAAACTCATATGGATCCACACTACTTCTGGAGATTTTTCTACGAAATCAGCTTATCGTATGATCCATGAAAGATTGCATCCTGTGATTCTCGACTCTGGAAGTGATGATTTCAAAGACTGGAAGAGGCTATGGTCATTTCATTATATCAGTCCCAAGGTGGTGCTATTTGTCTGGAGAGCTGTAGAAAATAATGGTTGGATAATTTTATTGATGGACTACTTCACTACTTATAGGGAGCCTAGCTCCTCTACATACTACATATTCCGATGTGGGACTAAAAGTCCCTTATTGATTCTCAACACTCCCCCTCAAGATGGGCGATAGATATTGATCATCCCCATCTTGTTACATAGCTTCGACAGACTTAATGAACTAAGACCCTTAGTCAGACAGTCTGCAACTTGTTCTTCTGAGCGGACATGGTCAATCTTCACTATCCCTTGTTCCAGCTTCTCCTTGATGAAGAATCGATCAATCTCGATGTGCTTCGTTCTGTCGTGCTGAACTGGATTGTTAGCTATACTTATTGCAGCTTGACTATCGCTCAGAAGACGCAATGGTGCTCCCTTATCCAGCTTTAACTCTGTCAGCAATGCTTTCACCCATAGCAACTCTGACACTCCCAGAGCTATTGCTCTGTATTCTGCTTCAGCTGTCGACCGTGCTACCACAGACTGTTTCTTGCTTCTCCATGAGACCAGATTTCCTCCTACAAAAATACAGTATCCCGTGGTAGACCTTCTGTCGTCTATGCAGCTCGCCCAGTCTGCATCACAGTATCCCTCAACTTCTATGCGTCCATTCTTCTTGAACCATAGCCCCTTTCCCGGCGTTCCTTTCAGATACCTCAAGATCTGAAATACTGCTTCCATATGACCCTTTCTTGGATCATGCATGTAGCGACTCACTACACTTACCGCAAATGAGATATCAGGACGAGTGTGTCCCAGATAAATCAATCTCCCTACAAGTCGTTGATATCTTTCACGATCAACGGGCTCTCCTGCTTCTGCTCCCAACTTGCACTTCTGGTCAATTGGAGTGACCGCTGCTTTGTATCCCAGCATCCCTGTCTCCTTTAGCAGATCTAGTGTGTATTTTCTCTGTGAGAGAACAATTCCTTGTTCGCCTTCACACACCTCGATACCTAGAAAGTACCTCATCGCTCCTAAATCTTCCACTTCAAACTCCTTCGCGAGTTTTGACTTCAGTTTAGTGATCTCGACTTCATCATCACCTGTGATCACTATATCATCCACATATACAGCAAGTATAGTTATGTGGCCTCTTGCATGCTGAAGGAAGACCGTATGATCTGCATTTGTTTGACGGTATCCCATGCCTGTAACAGCCTTTCTGAATCTGTCAAACCAGGCTCGAGGGGATTGCTTGAGCCCGTATAGTGACTTCTTCAGTTTACACACCTTTCCTTGCGACGTCCCTCCTTTTGATTCCGTCGCATAGCACCCAGGCGGGAGCTCCATGTATACTTCTTCTTGCAGGTCCCCATGAAGAAAGACATTCTTCACATCCAACTGGTACAGCTTCCACCCATAGTTCGCTGCAATGGAGACCAGCGTTCTTACGGTGCTCATTTTTGCTACTGGAGCAAAAGTCTCATCATAGTCTATTCCATATGACTGTGTGAATCCTTTTGCAACCAACCTCGCCTTGTACCGCTCTACTTTTCCTTCTGGCATCTCTTTCACTGTGTACACCCATTTGCATCCCACAGCTTTCTTCCCTTTGGGTAATGGAACCAGCTCCCATGTCTTATTTTTCTCCAGTGCTCCAAGTTTTTCCATCATTGCAGCTTTCCACCTTGGATCTTTCTTTGCTTCCTGCCAACACTTGGGCAACGAAGTAGAGTCTAACGATGTAATGAAGGCTCGATAATTCGAAGAAATGTTAGAATAAGACAAGAAGTTGGCAATGTCATGTTCGTAATCATCAAAACGAGCAGGAGCCTTAACCGCATTAATACGAGAAGATCTCCTTAAGGGAGCAATAGGTGGTGTAGAGATCGTACCATCTGAGTCGGAGAGATCCGCATCAGAATCCGAGTGATTCAGTGCGGGGGTAACATCTTCAGGAGTTGGAGCAGGAGTAGACAAGGGACTTGGTACAGTAGGCACAGGGCATGGCATAGGCACAGTACTGGACTTCTGTTGTCTTCTTTTGTAGACTTGGAGCTCCTTTTCCCTTGTCTGCTGCTTCCCCTGCGTAACATATGGATCTTCTTCTCCACTTTCTGTATCTGAGTCACTGTGCTCTCCCCCTTTCGTCCAGTTTTCTACAACCGGACACGGAACCGATCCGACGACCACATTTGGGCTTATTATCTCCCCCTCACATCGAACACCATCTGTGTTAGGTGTGTCACCAAATGCGGAACCTTCATCCGAACCATAGTATGGTTCGAGTTCTCTGAAAGTAACGTCCATGCTGACAAACATCTTCCGCTCGACTGGACTCCAACAGGCATAACCCTTCTGAGTCACCGTGTAACCGACAAAGACACATTTAACAGCCCGAGGATCCAGTTTGCCAACGCCTGGTCGATTATCCTGGACAAAGCATACACATCCAAAAACTTTTGGTGGAACAGTGTATGTATTAGCTCCAGTAAGCATCTCTAATGGTGTCTTCCAGTCCAATACCTGAGATGGCATTCTGTTGATGAGATAAGAGGCCGTCAATATAGCCTGCCCCCATAAGTGCTTCGGGACATTCATAGCCAGCATCATCGTCCGTGCAACTTCCAGCAAGTGTCTGTTCTTTCGTTCCGCCACACCATTTTGAGCCGGAGTATAAGCACATAAAGTTTGATGAAGTATTTCATGAGTTGAAAAATACTCAGCAATCCACTTATTTGTATACTCCGTCCCATTGTCGGATCGGAAACACTTAATTTTAGCACCATATTGTGTTCCCACTCGTCGATAAAAGTCCTGAAAGGCCTCAAGGACGTCACTTTTATTCTTCAGAAGGTAGACCCATGTCACACGGGTATAACAATCAATAAAGGTGACGAACCATCTAAAGCCGTTAATCCCGGTTGTAGGACAAGGGCCCCATACGTCTGAATGGATCATGTCAAAAGCAGATGAACTCCTATTCCCTGTGCTCACATACGAGCTTCTGGTATGTTTTCCCAAAGCACATGCATTACAAAATAACTTCTCTTTATTAGCCCTTTGATATAAGGACGGATACATTCGACCAATAACCGGAAAAGAGGAATGACCGACACGCTGGTGGTGGAGTAGCAAGTCGGCTTCAACACTGCGACAGAAAGCTTCTGGTGGTGCGTCTGCTACCAAGGATGCCAATACTTTGTCCAGTCCAGTCCTGTCTAAATACCACAGCCCCTTATGCCATGTGCCAGTCCCAAGTCGTCGTCCTGTCCCTTTCTCCTGAAAAGTCACCTGAGGAATGTCAAAGGAAACAATACAGTTAAGATCAAGTATAATGGCACTAATGGATAGAAGATTGACAGGAAAAGATGGAGCATGAAGGACATTGGTTAGTGATGGAAGGGGTGCATGCGACAGTGCCTTTACCCATTACAGGGCTGAATGTACCATCAGCGGTCTGAATACTCTCCGGCAATGGTAGGGGAGTATATTCCCGAAACGCACCACGGGACCCCGTGACATGGCGAGATGCCCTAGAGTTCATAATCCATCCTGGCTGATGGATAGATGCAAGAGCACGTGCAGAATCATCATTGCTCGTTTGGGCAAAGCAAGTGAAGTGATCTCCCGAGGTGGAAGACGCCCCAGGACTGTCGGCTGAACCCAGCTTCGTGCCACGCAACCTCTCAAGGAACTCCCGCTCAAGCTGGGTTATTTCAGCCAGGTGATGCTCTCCCCCTTCTTCCGCCAGATTTGCTTTGTGGCCGCCCCTTCGACCAGCATATCCTCCTCTACCACCACGTCGGCCTCCACGACCCCGTCCTCGATCAGTATACTGATTGCGCAAGGGTTTTGGACAAAATCGGATGTAATGTCCGGAGTCACCACAATTGTGACAAACACCACCCATAGATGGAGGTTGATTGACGGCAGCAAGGGCAGACTTTTCAACCGCAGCTGACTTCCCCTGGGAGGAGCCCTTGTTGGGCATCAACTTCAGTCGAGCTTCTTCCTGTGTCATAACAGCTATAGCTTCTTCCAAGGTTGGGAGCGTGGGTTGGGAAAGGAAGATATTCCGTCGCTGCTCAAATACAGGGTGTAGTCCCTTCAGGAATTTCATCATACGCTTCCAGAAAATATAAGCCAGGAACGTCTGAAAGTACTTTGCGAAGGCAGGTTCGACTTGTGCATCTTCCATCCCAAGAGGATCATAATGATCCAGATCAGACCAATACTTCTTCAACAGGGCCGCGTACTCAGAGATGGTACGGTCGTCTTGGGCCACCCTATCGAGTTCATCTTGCAGTTGAAAGACTCGCATAGGGTTGCCGGAGCCGGAGTACATATCTTTGAGAGTCTGCCATATATCAGCAGCAGCCTCCATAGCCTCGACATTGTCCGACACCTGGTCGGTTAAAGAGGCAGTCAACCACCCAGCCACGACGTTGTTGACAATCTCCCACACAGTAAACTCCTTGGTGGAGTGATCGGCTGGCGCCTTGGCTTGGCCAGTGACATAGCCAACCAAGCCACGTCCCTTCAGTGTCCGTATCGCCTGCCGCGACCACTTCAAGTAGTTGGAAGTTCCTTCCAACTTCGTCTCCAGTTTCTCCAGCTTCCCCATTTTGTAAGGCGACGGATCCACATCAGTATGGATCACACGTGGGGTTACCTCGGTTAATCTCTTGGATAAAATATCATCAACCAAGGCCTTCATCTCATCGGCCGTCAGTTTGCCACTGATCGAATCCATGGCGTCTTCAACGGTGAACTCAATTCGTCGTCTTCTTCGTCGTCGTCGGAGGCTGCAACTGACCCAACGACGTCGTCTTCGTCGTCTTCGTCGTCGACGTCGTCTTCTTCAATGCCAGAGACTTTACTAATACGCTACTAACTTGGCCAGCACCGGCGCGCGCATGTAAAGTGAACACGTCAGGACACCAGAGAAGACATGATCAGTCTCTGCATAGATTCCGATGTGAAGAAGGAATAACAAATAAAGCATTTGTTAGTTCCAAACGGCGTAAGCACGGAACAGAGTTGGTGCAAATAAAGATTTGACAGCCGTCCCTATTCGAAATACGCCTTTTTTTTTCTTTTTTCTTTTTTTTTGTTAAAAGCTAGGGTTAGGGTTTGATGGGGCTGCTAGGTCTAGGGTTAGGGTTTCCATGGCAAAAAGCTAGGGTTAGGGTTAGGGTTTGATGGGCTGCTGTTGGTGGGGGGGGGGCGTCCGCGGGAGAGGGGGGTCGGGGGTTCTGGTCGGGGGGGGGGGGGCGGGGGGGTTCTGGTCGGGGGGGGGGGGGACGGTGGGGGGGGCGGGGGGGTTCTGGTCGGGGGGGGGGTTCTGGTCGGGGGGGGGGGGGATGGGGGTTCGGCAGGTGGGTCGGGGGGGGGGGGGGCAACTGCGGGAGAGGGGGGCGGGGGGCGGGGGGTATGAATTGCAGAGGGGGGGTCGGGGGGGTTCTGGTCGGGGGGTTGGTTGGTCTGCAGGGGGTCGACTAGTGAAGGGGGGGGGGCGGCTAGGGAAGGGGAGGGGGGGGGGTCGGCTAGTGGGTGGAGGCCGGGGGGATCGGGGGGGGGGGTTGGTTGTCGAAATTTTTTTTTGTGGAGAGAGAGAGAGAGAGAGAGGGTTATGGCTCTGATACCATGTAGAAAATAATGGTTGGATAATTTTATTGATGGACTACTTCACTACTTATAGGGAGCCTAGCTCCTCTACATACTACATATTCCGATGTGGGACTAAAAGTCCCTTATTGATTCTCAACAAGAGCCATTACCAATTCCCTACCTACAAATGCAGATATCCACAGAAGAATTGGCCACATTGATGAATCTTGCCTACTTTGCAAGGTACATCCTGAAAATACTAACCATTTATTATTACATTGTCCTGTTACAGGTTTATCTTGGCAATACAATACTTTGGTGGGCTCTTTACTAACAGAGGAATCAACAATTCCATCCATTGTTGAGGTCCTGTTGAAGGAGGGTGATCCAAACAAAATTGCTTCCTTCTTCTACCAGTTGTGGACTATTTGGAAGTTCAGAAACAAAGCAATATTCAATCACACTTCAATCAATCCAAGAAGAATTTTTGAAGAAGCAAGAAGCCTTCAGGAGAAGCATGAAGCTCTTTATCCTGCTGTCTCTGACAGTGCAACAAATCAATCTCTTCATCAACATACTGATTCATGGGTGCCTCCAAGATCCAACTACTGGAAGATTAATGTCGATGGTGCCTTCCTGGATGGGAAAATGGCGGGTGCTGCTGTCCTCCGAGACTCTGCAGGTCAATTTCATATGGCCCTATCGAAAACTGATAATGGTGGCTCGCCTCTAGAAGCTGAAGCATCTGCAATTTGTTTAGCTCTTATCATCTGCAATGACAGAAATCTCAGTGAAGTTATTATTGAAGGTGACTGCAAGGTGTTGTTAGATTCAATTACTCAATTTGAATTGTCTACATTATGGCGTGTTCGTCATGCCATTGAGGATGCAAGGAAGGCTGCAACTTTGATTCCTAACTTATCTTTCAATTTTATTCATAGAATAGCTAATCAATGTGCTCATACTTTAGCTACATCCTCTTTGTTGTTTAACTCTTCTGATTGTATATCTCTCTATAAGGAGATACCTGCTTGTATCATTTCTCATGTTATTCATGACATGAGATCAGTTTCTGTTTAATTTGAATGAAGCCTTTTGTTCAAAAAAAAAAAAAAAAAAATTATGTATATCATTGACCTGTCAGTGGATACAACCACAATGTTCAATACAGAAAATACATATATTGCTATCTGAGTTCTAACTCTGCACGAGCAAAGAGTGAAAGGGATGTCAATCCCAAAGTCATAATCTATGTATGATGTCATTTTTTGTTTATTTAGTTTTAAGTAGAAATAAGCCTGATGGAAAATTCAAACAAAATCATACTGTTTGCTAGATCCTGGAAGTTGATCTACTGCAAGTAGCACAAGCGATGGGAATTGATAACGACATAGATGTAACTGATGACATTGGATCAGCTAATGCAATTCTTGCATCAAGTTCTGAAATGAAACAAAATCCCTGGATCCGCAGTATTGCAAAGTAACACCAGCTGCCAGTGTTTGTTATTAAGGTACTATATACTTTGTACTCACTCTTTTAATGCAAGTGTTCTAACCAAGCCCCATTTATAACTGCAGGCAAATACTATGGCACAGATGGTAAAGGCAGTTAGGATGATTCTTGGAATGGAGTCTTTTAGATCTATACTGAATGGGCCAGTTAATCATGTTGGAAGAGAGATTGAGATTAAAGAGAGAAAACCGTCTTTGGAGGAGATAGATGCCTTGGAGGTACCCATCATAACTTTGAGTAGATGTTTCCAAGTCCTATTATTACTAAGATCAATTGCAAACTCCTTTTTACCTATACAAGATGTTCAAATTGTCATGCACAAAAAAAGAAAAAGAAAATCTAGATCAACTTACAAAACTTTTCCCCAGTTCCTTATTCTTGGGACTGAGAACCTTTCATCATAATATTTCTTTTTATCTGTAACCCGAGCCTTTATATTTCATGTAGGCAGTCTATACCAACCAGGTTTGCCTCTTATATTAGGCTTTATGACAATTATTTGGTCACACAAAATATATATAAATAAGATAGCCCTGAAAAGTATATATAGACTTACCTCTACAGTTGGGTAAGTTTGGAAGGTTAGTAGTCCAGGCAAAATCAGAAGCGTCTGTTGGTAGTCTTCAAAGAAACTGAGATTGCATTTCTCCATTTTAGTTATTTCGGATTTTCTTCTTTATGGAGTTCTATTAGAGTTTATTATAAGCATAACTCATGAAATTATTACCAGTAATTGTTGGGAAAGAAGCGCGGAAACCTTTCCCCAAACCGGAGAGTACCTGCGAGAGGACCGAGCAAACAACGCACGAACCCAAAAACAAGCACACAAAAACAACCACGCAGACACAGAGAATTTTTGACGTGGAAACCCTTGCGGGAAAAACCACGGGACGATCGGAGTCAAACCCTGAGAAGCCTCCACTAATGGAATAGAAGAATTACACCCTCTACAAACTCCTCCCGATCCAAATCGGATCCCCACAACACTCAGAGACAAGAACAATGATCACAAGGCTACGAAGAACGAGAACGACGAGTAGAGATTACCCGAAACACGATCTCCTTCGAAAACGACCTTCAATCCTCCGTCTTCTTCTCCGAAGTTGCAATGGCACTCTTGCCTCCTTCTCTCTCCAACTTGTGTTATGTTGCACTTGTGAATTAGGGTTGAGAAAACTCAATATATATCTCCCTAATCCCGCAACCAACCTGAACCGTTGGATTAGATCCAATGATGAAAACTCATCCAAAATTCCGCTTCAGCCCCCCGACACACAGAGTTCGGCCAGAACTCTGTGCGGGGCAACCAGCACTGGCCGACCCACTTCTGGAATGAGGAGGCAGAGTTCGGCCAGAACTCTGCCAGGGGCAGAGTTCGGCCCGAACTCGGCCCCTCTGCTTCCAGCAGCTCTCTGCAGCTCTCTCAGCAGTCCTGCTTCCTCCCCGAGCTTCTTCGACACACGAACGGCGCTCGTCGCACTCCGGGGTCTTCTCCACATAGGTTGGGAACCCCACCCACTCCAACAAATCTCCCCCTTCACAACTATGGGGAGGACGTCGTCATCCCGACGATCTGCCTGCAGTACTCAAACTTCTCCCTTGGTAGAATTTTCGTGAACATATCAGCTCCGTTGTCATCTGTATGCACCTTCTCAAGCTCCGCGTCCTTCTTTTCAACCACATCCCGTATCCAGTGATACCGAGTCTCGATGTGCTTGGACCGGCTATGAAACGTCTGATTCTTCACAAGATGGATAGCACTCTGACTGTCGCAAAGCAAAGTATACTGCTCTTGCTTCAGTCCCATTTCCTGCAACAGCTTCTTCATCCACAACAGCTCCTTGCAAGCCTCCGTCGCCGCAATGTATTCTGCCTCCGTCGTCGACAAGGCAATACACTTCTGCAACCGCGACTGCCACGACACCGCTCCTCCCGCAAACATCATCACGTAGCCCGAAGTCGACCGCCTCGTGTCTACATCTCCAGCCATATCAGCGTCAGTATACCCGACCAGCTTCGACTCGTCACCACCAAAGGAAAGTCTCCAACCAGCAGTGCCCTGAAGATATCGTAGAATCCACTTGACCGTACTCCAATGTACCCTTCCAGGATTCGAAAGATACCTGCTAACCGTACCAACTGCATGAGCAATATCTGGCCTCGTACACACCATAGCATACATCAGGCTTCCCATAGCTGAAGCATATGGAACCCGCTCCATATCTTCCTTTTCGTCCTCGGTAGATGGACACTGTTCCTCAGTGAGCTTAAAGTGAGCCGCGAGGGGGGAACTCACTTTCTTCGACCCGTCCATCCCGAAACGCTGAAGTACCCGGTGAATGTACTTCTTTTGGGACAAGTGTAGCAGCTTGGACTCTCTCTCTCGGCTGATCTCCATCCCAAGAATAGTCTTCGCTGCGCCCAAATCCTTCATAGAGAAGGCCGCGCCCAGTTTGCGCTTCAACTCCGCTATCCTAGTGGCATTCCGACCCACTAATAGCATATCATCAACATAGAGCAATAAGATGATAAAATCATCATCGGCAAAATATCTCACAAATGCACAATGGTCCGACGTCGTCCGTGCATAACCATGCTCCCCCATAAACGACTCGAACTTTCTGTACCACTGCCTCGGAGCCTGCTTCAGACCATACAAGCTCTTCCTCAACCGGCAGACCAAATGTGACTTGCCCTTCTCACAGAATCCCTCCGGCTGCTCCATGTACAACTCCTCCTCAAGATCACCGTGGAGGAATGCCGTCTTCACGTCCATCTGCTCGACCTCCAAGTCGAAACTGGCTGCTAATGCTAGCACCACCCAAATAGACGAATGCTTGACGACAGGCGAAAAGATTTCATCATAATCCACGCCTTTCCGCTGACCGTAGCCCTTGACTACCAGCCTCGCTTTGTATCGAGGGCGAGTAGCATCATCCGTCTGCTTCACTCTGAACACCCATCGATTTTTCAAAGCCTTCTTGCCCTTTGGCAACCGCACCAGATCATAAGTAGAATTGGTGTGCAAGGAACTCATCTCCTCCTGCATAGCCACCATCCACTCCTGCATGTGTTCGTCTTCCATAGCCTCTGCGAAACTTTCGGGCTCTCCTCCGTCAGTCAATAGCACATACTCATCCGGCGAGTATCTCGTAGATGGTCGACGATCCCTGTTGCTCCTTCTCAGTGGAGTCACTGGTGCTGGCTGTATACCGACAGCCTCCTCCCCTTCAGGAACTACCTCTCCGGCATGCTCATCCTCCTGAGGGACACCCTGACCACCATCAGCAGGCTGATGATCAAGGTTGGGAGCAACTCCATGTACCGGCTCCCCCATAACTGGATCCTCTGTGATGTCCTCTGGAAACTGCTCGAAGCGAAATGACTCTAACTCAGGCAATTCCTCAGCCTCAGAAGGCGTCTCGGAGTCCTGAGTGTTGGTCATGGTCTGATCCTCGACGAACACCACGTCCCTGCTTCTGTAGAGCTTTCCTTCCACTGGGTCGTAGAGTCTATAGCCAAACTCATCCCGACCGTAGCCGACAAAGACGCATCGCCTCGTCTTTGGCTCAAGTTTGGTCCTCTCGTCCTTCGGTACATGCACGAAGGCTTTACATCCAAACGCCCGCAGGTGATTGTATGACGGCTCTTTGCCGTACCATACTTTGTCAGGCACATCACCCTGCAAAGGAGCACTAGGAGACAAATTAATAATATAAGCAGCTGTGAGAAGAGCCTCACCCCAATAACTGCCCGGCAAGTTTGCTTCTGACAGCAAACACCGCACCCTCTCCATCAGTGTCCTGTTCATGCGCTCCGCTACACCATTGAGCTGAGGTGTCTTTGGCGGAGTCTTCTGGTGTCGTATCCCTTGCTCTCTGCAATACGCATCAAAGGGACCGATGTATTCGCCGCCATTGTCGGACCGAACACACAACAACTTCTTGCCCGTCTCCCTTTCAACGGAGGCCTGAAACTCCTTGAAAGTAGGCAGCACCTGATCCTTGGTCTTTAAGGCATAGACCCAAACCTTCCTGGAACAGTCATCAATGAAAGTCACAAAGTAAGAAGCACCACCAAGAGATTTTACCTTCATAGGACCGCAGACATCCGAGTGAATCAACTCGAGCAACGCCGGCTTCCTCGAACTTGGGTGACTCTGGAAAGACACCCTACTTTGCTTCCCAGCCAAACAGTGCGTGCATTTCTCCAACTTTGTAGACTTGAGCCCCGGAATCACTTTCCTGTTCACCAAGTAGCTCATCCCCTTCTCGCTGATATGGCCGAGCCGCCTGTGCCACAACTCGGTAGACGCGTCACTGACTACGTTCACCTCCTGTGCCCCCTCTGCGCTCCCCTCCATATAGTAGAGACCGGACTTCTTGCTTCCTCTGGCAATCACCATCGAACCTCTGGAAAGCTTCCACTGACTATTCCCGAAGAGACTGAAGAATCCCTCGTCATCCAACCTTCCAACCGACACCAGGTTGAAACGGATATCAGGGACATGACGAACATCCTTGAGAACAAGAACCACACCCGTCTTCGTTCTCAAATGCACATCTCCAATGGCAACCGCCTTCGACACATCTCTGTTGCCCATCTTCAACACGCCACAGTCGCCTGTCGTGTAAGTGGCAAACAGTACCCTATTGTGAGATACATGTGCTGAAGCCCCTGAGTCCACCAGCCAAGAATTGTCATCGCAGGCGAGGTTAGTAATGACCTCATCACCTACGACGATCACATCGCCTCCATGTACCGAGGCCGCCGCTGTAGTGTTCTCTTCTTGCTTCCCCTTGTCGCCCTTCTTCTCCTTCTTCCAAGCGAAACAATTCCGCTTGATATGGCCCTTCTTACCGCAATGATAACACTCTGAGTCCTCGTACCGACCCTTGGACTTCCCCCTGCTCTTGTCTCTGCCACCACCTGGACCCCTGCTTTTGCCCCTTCCGCGGCTCTCTGAAACAAATGCCTCTGAGTGGTGGGATGTAGATGAAGTGCCCTGAGAACGTCTCCGCATCTCTTCATTCAACACCCCGCTCTTGGCAAACTCCAGACTGACCACGCCCTCTGGAGCAGAAGCGATCATAGATACTCGTACGGTCTCCCACGAGTCTGGCAAGGTACACAGCAGCCACAGTCCCTGAACTTCGTCGTCGAACTTGACTCCCATAGAAGATAGCTGGTCAACCACGCCCTGGAAATCACTCAAGTGATCCGTAATAGACGCCCCATCCTTGTACCGCAGACCCATCATCGTTCGGATCAGGAACAACTTGTTTACCCCGGTCTTCTTCGCATACAAGGATTCCAGCTTATCCCACAACGTCTTCGCGTGCTCAATATTGGCAACGTGGTTGTACACGTTCTCATCAACAAACTGCCGTATGTACCCACACACCTGTATGTGTTCGAACTTCCAGTCCTCCTCGAATTTATCACTGGGCCTCTCGGATGCAAACACAGGTAGATGCAGCTTCTTGACAAATAGCAAATCCTTCATCTTGCTCCGCCAATAATGATAGTTTGTGCCATTAAGGTTCACCATGCGCACCGGCTTCGCGTCCATCTCTCCTCTCTGGTTCCTCTGTCAACTCCTGACACCCTTTGAACCCAAAGCTTTGATACCACTCTGTTGGGAAAGAAGCGCGGAAACCTTTCCCCAAACCGGAGAGTACCTGCGAGAGGACCGAGCAAACAACGCACGAACCCAAAAACAAGCACACAAAAACAACCACGCAGACACAGAGAATTTTTGACGTGGAAACCCTTGCGGGAAAAACCACGGGACGATCGGAGTCCAACCCTGAGAAGCCTCCACTAATGGAATAGAAGAATTACACCCTCTACAAACTCCTCCCGATCCAAATCGGATCCCCACAACACTCAGAGACAAGAACAATGATCACAAGGCTACGAAGAACGAGAACGACGAGTAGAGATTACCCGAAACACGATCTCCTTCGAAAACGACCTTCAATCCTCCGTCTTCTTCTCCGAAGTTGCAATGGCACTCTTGCCTCCTTCTCTCTCCAACTTGTGTTATGTTGCACTTGTGAATTAGGGTTGAGAAAACTCAATATATATCTCCCTAATCCCGCAACCAACCTGAACCGTTGGATTAGATCCAATGATGAAAACTCATCCAAAATCCCGCTTCAGCCCCCCGACACACAGAGTTCGGCCAGAACTCTGTGCGGGGCAACCAGCACTGGCCGACCCACTTCTGGAATGAGGAGGCAGAGTTCGGCCAGAACTCTGCCAGGGGCAGAGTTCGGCCCGAACTCGGCCCCTCTGCTTCCAGCAGCTCTCTGCAGCTCTCTCAGCAGTCCTGCTTCCTCCCCGAGCTTCTTCGACACACGAACGGCGCTCGTCGCACTCCGGGGTCTTCTCCACATAGGTTGGGAACCCCACCCACTCCAACAGTAATTGCAGGAAATGTATTTTGATTTTGAGAGTGCAGGTTTGCTAGAAAACTTTAGGGGACGTTTTGTATGCGGAATACTATATAGCCGAAAATTCTATATTCCCGGGAATCAAATTCTAAGAAATTAAATTCCCTGGAAGATTACATTCCCATGTTTGGTGACAATATAAATATTCCCGGGAAAAAATAAAAATAATAATAACGAAAAAAAATGAACAAATATAAAAAAAAATCGGTAAAAACGAAAAAAATCGGTAAAAACGAAAAAAATTGGTAAAAATGACAAAAAAAGGTTAAAATGACAAAAATGACCAAAAAGCGAAAAAAAATGTATAAACGACAAAAATAACAAAAAAGGGTAAAAAAATTAACCAAAACACGACAAAAACGACATAAAATCGGTAAAAACGAAAAAAAAACCAAAATGCGGCAAAAAACGACAAAAAAATCGGTTAAAACGACAAAAATAACAAAAAAGCGACAAAAACGAAAAAATAATCGATAAAAACGACAAAAAATCGGTTAAAACAACAAAAAAATAACCAAAAAGCGATAAAAACGACAAAAAAATCGGTAAAAGCGACAAAAAAAAGACAAAAATGACAAAAAACGACATAAAATCAGTAAAAATGACAAAAAAGCGACAAAAACGACAAAAAAATCGGTAAAACAACAAAAAAAAAAGCTACAAAAACGACAAAAAAATCGCTTAAAACGACAAAAATTGACAAAATAGCGACAAAAAAGCGACAAAAAAAAGACAAAAATTGGGTAAAAACGACAAAAAATAATCAAAAAATGACAAAAAAAAAAGACAAAAAATGGATAACAACGACAAAGAAACGCTTAAAACGACAAAAAATGGGTAAAAAACGACAAAAAATGACCAAAACGACAAAAAGAGAAAAAAATGTTCAAAACTAATCAAAATTGATCAAAAAAGAAGAAAAAAATTTAGACAAATTTTTTTTTTTGCCCGGGCAAAAAGAAAACCCACCTATTCTCAAGGGATATAATTTTCATGTTTTGTGGGTAAACTATTTACCCGGATATTTATAATTTTTGGAAATAAATTTTTTATAAGCCAAACAAACGTTGTAATAGATTCCCATCTTAAATTTTTCCGGGAATAAAAAAAAATACCGCGTACCAAACGCCCCCTAATATTGTCATTGTCATATGCTCACCAGAAAATATTCATGCTTGCACTTGCATTTAAATTTATTTTTTTTACTGGCTACAAGTTATACTTTAAGTAAAAAATAAAACTAAAAGTGGTTGTGAGTGAAGGATCCTAGTGTGAGGTAGAAAGGATTGGTGTACTTGTACTATGGCAGGGGATTCTTTATTATCACCAATGCACCACCAATAGGACCAGAAGACATCATAGAGAAGCAATTTTATGTGGAGATTGATAGAGTAGGAGATCAGAACAAAGATAAAGATGGGTGCTTACGTAGTAGTAAGGAAATTCAGTTTCTAATGAACTCGAGTTCAAAAAGGTAATCTTACTATAACTGATGAACAATTAATAAGAGAACAGTAAGCAAAATGTTACTTCTGAAGACTAAATTGAATATGGGACCTAGATAGACTATTTTCGAGGAGACGATAATAACAGAAGGCCAAACCAATTTGGAATTGCATGATAGAGTCGGTATCAGCTGAAACCTCCAACTTTGGGCTAAAATAGGTAAATTTTAGTCGGTGTGGGTTTATATGATCCAAAACTGTAAAAAAAAAAAAAAATTGTCTTGATAAATATTTGAAAATCGTCTGAAACATCCAAAACTTTTGAATTTGAGTGAATATATGAAATGGCCAAATTGATTGAAACTCTGATATTTCAGTAAAACCGTCTGAAATGTGTACTTGATTTGCTTTTACTTGCGTTTTTATGTTTCAGTAAACATTTATCATACATGCATATTCAATGAAAGTATACATAGATTATGACTTTGGGATTGACATTCCTTTCACTCTTTGGCTTTTAATGGACCTTCTGGAATGTAATTATTAACACATGATGTCAGAACTAGGTAGGTAGTTTCTGGATCCTCTGCATTTCAAACATGACATACAATGCAGGAGCAGGATACATGATGGAGTGTCTCACTTTGCGTTGATAAGTAATCCGCCCAACGTTTACCTGATTGAATTTCATGGGTAAGTCTGTCTTAGTCAAAAGGCTTTCTTTAATAACCATATGCCTATGGTATCGTACTATTTCCTTTTTGTAGAAATTGTTGGAAAATGTCAGTAAGGGAGAGCTATGGCCCTTTTTGAGACATTGTTTGGAAAAGTGCCATGGCCTTTCCAGTTAGTTATGAGAATTTTTTCTGGGGTGCATTTTAAGCAGATTTCTTTCTTGTTTTTTAATTAATGCGAAAGCAATTGGCATTTTTAATCCATCCTATATAAAATTTTAGCAGGACATTTAATTTATGAGAATGTAATTTGTGGCCGGTAGTTTTATTTAAACAACATGAATTAAATTAGCCGGTTAGTCTGGCTCTTGATTTGAGCAAGTTGGGTTTGGGGTTCTTGATTGGGGCCACTTACGTATGGGTATTGTTCGCTGTAATGGATTGATCAGGTGAACATGTTCCTGTGCTTGTCAAACATGGATCAACTAATATGAGAGAAATCTCGAGAATCAAAACAATAGTGTATACTAGTTGAACTAAAATCTTCTGTGCAAGGTAATACTATGTTTCTGGATGTTATTTAGAAAAACAGAAAGCACTAAATATACCTTATTTAAAGATCGAGAGAGAAAAATCCTAATAAAATAAAATCAAACCCTAACAAAATTGAAGAAGAGACAATCATTTTCCTATGTAAAAATATAATAAATGCGAATTATGTTGTCAACCCTGAGAAAATTAACCTACTAAGAATATTACGGAAGAACTCACCACCAAAGGGAAGAAGTCCGTCTATGAAGGAGGCAACAGGGGCGGATCCAAAGGGTGGGGGGCCCACCCCAATTTTTTTTTCTTTCTTTTTTTCCTTATAAATTTTTATTTTTTTTATATGGGCTAGTCCACTTCTAGTCCACCATAATTCATTGTAGTCCATCCCAGCTTCAATTTCTGGATCTGCCCCTGGGAGGCAAGCCAACTGCCACACCCGCGAGAGAAAACCCAACGTCGCAGGGGAGAGAGAGAGAGAGAGAGGGGTGGGGTGGGGGTGGGGGGGGGGGGGGGGGGGAGAGAACCTAGGGCGCGAGAGGAAACCCAAATGCCGCCCCCGCGAGATAGAGAAGGCAGCGTGCGTTTGAACTTTGGAGGATTTTTATTTGAAGGTTTTGTTTGCTAGATTTTTTTAAGGTTATTATTCAATTATAAAAATTATAAAAAAGTATTCCCTACATAGCTATATGTCGCTGAAAATAAATTGTTTTTCTGCAGCAATTGGATGGGTGTCGCCAAACATACATTATATTTCTGCGACATACATGTCACGATATGTAAAGAATTTTTGGCGGGACTGATTTTGTGTTTTTCCTCTCATAAATTTTATGTGGCTTCCGCGACATATTAAAAACTCATGTCGCCAATACATGTTAAAAATATCTTTTGGAGACATAATATATCCTATGTCGCTAAAACATGTTGCTAAAAATACAATTTCTTGTAGTGGAACGCGGTGCGATCCGAACTAGAATTGGATCATGAGATGCGATATTGGACTGGGTTCATATGCCTGAAATTTTTTCTTTTTATGTAAGGCCTGAACCAATTTCAATTACCTACATCTCATGATCACACATCTTATTGGGACTAAATTACCAAGTCCACTGTCATCCCCTTTTGATGACTCAACCGAAAACGATACAATCCAATAATCTCCACCTTATCTCGCTTCCGCTGACTGAGCAACCAAAGCACACTTCGGCTACTTTTGCTCGTTCCCGCTAGCCTCGCACCACCACAAATCTAATTCGTCACGTTCATCCACACCCCCATTGTGTGACGTCGAACCCACCTTTGAAGTCAATTCGTGTAGTTGACTCTAACCTTAGGTTTAATCCGCCTTCAAACAGAGTTTGTATAATCTGATTATACGCCTGAAGGCCTAAAGGGACTTGAGAAGAGAACACGTACAATCCGAATATATGCATGTCTTTAGCACCATCTATCTCGAATCAATTAGCATCGCCCAAATCAGTCTCATAATATTGAGCTCTGATACCACTTGTGGAAACGCGGTGTGACTCGAACCGAAGTTGGTCCATGAGGTGCAATATTTGAATAGGCTTATATGCCTTAAAAGGGTATTATCATGTAAGGCGGTTCAGTCCTAATTATTTATACCTCATGATTCCACCTCCTACGCTATATGAAATTAAATTATCAACTCCATTGTCACCCTCTTTTGAAAACTCAACTGAAAATGGGATACAATCCAATACTTTGTATTGTATTACATCAACTACAGGTGAGAGAAATGGCAAACAATATCATTCTCTCTCCAGACTTCTATTTATTTACGGCTCACGAACAACATAGAGCCTTAGAGGATTGATTCAGGAGTAAGTCCGACAAGATTTTGAACTTAGACAATCCTCGCGGACCAGCCCACAACAAGGGCAAGAGGCAAACAAAATAAGCTCTAGCTCGACCAACCCAGTCCTCCGAACCGACCCTGGAGCCTTACTGCAGTATATGTACAGTTACGCTCAGCACCGACACGTAGCCACTACCACGAAACGCTGAACCAAATTGATGAAGATGAAACAAGTGTGGATCGTGTGCTAGGTGTTGACCTCAATTAATGGTGCAGCAGTACAGAGGTTGCTTTTGGTGGGTTAGATATTAGAATGAGTCTGGGACTGTTTTATATATATACTAGTCATAACCCGTGCCCATCGGGCATGTAATGCCCCGCTCCGCATGGTGCATTATGCTGAGTCGTTGACTCGAAGAGTTGCGTTGACCCGATTACGTATCGATGCGAATCGATACAAAGTGTTAAGTTGTCCCGAGGAATGCATCGAACTAAGTCGATGCGAAGAGTTACCTTGTCCCAAAGAATGCATCGAGTGAATCGATGCGAAGCGCCGCATTGCCTCGAAGGATAAGTGCGTTGAGACGGCTCGAAGATTCTAAGAAATCGAATCGACCAAGGCGCAAGTCCGAATCGATGCAAGTATTGATTTTAGTTGGTTTCATGTGCAGGCTATACGTTTACGCTGAAATGTTAGAGGTCGATCTTTTGCCTTATTCAGTAAGGGGTCCGCGAAAGCAAATCGTCGCCTTGCGACGGACTGAGGCGTTGGCACGGTAAGCCAAATCGGACGTACAAACTCAATAAACACGAAGTGCTCGAATGGCTAAGTCAGGAGAGTGGCCGTGCAACAAAGTTATGAAATCGAGCCGCATCGGCTCGGCGAAACGACAAAGGCGTATCGACTCAAGGTGGGAGGATTGACTTCTTTTTACTCCTCATTTGATAAGTCAAATATATCATTGTATGCTGAGTTAACCTATCAACGCCACGGACGTGGCTCAATAGAGAGATAAACGTAGTGCGTGTCGAATACTAGATAGAACAATTGAAATGAATCGTACGGCAAACGTACGAGTCGCTATGGAACATTGGATATCGCAAAGGCGAGCGCTTCGGTGCGCAAGCTGCAAGAACATGGGATAACTGTACTCGGCGAGTGCCTTAGTGCACGAACCATACCGTGCCTTCGCGCACGAGTTAGAACGGCTAGAACATTGAAAGACAATAGGCGAGCGCCCTAGCGCGCAAGCCACGAACATTGAATGCTAAGTCATAGAACATCGGAATACGGTCGGAACGTGCCTACGTGCACGGGATAATAAAAGATGGCTTCGTTGCGAAAGAATACAGTTGTGGCATGAATGTGGCGGAACTGTCGGATATGACATAATGCCTCGAAAGGTGTTCGAGACCTTCGGGTCATTCGGTTGACGAGCATTGAGTTGAGACATGATGCCATTGGAACATTGAAACGAAGAATGAAACGTAAGAACATAGAAAGTTAAAGAAGGAAATACGAGATGATAATGCGGCATGGTGCCCTTCAAAATGTTCGCGGCCTACGGGCGTTCGTCGAGAACATTCGGGCGTTGTACCAATTGAAATAGAGATAAGCGAACTTGCTTGGTTGTATGAAATATACGATTCGTTGCATGGTCAAATGGACTTAAAGATATAAAAGCCCGTGCATGGGTATTCCCTCGAACGCGGCGCGCCAGGGCGCTGGGACCGTTCGGCCTAGGAGGGATTCGTTTACGGTATTGTTGGTGCACTTCATTTAGATGGGTAGCGACCGTCTGGTGAATGTGATAAGCCACTTGCTGCAATTATTTCGATGGCCTCTGATGTTGGTTAGCAACCGCACAGAGTTAACATCGTCTTATGTTTCGATTCGATAAATATAAGTCCATTCTAGCCCGAAAAGCTAGTGACCTTCATATAGTTAAGGGCGACGGGTTTGGAAGTGCAAGGTATACGTATATCCTGCATGGATGGATCCAAATAAAGAGCACTTATAATATAACAGGGAACAACGGATGGGCGTATTCACCTTGTATCGGTGCAAGGGCGAGTGCGTCGACTTAGTAAGAGTCGCGCCACGAATCAAACACGAAAATGCTTGCTTACCTATTCAATTCAATAACATGCTTGCTATGATAACATGCTTTACGCCTTCGAATATGCCATGAAATTGACCCTAAGGAGAACATAGCAAGATCATAAGCTAAGTTGCATGATTCAACATAAATATTAAAATGTCGGTTTGGAAAGAAGATCTTTGCTTCAGTACATGCGAGGACGAACGTACTGATCCCCCACCAGCTTCATGCAGGGTGCAGGGAATGGATTGCCCACGGTGAAGCGTTGCTTGAACGCGTTGAGGCTTGGAATGCCGAAGCGTATTGAAGCGTGCGATCGCACTGACGCTCGGACTCGCGACAGGATTGATGCGGTCGAGATATAGAAGGCATGATGTATGGAACGGTAAAATCCTTTGTGGGCAAGAGAGAACCTGAGTGTTGTAGCCAATCTGGCAAATTCCGTTGGGCTATCGAAAGCCTTTGTAATCTGATTTCGAATATCAATAAAGAGATTGTTTCGTATACTCTGTTTTCCTTTCGTTGTGAATATCAACTCAAAAGATAACCATTTGAGAACTTATCATCTTGCCTTGTACGAGCGCAACTCCAGGCTCGTGCGGCATCACGCCCCCTGCGAGGACGATGATTCGGGTGATTCCGGGTCGGGACGTGACAGGGCACGGTTCATTTAAGGTATTCCCCCTCAAAATCTTGGACCCCCAATTTTAAACGAACAATAATAATTATGAGGTCCCCATCAAAATATTAAATCCCAACCACTGCTGGATGTAAATTTTCTTTGGATTCTCCATAAAACTCCACTCTCAATAATGCTCATCTACAACCATTATGAGTGCAAACTCCACTCTTTGGATTCCCCATAAAATCCCACTCTCAATAATGCTCATTCTCCATAAAACCTCACTCTCAATAATGCTCATCCACAACCATTATGAGTGCAAACCCCACTCTTTGGATTCCCCATAAAACTCCACTCTCAATAATGCTCATCCACAAACGTTGATTCACCAAGATTAAATCCCAACCACTCTTTATCTTGGCACAGTCAGCCCTAGGATTCAAAAACCTTTGTGTTTTGTATAAGAGATATTGAAGCAATGGCTAATTGTGACAAACTCGCCTTCACTTGGGTTCGAAATCCTGATCACTTGGGCTGCATGCATCTCTCTTAACCACTGGGGCTCGAACTCACCTCCATTGGGACTGTTATATATATATATATATAACAGTTATATATAAGGGACTGTTATATATATATATATATATAACAGTTATATATAAGGGACTGTTATATATATATATATATATATATATATATATATATATATATAAATATATATATATATATATATATATATATATATATATGTTTTTATATATATATGTGTGTATATATATATATATATATATATATATATATATATATATGCACATCGAGTCGTAGTATACTGGTAACACCATCGTGCATCGGGAGTGAGGGCCGGGTTCGAGCCCTCCCTCCCACGGAGGTGGCTGGGGTGGCGGTGGCCACGGCCTCCGGGCCAAGGTCGGGTGGAGTCGTCCACCGGCTTTGATTTTAAAAAAAAAAAGAAAAGAAAAGAAAAGAATATATATATATATATATATATATATATATATATATATATATATATATATATATATATATATATATATATAAGGAAACATTTTATTGAAAAAGTAAAGTGGCTCACGGAGAGCAGTACAGACAGGTGCGGGACCAAAAACACAAAAGGGTTTCGATAAATCAGGTAGGAAATTGTAAAGTTTGAAATTCGAAATTTTAAAACTTTGGCAGACCAAAATTTCGAAAATTCAAAATGACTAAAGTTTACAAAATTACGAAAAACGTAATTTCGAAAAAAAAACAAAAATTAAAAGCGGGAAAACAAAGTGGCGGTTCCCGAGACGGGGGGGCTCTGCCCGAGGCGCTCAGCCCGAGGACCCCCAGCGCGCGTGGGCTGGCACAGGCCAGCGCACTGCCCGAAAGGGGGCACAGCCCGAGGAGCAGCGTGGGGCCCGAGAGGTGGGCGAAGCTCTCGAGGGAGCGAGGGGTCGCCGGTTGGAGGGGCTCCGGCGGGGTGGAGCGGAGTGTCACGCCCCAGAATCAGAATACTGGAGAGCGGGGGAATGACGCAGCCAGCTACGTATTACGGGTAGATGAATACCGTATAATACGATCAATGCTGTCTAACCAGACGAGAGGGTACATACTACATGAAAGTCTTACTATGGTCACTTCACATCTATTGTCTCAATCATTCAAACAAGAAGCAAAAATAGAGAACATGTAAGATAAAGCAGTAAGGCGTCCCAAACGCTTAGTCAAAATATTCTTGAGATCTGGCTTTACAAAACATAGCCAGATGGTATAGTAACATATACACAATTGTTATCAGCTGCAGTCTGACTTAATTACAATCATGTAAAAGTAAGTGCAAGACAATCCGACTAACATGTCGGTGCCAAACGGCTAAGTATAAAGTAAATAACGAAACGAGCGGTGAAGTAAGGAACCCACTCGATTCCTCCTGCGATCATTCCCCTAGTATTGACCATCTTGGAGGTAGAAGTACGCTGAGTCCTCGAAAACCGGCTCTAAATCTGGCCATGCAAAACCAGAGAGGTTAGACCTCTAATAGCAAGTACCACAAGGAAGGACGATATGAAGGACTAAACCAGTAAGTAAAAGAATATAATGATAATGGATCTCTGCTTTCCACTAGGATTCACATCACATCACGACACTTCGAACCAACCTCCCAACCAAACAAGGACAGAAGTTGGCCCGTCATGTCCTGACATTTTGATTATCCCAGTTAGGTAACAGAGTAGGTACAGTACACAAACAAATCATCTTGAACGGCCAATCAATTCCTACGGCTTGCTATTGTGAGTCCAAAGTTATCATGGAATTATGCAAATAGGGATTCCTCAGTTCTTACTATGTGCGAGCAAGGCTAGTCTATCCAGTCAATCAATTGCGCCAATCATGTAATTAGACGAGTCCCAGCGGGACGCCCGCCGTTAATATAGCATGTACAATAATATAAGCAGATACCGTTCCCTGCCCGTGTGACAGATTTACAGTATCTGTAGGAACCAGCCGGCCCGTCGGGCATTACTAGTCCCAAGGGGGCTGCCATGTAAGAACTCGGGAATCCATTCTCTCCATGCCATCATTATTTTAGTTAACTTAAAGCCTCTATGTTAAGCAAAATCCCATGCCGTGGATCATGGTCATTCAAATAAGTACTTTTGTACGGGGTACGATATGCGCAACTCTACAATGATACCCGTGCGGCTATGTTGTAGGTCTTACATAGCGTAATGCAACAATCAAGTCTAACCACGGAGTAATCATGCCTTGACCATAAAGTACACATGCTATTTTTGTAGAAAATAAATAAATAAATAATTAAATAAATAGATTGAAGCCTGCATGTGCATGTATGCCAATATTCGGGATCGGCTAATCGAGTACAATAGTTCATTACATGAACGTGTCTCATTCATTCAATTCAATAAGACGACTAGTCAGTCTCTTAGTTCCAACTAGGAACGCATGATCAATTATTAGTCAATGTCACAATCATTATCAATGGTGACAAGGCATGAAAGTCAATTAGTATTACATGGGGTCGAGCCTATAACTCCTCAGAGTTAAGTTCTAGTCATACTGGGTATCCATAGATCAATCAAGATACATGACACATTTTACATAACAATCTGTATTATCAATATTAACATATCATGATTTTATCAAGTTCATGCCAAAAGGCGTAAGGATATAATAGAAGAATTATCATGCCATCATTAAATGGATAAGTAGAAACCCCCAGGTCAAGAAGTCACGCCAACCAGTCTATGCTAAGTCCAAAAGTCACGCAAGAATCGTGCGCGTAAAAAGGGTATGCCAAGTCTAGCCTGAAGGAGTGAGCGTATAAAATAATACACGCTGGCAAGCGTGAGCGTGGAAAGAAATTCACGCACACACTGGGTGAACGTGATAGGAAATCCACGCACGCACAGAGTGGACGTGATAGGAAATTCACGCACGCAAGCACAATGTGAGCGTGAAAAGTCACGCACGCAAGCACGAAAACATGAGCGTGAAAAGTCACGCACTCAAGTACAAAGACATGAGCGTGACTCAAAATTCACGCACGCACATAAAGACGTGAGCGTGACTCAGAATTCACGCAGACAACGTAAAGACGTGTGCGTGACTAAAAATACACGCTGGCACGTAAGAACGTGTGCGTGACTCAAAATACACGCTAACACGAAGAGACGTGTGCGTGACTGAAAATACACGCAGACACGTAATAACGTGTGCGTGACTAAAATACACGCAGACACGTAGAGACGTGTGCGTGACTGAAAATACACGCAGACACGTAATAACGTGTGCGTGACTAAAATATACGCAGACACGTAGAGACGTGTGCGTGACTCAGGAACCTTCGTCCCAAGCCAGAAATGAAGTTCCCATGGTTCAGAACCCATGGACAACCGAGAATACACGCCAAGTTGGGAGATCAAACCCATGCACAACCGAAAATGTAACAACTTAGATCTAGAGAGAACAAGCCACAAAAATCAAAAATGCCAAGCACTAAACTCTCTCAGGATCATGAGAGGAAGAGTAATGATCCATAAAAATGTGGTTCTCCAAGCAAGAAGCAAGATTGCACTTGCCTGCTACTACTGCTGGTAGGTAGAGAAGTGATGAGAGGAAGAAGAAGAAGTAATGGTGAGAATGAGAGTTATGAGGAAAGAGAATGAGATGGAAGCTTTAAATAGGGAAGGGTGGTAGGTAGGGTTATTGGATCGGGTTTATTCGGGTCCATCTAAGGCCAACCCGAAAGCAAAGCAGAGAGGTTAAAAGCAGGAAATAAAATGCAGGAATAAAATACAGATAATAAAATTACAGATAATAAAATTACAGAAAATTAATTAACATGAAATTAAAGAGCAGATAATTAATTAACATAAAATTATAGGAATTTAAATACAGGATAATACATGATAAATACTAAATAAATATATGTGAGTTGTACATGTATAAAAATACGCATTCTGGGAACGGGGAGTGACACGGAGGCTCCGCAGCGGCCAACGCCCGGAACCGGGAGGGCGCCGATGTGGGGAGGCGGAGGAGGACGGGGGAGGAGGAGGAGGAAGCGGGAGGGGGGGGGGGGGGGGGGCAGTGGGGGCTCCGGCGGGGTGACACCAGGGGTAGGCGCACCAACGGAGGTGGCGGAGGGAGCATGACTGTTATATATATATATATATATATATATATATATATATATATATATATATATATATATATATATATATATATATATAACAGTCCCAATGGCGCACTGTTATATATATATATATATATATATATATATATATATATATATATATATAACAGTGCGCCATTGGGACTGTTATATATATATATATATATATATATATATATATATATATATATATATATATATATATATATATATATAAAATTTTGGTGGTGAAACTTTTGTTTTCCTAAAATAGTCTTGATTAGTTTATAAACATGATGTTATTATGTTAACTAGGGGTGGCTATTTTGCCCTCATACCCTCTACCCTAGCCGGGTACCCTGCACCCTCAGGTGCCCACGGGTACCCTTTACCCTTCGAGGGCATGCCCTACCCTTACCCTCTTGGAATTAGGGTAGGGTAAGGGTTTTATTCTGTTACCCTAATGCAATTATCCGGGTACCCGCCCTACCCGCCCTACCCTCTGCCCTGTAACCCTACCCTGAATCCTACCCTACCCTGAATCACTACCCTACCCACTACCCGTTAACCCTAACCCTTTAAAACCCTCGACCCTACCCTTCTTCCAACCCGCTTTGTAATTTTGTATAGTCCCACTGCCATAGTATTACTACTACTTGTAGTTTTTTGTAATTAGTACTTAGGATTAGGAGAACTACATGGTGCTTGATCCTAAGGAGTCAGGTCTAGCCCCCTCCTTGGGTATGTAGGCAGCCCAGGTTCTACTATATAACTGGGTTTAGCGCCTTTAGTAAAAAAAATATTCTCCCTGTTATTTCTTGTTAAGTTGTTATGATTTTTGAATGCTGTCAAAATCTGGAAAAAAATGAAATGGAAAGAAAAAAATTCCCCCCTGTTTACTAGCAAAAAATTTGATTTTCAAAGTTAAAAAAATGAAATGACAAGGGTAATACCCTTACCCTCCCTACCCTGACCCTCAGCTACCATGTGAGGGTAAAGGACAAGGACGAGTAATGGGTATTGGTTTTTTGGAAGAGGGCTACCCTACCCTACCCTCATGACTCCCCTAGGGTATCAAAAAAAGGTCAATACCCTGCCCTCTTCCCGCCCTTACCCTACCCTACCCTACCCATCGCCAGCCCTAATGTTAAGTTGCATGTCATTTATGTTTAAGAGTCAAAGCAATAAAATTTGCATGCTATGCAGATTTTTTTTTCATACAACTCTTCATGTTCCAATGGTAATAAATTTTTTCGTCCTTACCATCTATTATTCTCAATAAAATATTTAAAAAAGCAAAAATTTCTACTTCGAATCTCTTGGCATTGTAAAAAGAAATCACACACACATGAATAGTCATTTGGAAAAGACGGAAAGATGACAACTGACATTACGATATTTTAATTAAAATATGTGTAAAGCAAGTACATGTAGACTAGTTTATATAAGATTACATGCTTAACAATTTAAACAAATGCTATACAAAATGGTCCATTACGAAGTAGGAGTTGCGTGGATTTAATCAGAAGTTCTCCTTGTGGAAGTCGAACTTGGTCTTCGTCTTTCTCGAGAAATCTTTCGCATGCTGCCGTAACTCGTTCGTCAGTGTGGGGGCTCCGCAGTAGAAGACACCTGCAACCATAAGCGCAGATGTTAGACGAGAACACAGAAAAAATGTAACATCACATAAATATTTAATGGCTACAAAAATGTACGCCAATCTAATATAGTTATTGATTGTTTTTTAGCGTCAACATATGATTTAGGAAAATGGATTCATCAAATGGGAATATAAGGGAGGGAGACGCACCGATGCGTTGATCGCGGTGACGTAGTGCAACCCGCTTGTACACGTTGTGCCAGTTGGCCCTGGCGAATTGTGACTTCACCTTAGTCCCCGACACCACGTCCACCCCATTCTTGGCGTGGTTGAGCGACTGCAACATCGCGATCAGTGCAGATCGCGCGTCCCCTTCCTCGTACACGCTCGTGCAATGGTTGTGCACC
Source organism: Iris pallida (assembly GCA_029216955.1). Taxonomy (NCBI): domain Eukaryota; kingdom Viridiplantae; phylum Streptophyta; class Magnoliopsida; order Asparagales; family Iridaceae; genus Iris; species Iris pallida. Next base: position 15,267,732 of record JANAVB010007798.1, read on the forward strand.
TCGATCACACCGTTAGTGTCCGTCTCGGCCACCTCGTCCATCACCCCTTTGAACCATTCGAACGACCCTGGCTCCCTGGTCGACCAGTAGAAATAGGCCCGCCTAGTCTTGAACGAGGGCCCAACCTTGCCACTCCGCTTGCTGCCGCCCCTGCCGCTCTCTATATCGAGTCGGCCGTCGAGTGTTGATCCCTCCGGCTCGAGTTGCTTCACGTTGTGGATGATGTCTTTGAGAATGCTGATGAACGGGGTGACGCCGATGCCTAGACCGATCAGAAGAACCACTTCATAGTTCTTGTAGTCCTGGGCTGGTGCACCGTAGGGTCCATCGATCAGCACCTTCGGAAGGCTGCACCAAATCGATCGATACTGATTACTAGGATTAATGAAATTCAAGTCTCCAATTAGTGACGCTGCTAAATGGACCGCAGGGTGACCGTCTATTGTTTGCACCCATGTGACGGACTTCCGTTAGAGCTAACAGGATGTAGGTCCAGAACTAACAGAAAGTGGATGGAGCCAATTGGAACCCGTCACGTGTGCATGGACAATGGACACCGAGTACCATTTCCGTTTGTTCTATCATTAGTTGTCAACAGTACAAACTCAAGAAACATGTTTGTCAGTTTCTATTTCTTCAAACTTGTGTTAGTTTAGTCTGTGGACGTGCGATCATCGGATAGAAGATTATAATTAGCATGATTGAGAGTAATATTTATGTTACTAACAATATTGAAACTAAATTACTTTGGAAGACGTGAAATGTTCTAGTCAACTCCCTTAACAACTTTGACGAGTTCAATCTCTTCTTTCCGCGTGAAGAAGATCGTGGTTTGATGCCATATGCAACATTTTAGGCCATGAATCTGATAGTGGACGGCTAAGGAGTGTACATGTATTTGTCTATTTTCTTATTTGAGGGCAGATGAGATTAGTATTATTCCCTCTAAAGTAACAAACTAATTCTTCTTCTGACTTGAATAAGAACACAAATTGAATGGCCACCATCTGGAGTATGAAATCTGCTAGTCTATTCTTTCACCAACACCGATCCCCTTCAATCGAACTTTCGCAGACGAATGACGCATATGGGAGTTGGTAAACTAAGGAAGTAATTTGAACACTATGACACCTACTGAATTCTTGACAACCAACTGAAATAGAAGCTTCCGAGAACTCACATTGGTCCGATTCTGCTGTCATTATTACCGTCGTTGTTATCGGTGGGTTCAGCTCTCAGAGGTCCATTTTTCCCATCCATAAATTGCTGGCAAATCTAAATACATAACATGCATGAAATTAGACCAAAATGTAATGTAAAACATTAATTTTCTAGATATATATATATATATATATATATATATATATATATATATATATATATATATATATATATATATTAATTTCACGAATTTTTTCATACATATAATTTAAATTAAAAAAAGTTGTGTTCAAAACATAGAGTTTGTTGAAATTGCAATTTGAAACCTAAAACATAAAGACCTTTTCTAAACAAACGTCTTGGACGTTTATGTTGGGATTAGAACACAATTCCTTCAGTTGGGATAAGTAACAACTAATTTAGACAATAAAAAAGATTTTATATTGTAGAACGTTATTTTGCACACAAAATGTCCTACCGTTGGACATTTTCTTATATATGTTTATTTTGGTAGCAAAACGTCGTACGGTAGGGCATATCTGAGGTAAAAAATACAATATTTTTTAATACTTTATATAAATATATATGTATATATAACGATCAAAATAATTGGAACTTGTGGTCAGCAAATGAAGTGTTAAGAAAATTTTGCTATAAAATAAGTATAGCAAAATTTAAACCCTTAACCTTATTAATTTACTACCTAACCACACCTCCCAAATGTATGTTATAAATACATATTCCCAATGGAGCACAAAATGTCTCACTGTTAGACATTTTTTTTCCATTATAGTATTTTAATTAATGGTTTGGGTTTTGTCATTTTCAAACAAAACGTCCATTCGTTGGACGTTTTGATTCTATTTTTATAATTTGACAAAATTATTCTTTTATTTTTTTACAAAATTTTGTGTTGTGTGTACGATTTTAATAAACTTTAATATTCTATATAAAAAAGTTCAATTAATTTATAACAAGTTTCATAATCACAAACCTCCGAGAATACGTCTCCGAGTTTCTTTGTCCAGTCCCCGCAGGTTCGAATGTGAACGCTAATGTAGCTGTCATGAGGTGCCGAAGTAATGGAGAACGGATGCCTGACAATTTATAATTAATAAATCGCTAGTTAGTATTTTTAAGTAACAAGGAACAAGATTAAGCTTAGTTGATTGTTGAGGAGGAAAGAGACAAAAGCATGTTAACAAATTGGCAAACCGAAAAAATTTGGAGGGGCAAAATTATGAATATAAATTGACATAGTATAAGTAAAATATTTTATTAGTTCAGTCGAATATTCGTTAAACAAAAATATTGAGATTAGAAACTTAATTTACTTGAACAGGTGATTAAATTTGGTTAATATAAATAGGTTGTCCCCATGTTTTTGTGGTAAATGCTTGAAATTCGCATAAATACGTAACTATTATAGGTTTCTGAACGAATTTTTTTTTTTTTTTACTTCTAAGAGCATCATTAGAGTAAGGCTCATCCCATACCTAGATTCTGTATTTAGAATGTAAGGAGCTCATTTTGTAGAATAGTAAGTCTCATTTCTAATTCCAATTTTTACAATTTCGGTCTCATCCTACCCATAGGTGCTAAGGGTCGGCCTCCCAATTTATAGATTCTAGATTGTAGGAACTCGTTTTTGTAGAATAGTAAGTTCCAATTTGGAGCCCAACTTTCTAGATTCTAAACTTTATATCATTTTTTTCCTACATCAATTTATGACCACACAATTTTTGGGATAGGAGCTCAATTTATTATTTCTTACTATTTTCATACAAATTCAACACATTCTATATATATATTTTTTTAAATTTTGGATCCCAAATTGCATTTGAGAGTTCCAACTACTAATGATGCTCTAATAAGAATTTTATTCGAGCGATTGCTAATAAGGGAGTATAGAGTAGTACGTACCATTGGAATGGGGATACAGTAGGGCAGTTGACGAATATGTACTGACCACTTTGATACTTGAATCCCGGAGGCTTGGACAAATGGAGCGATACCACGTTCTCTTTCTTTGGGTCTGGGTACACCGCAATCTTCTGTATCTTGATCTGATCGATGCTCGACCGGAATGCGCGTATCAGCCTCTCGGTAGCGTACAGGATAACTGGGACTGCCAAGTACATCCATGTCTGCATGCATGCAAGTGTTAGTTTCTTTAGGAAGAGAGAGAGAGAGAGAGAGAGAGGAAATTGAAGCTTTTTTTTAGGCTTCATCACGACTAATATGTACCGTTTTCTTGTACCATTTATGGGACAGGTACAAAAACGTCCCGTGGACGACGAGGAGGACGTAGACGAGGACGAAGAGATGGTGGAAGTACCAAAAGGCGTTGAAGCCTGTGAGCCTCTTCAGCGGCTCCGGGAGATGGAGCCGCCCGCGGGGGAACCAAGGGACTTTGAGCCTATTCAGCGGCTTGGGGAGATCGATCCACCCGCGGCGGAACAAAGGGGTGGCGAGAGTGAAGGCGACCGCCATCAGCGCTACCATTACGATGCCCGTCCAACCTTCCGTGCCCCTGACGAACCACCAATAGTTGTCAGGCCTGGCGCTTCCGAAGAAGGGCTTCATGGGCTCGTACTCCTCGTCGCTGGCGTGGAGAAGACGCGGGAAGTCGCAGGTCAAATGGGCGCCTGCGTGGAGGCCGACACCGACGGCAATGCCAACCGCTATAACCTGTAACAACCAAATCATCATGATGTGCAATTTGGCACAAGTAGTAAGTAATTAAGACTTGGCCTAGTGATTTCAGTACGAATTTAAATTGGGATGCTGCTATTTTGTCCGCAGGCTGTGACGCCAGACCACGTATCACTGTTCCATTGATAGAAACTCCAGTGGTAGATTCGAACAAATAGGAGAGTCAATATGGGATTCGACTACGTGGCCTACGGTCACAAACTGTCGGTCAAAAAAAATCATTTTCCTTCAAATTAACCTTATGGAAGTTGAGGTTGTCGTCGAAGGGGACGACTGTCCCCAGCTTGGTTCTATTTCTCAGCCAAGTGATGGTTTTTCGACAGACGGGGAGGAGGACGAGCGCCATGTTGAACTTGAGCGTCTCCGCTCCGCCCTTGGCGGTGCAGACGCAGTAGCCCATGACATGGAAGACGGCGCGGTTGCGGTACTGGACGAACTTCCAGGCGAAGAGTCCCGCGCAGATCAAGAACCAGACGGCGATCACCCAGACCCTCTTCCAGTTGTCCTCCAGGAAGTAGCTGGCCTTCCGATACCACCGCTTCTGCGGGTTAGGCTCCTTGGTCGGTTTCAGACTCGCGCTCAGCATCTGGCTCTGGCTCCTGCTGTCGCCTCTCTCGCGTTGAATCGACTCGTTCGATGCTTCCTGTAGCAACGTCTTTAAGTTGTACACCTGTATTTTAATGTCGATCGACAATGTTCCGATCAGGTCTTTTCCTTGATCATACCCCTAAACTTTTGGTTGCATAATTTTCGTACCTCAATGTAACCGAAATCGTGCGGGTCCAGTTCTTCCATGATTAGGCTGGCGTACTCCCCAGCCAGTTCCTTGATATTCGAAAGGTGGTTGGCTGATGCACTTAGTGCGATAATCTGAAACATTATAATGCTATCATCATTAATTTCAAATATTATACGAGTCCCTAAATTAAATAATTTTTATAATATTTAACTGCCAAAATAACAAGTTTGTCTTATAAGAAAAGAACAACAAATAGCACTCTTCAAGTTTGTCTTTTTATAATTTACAATGGGACACATTTCAAGTGCTACATTTTGACTTTAGCCAAATTTTGTAGCACTTAAGGCTACAGTGGGCACTTGTCTATACTTAAAAATTACTAGAAAGCCAAGATACACTCCAGATTTGGAGCGTGTGCTAGCTCAAATACATTAATTTTGTAGCCCACCAATATTAACCAATTTTACCAAACATGAAAGAAAAATAAAGAAAAAATAGAAAGGAAAAGTATTACCAAACATGGAAGGAAAAAAAAAATATGGTAGAGGTTAATTTGGAGTATTTGTTTGAAATGTACCATTATGTGCCAAACAATAATTTATATAATTTTTAATAATTTAGAATAAGTGTTTGGATTGTCTCTATTGTGGATGCTCTTAACTCTTAAGTACTGAAAATAATAATTGGTCATACCCCTTCGACCTCTTCTTTACTTATCCTTCCATCATCATTCTTGTCTATCCTGCATTCACCAATTAAGGGGGAAAAAAAAATTTAATTTATGTTGAAAATTTATGAGAGTGGTTGAAAAATAATTCTCGTTACATGTCGAAGAAGGTCAGCAGCCGGCCATCGAAGCTCTGGTCGGATATCTGATCCCAGAACTCCCTCAGCTCCTCCTTCGTGATCGAATCACGTAGTATCTGCCTCCTCCTCGCCAGCGCTTCGAATAATGCGATCGCAAACCCCTTGGACTCCTCGGACTCCTTGGACTTCTTGGACTCCTCGGACTCCTTGGACTTCTTGGACTCCTCAGACTTCTTGGACTCCTTCGTGATCGATTCACGTAGTATCTGCCACTTCCTCGCCAGCGCTTCGAATAATGCGATCGCAAACCCCTTGGACTTCTTGGACTCCTCGGACTTCTTGGACTTCTTGGGCTCCTCCTCCATCCCTGAAGTAACAAGAACAAAGTAAGTTAGACCGACCGAAGTATTGAGAATTCAAGATTGCATCGTGCTAAGACTTTAATTAGTTAGTCACCTATGCATACTCCGAAAGAAGTTTTGGACAGCGTTCCGCCGTTCTCTTTGGCCAGCCTATCGAACCTCCTCTCGACCGCCGGCCAGCCGGACGCCCCGCCGGCCCCGCTGATGAACTTCAGCCCTTTCAGCGCCCTGGCGGTCGCTGACTTCCTGCGGTCGATGTTCCTAGCCCCGCCCATCCTCCGCAGCTCCCGCGACTCCTGCTTGAGCCGGTCGGACGCGCTGCGTAGGGCCGACGACCCGGTCGACGAAGACCTCATCCTCTCCTGCGTCCTCGCCAGCAGCGTCACCCCCGGGTCCTCGCGCTGGGCTCCCCCCGTGGCCTTCACGCTGTGGACCGCCACCACCGTGTCGTCGATCAGGTCTAAGGTGATCTCGACGTACTCCCTCTCGTCGATGTTGTCCTTGTCCACCGCCGGAAAGACGTCTGACGTTTCCGGTACGTCGAACCTTGCGCTCTTCAAGCTGGTCCGCTTGGCGAGCGGGCCGCTCTGGTCGCCCTCTGCATCGACGGACTTCCGGTCGTTGGCTTCCATTGCTTGGAGCACAATGAAGAAAGAGAGGTTGCAGAATAATTTGCTTAGTGGTCGCTGGTCTCACTTGTGGTTTATATGCTTAGGTTTTGGTGGTGTGGGGGTATTTATATACGAAAACACGACGTTGCCCGCGGTCATTGCCCACCACGCGTGACCGGGGGCTACGTGTCCTAAGAGCATCTTTAATCCGAATATGTGTTTAGAAAAAATGGTTGGCACATAAGAATCCCCGTTTTTTATTTCAAATTTTTTTTCTCCAAAGCAAATATGAAATAGATTATGAAATTGACATGTCAATGACATGTTAAAAACAATGTGAAGGTGGTTGTCTAGATCTAAAGGTGGTTGTCTAGAACTAAATAATATACTTCACAATACTTTACTTCCACATCATCATTTATGAATAAATATATTTGTAAAAAAAGGAAGAAGTGAAAAAGTTATCTTGTAAGTTGGAAAAAAATAATTTTATTGTCTTCTCAATACTTTTACATTGGAGAACATTTTTTATCTCATTGTCTTGTGTAAATATAATATTGCCACATAGAAAATACATTGTCTTGTGCCTCGTAACACAGAAATTATAATACAAGACAAGACAATAGGATTGGAGATGCTCTAAGCCCACTAGCCCTCCCCCCCACCCCCCCCCCCCCCCCCCCCCCTCCTCCCCTCTTTAATGTGGGGCCCACCCACCGGAAAAAACAAAAAAGAGAGCCATGTGGACTGCGGCGGGTCAAACTGCAGTCACACCTGACGGCCCACGTCCACGTAGCATCTCTCATTTATATACATTGAGACGTATTTTTTTATGTCGTTTTTATTTTTTATATGTAGCTTCCCATTGTCCGAGGGGAGAAAAGAAAAGAAAATGTTCGACAGTCAAATGTCCAACGTCTCACAGCTCTTTCTAGGGGTGAGCAATAAACGGTTTACAACCGTAAACCGAACCGATCCGAACCGATCCGAACCGAATTTACCATTCGGTTCGGTTTTTTTATTTACGGTTCGAAATTCGGTTTAGCAATTGCAGAATTTCGGGTTTCGGTTCGGTTAACGGGTTTTGGATTCGACCACCCGACCGAACCGAAAACCAAATAGGGTTTCTTAACTAAAGCCAAAATTACAAATATAACTTTCCTCTATATAAGTTATCTAAACCCAAAAAGTTTCTCTCTCTCACTCATTTTTTCAGGGGCTCAGCCGCTTCCTCTCCGTCCACTCATTCTTCCTCTTCCTGGCGGAGGAAACTAGGGTTTCCAGTTTAACCCTAAATTTCTCTCTTTCTGCCTCTTCTTAGAGAAGGTCTTCCTCTTCCAATATCTGCTGAGCTTCCTCCTATTCCTCTCCCAAGCACAGAAACTTCAAACTAGGGTTCCGGGTTTCCTTCCTCTCCCAGATTTGAACTCGAAAACTCATTTCTCCGACCTAGATCTAAACAACTTATAGTAAGTTTACTTTGGATCTAGAACTTTTATTATTATTTTTTTCTAGAAATTTTTTCTTAAATCTGGATGAATTTTTGTTTAGATCTTTTAAAAATTTTAGATCTAGAATTATGCTGGAGTGCTTCTTAGTTCATACTGCTGGTCCATGAAATTATTGTGTTAAAATCGTGTTCCTTGTCTCCTTGCACGAATTATTGAATATGTTTAAATCCTTTAAAACTTAGATCTAAATTTTTGGTTAAATCTTTTAAATCGTGTTCTTTGTCTCCTCGCACGAATTATTGAATATGTATTTTGCAGGCGCTGCAAAACATGGAACTGGAAGTAGGATATATATTATTTTCTTGCACGAATTTCTTGTCTCCTGTGTTCCTTGTCTCAATATTTTGCTTTGGATGTTGTATTAGAAGTACTATCCTAATACCTTTAGCAAGCATCGTAGAAGAAGCATGTTGTCGTTGTTTTGGATTTTATTTTGTCATAAGATAAATATTATACTCATTCTGATAGTATACTAGTTTTTCTTTTTGATGTACCAATATAATTCATATAGGTAAACTTCTAATACAATACTTTTTGTTATAACATTTTTTTCATATCAAATAAAATCACAAATATAGTATTCACCTAAATACTTGTAAATATTCTTTTAGACATCACTCAATTGAAGTATATGTTATAGGATTTACAGGTATATGATGTGCTAGTTGCTTCATGATCACTATTGGTTATAGTTTGATGCAATTCATTACTAGTTCTGTTTGCACTTCACAGTGTTATTCTTTAGATTAAAAGACAAATATTGTTGGTTCTGTTATTTACTGGTTCTGGATATTTTGTAGGATAGTATACTTGTTGGATTACATTGGCGTGGCACTTGTTGCAGCCATTGGCATGGCATTCGTTGCAGCCATTGGCGAGGCACTCGTTGCAGCCATTGGTAACTTACATATGCTGTCATTTTAGTGTGTCTTCTCGAAGATTTTACTAACATATTAAAATAAGAAATTGGCAATGATGAAGATTTTTTATGCATCATTCAATGATGCATAAAAAGCCCATCTGAGCCATATTTACTCTTGTTTTCTCTTTGGTGCAGCATATGTAATTGTTGGCTAAATTCTCCTCGTTTTGGATTGTTTGTAAATATCAATCAACTTTGGTGCAGCATACTCCTCGTTTTGGCTAAATTCTCCTCTTTGGTGCAGCATAATCTTCCTAAACACTATAAACACCCCTAGTTTGGCTAAAAATCCGATCTGAGCCATATTGAACTTGGAATCACTGGAATGCTGCTGGAATTGTTGGCTAAATTCTCCTCGTTTTGGATTGTTTGTAAATTATAACTTTGTAGCCTGATCATATGAGTGAAGTATATTTTATGGGTCTGGAACTATAGTTGATAGCCTGATCATATGAGTGAAGTATCCAATTTGGGTCTGGAACTATAGTTGATAGCCTGATCATATGAGTGAAGTATCCAATTTTTTGGTAAATTGCAAGTTTGTATATTGTATGTATGTATGTTTGATCAGATTGGTATGGAAGACTGGAACTATATTCTTGTTTTCTTTGGAGACTCTGGAAGTAATAAATTGTTTGTAAATTATTTGTATGTTTGATAAATTTGATGGCCTGATGGCTAAGTTGTTTCATTGTTTGTATATTTTCTGGGCCAGGCTAAATTGTATTTTTTTTGGTTTTTTTTTAATAACATAGCATGCCCATTTTATTATTTTGTTTGTTGTAAAAGGAAACAGGCTGGCCCATTAAGGTGAGGCCCACAAACCGAAAACCGAATTAATCGACCCGATTTATTTCGGTTCGGTTTATTTCGGTTTTGCAAGAGTATGATTCGGTTCGGTTCATAATTAGCTCGGTTCGGTTCTAATTCGGTTTTTATAAATGCGGTTCGGTTTGGACCGAACCGAACCGATGCTCACCCCTAGCTCTTTCTATGCCAAATGTATGGTATAGACTTTTGTACCTTCTTGCCGGTTGCTCCTGTCAAAAATAATAATAATAATAATATTCTTATTTTTACAATTCAGTCAGAAAATGGTCTTTATGTCTTTTATATTTTTTGTTTTTATATCTTTTATATTTTACTATAATTCAGTGGAGCTTGATTGGTTAAGTTCCCATCACATATTTGATGTATTATTTGTTTTTTTTAGGTCGCCAACTCATTTGATTGAAGAATGAGGAGGGGAGTGAAGTATACGTTATAGTTTGAGTGGCATTTCATGTAATATTTCCAAGTCACAATTTTATATTTATGTAATTTTATTGTTAATTTTTATAATTTGTGCTGCATTAGAAGAAGAAGATTGAAAATGAAGATTATTGGTCTTCAAATGCATGCCTCAATATAGTAGAGATCAAACATCTTTCTTCCCCTAGAAGTAAACATCCACTAATCATTATCAAAGAGATAGAAGTATCCCTCATCATCTAGTTTTCCAACTGAAATAAGATTGAGACGAATGTGGGGGACATGCGAACTCCCTCGGGCACACGAGTTGGGATCTTCAAATGCACATCTCACGCCCTCCTTCAATGCATTCGCATTTTTCATCTTTATACACTCCACATTATACACTCCACAGTCATTTGTTGTGTACGTGGAGAACAATGTCCTGTTGTGAGACACGTGCAAGAAAGCCCCTGAGTCCACCAGCCAACTAGTAACATTGCATGCACGGTTCATATAGTTGCATCATCATCAATATGTTGACGTTCCTAATGTATTGTTCTCGTCTCACTTTTCCTTGATGCCCTTCTCTTTTTTTGGCTTAATTGCAACTTGATACCCTTAACTATTCTAGTTTTTCAACTTGATATCCTAAACTTTTTTACTCGAGAATCTGATATCATCAACTATTTAATATTTTCAATTTGATACCCAAAATTTAGAAAATGACAAAATTATCCCTCCCTTCACTTCACAACCCAATCCCCCTATGCCCCACCCGCCAGGCTCACCATTCCCCTCCCTACCCCGCCCCCATATTGCCTCCACCCCTACCCCGCCCCACACGTCTCCCCTGTTGTCACGCCCCGATTCCGTAGAATCGATAGTCGTCCCCCGGGCGTGATGCCGTGCGAACCTAAGTTGCGATAGCACAAGGCATAGTCATAAGGTTATCCGAAACACAACATCAAGTTAGAGTACGCAGAGTAATTGATTGGCACATTTGAAATAGAAGTAAACTTTTTCATTGATAATAAAACTTCATTTACATTGACTTCATTACATGCATTGCCGCGCGGGCTACAATATGACTCGACTTACAAAATGAACGCCGATGAGATAGTCGTTCCATACATTACATCACTTTTTACAAGCAAAAACTATTACGCTTTCCACCTGGGATTGAGGAAAGCCGAGCCGCCATCTATTCTTTTGGACTGAGTGCGGGTCTTCTTCAAAAGGAATCCAGAACAAGCCTTTACACGGACGAGGCTTCAAAAGTGTCCACGCCGCCTTGAGATTTTAGGTGGCACGCCCTTCGTGGTTCAGGGTACCTGCGTGGAGAGCGAGGATCAGTACATTACACTTTGTACTGGTGCGTGGCAAGTTAATTTCCAAGCTCTCATTTGGTTGAATGAGTTTATATGACTTAGTTCATGAATGTTTCTAACCATCCTAATGAATTTCGAGCAAGCAATGACAAGCATAATGTAATTTACGTCGGAACTTACCCCCGGCGGACCGCGCCGCATTTTTTGAAACTTACCATGTTCTTTCCTGTCAATTATTATCATTTACATTCCAAGTGCAACATTACGTGTGTTTGGTCACTGACACCACAAGCCATCCTGGACTTAGAGCTTTGTTAGTCGGGGTCCTTTCAACGCAAGTAGCGAGCCCCGCTGAAAGTCTCCGCCTAACCCGTGCTATCATCCAGCACAGCTATACCGTGTTTCCTCCTAGGCCGAGTCGGTCCCGTAGCCCCGGGTTGTCGCTCGAGGAAACTTTCTCCTTGTCGACAAGTTGTCCAATGACCGAGTTAAGACATTATTCAGTTATTAAGGTGTAGCCTTCGTTCTCTTTGAAACTTAATCATTTTACCGTGCTCGTGCCCTTGCATTCATTCTTTCTTCCGCAACAACACTATCGATTTACTTAAGAAGGGGTCGAGAAGAGAAGGGTCAGCCACTCACCTTGAGTTCACTTCGGCGAGAGAACTTGTTGGTCGCGCTAGACGTCACCTACGCGATTACCTGAAATCGCACAAGCAACCGATTAGAACACTGCATTATTCAAGGAGTTCGATAGGAAATGCGAGTTCGAAATGCAAGCCATAAAAACTATCGAAAACATTCACGAAAACGCATTCAGAAAACAAAGCCAAAACCAACACAAGCGGCGTGAAAAGCAGAGCAACGGGAGGTCTCTCCCGACTCAGCCGCAGAGCCAATCCTCGAGGCACAATCCGCTGAATATGGGACTTGGTTCCGAAGAAGACATTCCATAACGAGGAATGGATCTTAATTCAACCGTTCCCGTTCGATCGACTCGGCCGATCCCGACCTATCGGTCCCGACCGAATCGATAGCGACAGTGTTTCTTTCTCGCGCACCCCGTGGACAGAGTACGGGGCACGATATAGGGACGGGGCACTACACCATAACCAACTAAGAAAAAGTTTCGTCCTCGAAACTTAAGAATAGAACCTACCTCTACGAGAACAATGAAGGAAACTTCTCCTTCATTTCTGACTCAAGCTCCTACGTCGACTCCTCGACCGAATGGTTCCTCCAGAGAATGCGGACATGGGGAATAGCACGGTTGCGGAGAAGTTTATCCTTGTGCTCCAAGATTTGCACCGGCTCTTCGACATATGACAAGTCCGCCTTCAGGTCCAGCTTACCCAAATCCACAACATGGCTCGGATCATGCACGTACTTCCGCAATTGCGATACGTGGAAGACGTCATGTACCTCTGACAACGCAGGCGGCAAGGCGATTTGGTAAGCTACCGGGGCGACTCCCTTCAATATTTTGAACGGACCAACAAATTTTGGGCTCAATTTCCCTTTCGCACCGAACCTGGAAACTCCACGCATAGGCATCACCTTCAAGAATACATGGTTGCCTTCCGAGAACTCGAGGGGGCGTCGGTGCGTGTCGGCATAGCTTTTCTGCCGGCTTTGTGCTATCTTCAATCTTTCTCGTATTAACTTGACCTTCTGCACAGCCTGCTCCACCAACTCCGGACCAAGTATCTGCCGTTTCCCAACTTCATCCCAGCAAATAGGCAATCTATACTTCCGGCCGTACAAAGCTTCATACGGCGCCATTTGGATGCTGGACTGATAGCTGTTGTTGTATGCAAACTCGGCCAGCGGTAGATGGACGTCCCAACTTGACTTCAAGTCGATCGCACAGAGTCGTAACATGTCTTCAAAAATTTGGTTCACCTGCTCTGTTTGGCCGTCAGTCTGAGGATGATAAGCTGAGCTGAACTTCAACTTGGTCCCCAGTGCTGAATGAAGACTACTCCAGAAGCGCGCTACCAATCGTCCATCCCGATCCGAGACGATAGATACTGGGACCCCGTGCAGCCGAACTACTTTATCAAGATATATCTGAGCAAGGCGGTCGACGCTCCAAGTAACTTTGATGGCGATAAAGTACGCTGACTTGGTTAGTCGATCGACGATGACCCAGACGGTGTCGTTTCCCCGCGAAATCCTCGGCAAGCCAACAACGAAGTCCATAGTGATGTGATCCCACTTCCACTCTGGAATGGCGAGGTTCTGCATCTCCCCGCCCGGTCGCTGGTGCTCGGCTTTGACTTGCTGACAGGCAGTACATTTTGACACAAAGAGCGCTACGTCCCTCTTCATGCCGTGCCACCAAAAGACAACGCGGAGGTCCTTATACATCTTGGTGCTGCCAGGATGCAAGGAATATTTTGCATAGTGCGCCTCCATCATTATCTCCTTTCTAAGTTCTACGTCGTCCGGTACGCATAGCCGTCCCTTCATGCGCAACACTCCCGACTCGTCATCTGCAAAGTCATACGCTTTCCCTGTCGATATCAGCTTCCGTATCTTCTCCAGGTAGGGGTCGTCCTTCTGTGCAGACTTGATCCTCTCCAGTAGGCTCGATTCCACCCGTAGTTGTGCCAGTTTCACGTCTCTGAAACGAACTCGGAGCTCGATGCCCATTCCTTCCAAGTCACGCAGCAGTCCGTCGTTGATACATAATGAAGCCAAGTACTTCGGGCTCAGCGCATCCGCTACCACATTTCCCTTGCCCGGCGTGTAGTCGATTGATAAGTCATAGTCTTTGATTAGTTCGAGCCATCGCCTCTGCCGCAAATTCAGTTCTTTCTGGGTGAAGAGATACTTGAGGCTTTTATGGTCCGTATAAATCCTGCACGCCACGCCATAGAGATAGTGGCGCCAAAGCTTCAACGCGAACACAATTGCCGCTAGTTCTAGGTCGTGCGTGGGATAGTTCTTCTCGTGCGGCTTCAACTGCCGGGAAGCAAAAGATATCACCTTATCCCACTGCATGAGCACACACCCCAAGCCCTGGCCAGAAGCATCGCTGAAGATTTGAAATTTCTCCGTCCCTTCAGGAAGAGCAAGTATCGGGGCCGAAACGAGCCGTTGTTTGAGCTCCTGGAAGGAAGCTTCACAGTCGTCTAACCACTTGAATGCGACTCCTTTCTGGGTGAGACGAGTCAACGGCGATGCGATCTTCGCGAAGTCCTTTACGAAGCGTCGGTAGTATCCCGCCAAGCCTAGGAAGCTTCAAATTTTGCTAACTGATGCGGACCGTTTCCAATCAGCAACTGCCTCGACTTTCTTCGGATCGACTGCGATGCCCACGGCGGAGATGATGTGCATAAGGAATGAGACGCTGTTAAGCCAGAACTCGCCCTTGCTCATCTTCGCGTACAACTGATTCTCTCGAAGGGTTTGGAGTTCCGTCCACAGATGCTCTGTATGTTGCGCTCGATCCTTCGAGTAGACGAGGATGTCGTCGATGAAGACTACTACGAACTTGTCAATGAACGGACGGAACACCCGATTCATTAGATCCATGAAGACGGCATGGGCGTTTGTCAGACCGAACGGCATTACTAAGAACTCGTAGTGGCCGTAACGAGTGCGGAAGGCAGACTTCGGCACGTCGTCTGGCTTGACTTTGAGTTGGTGGTAACCTGATCGTAGATCAATCTTCGAAAACACCGTTGCACCTTGGAGCTGGTCGAACAAGTCGTCGATGCGGGGCAGGAGGTATTTGTTTCGGACGGTGGCTTTATTCAATTCCCGATAGTCGATGCAGAGTTGTATCGATCCATCCTTCTTCTTCACGAATAGCACGGGCGCACCCCACGGCGAGACACTCGGACGGATAAACCCTCTGTCGAGCAATTCCTGAAGTTGTGCCTTCAATTCTTTCAATTCTGCAGGGGCCATTCTGTACGGAGCCTTCGAGATCGGACGGGTGTCGAGGAATGTGTCGATGGTGAACTCTATTTCTCGATCGGGCGGTATGCCGGGTAGCTCGTCCGGGAACACGTCTGGGAATTCTGCCACAACGTCGGTCTGACCCGCGTTTGCACCATCCTATCGTATGTCTCGAACGGAAGCTAGATAGTCTTCGCACCCGGAATGCAGCATCCGTCGAGCCGATATTACGGAGATCACCATGCAGGTCGACGACACCTCATCACACGAGTAGCAAAATTCAGGCACTCCAGGTATGCGGAATGTGACCTTCTTTTCAGCGCAGTCTATGGTTGCGTTGCACGGCCCGAGCCAATCCATTCCCAGAATGATGTCAAAGTCCTTCATGTCTAGAACTATCACATCCAGACCGATCTTTTGACCGCCGATACAGATAATCCTGCCGGCGTAAGCTAAGTTTTTGAGAATTGGTGTGCCCGAAGGCGTGCTTACGCTAAAGTTGAGATCTAATGATATTACAGGGAATTTGTGCTCGGCGGCAAAGTCCGCCGATATAAAACTATGTGAAGCACCTGAATCAAATAACACACGAGTAGGCACATTATTGAATTTTAGTATACCTGACACTACTGTATCTGATGCCAGTGCTTCGTCTCGAGTCATGGCGTAGACGCGGCCCTGAGTGTTGGGACGACGGTCTCGGCCATTTTGCGGTGCGGGTTGTGTGGACGGAGGAGGTCGAGGCGCCTGTCCTCGATTCTCTTGACGGTGTTGTTGTGGTGGTGCATTGTAATTTTGTCTCCGAGCCCAGCAATCCGCCATTTGGTGCCCCCTTTTTCCACAAAAGAAACATCCCCCGTCTAAGACAGCACAGTCCCTTTCAGTGTGCCCGTGGCAGTTGCACTTGGCGCAGGGAGGAGATGGGTTCTGTCCTTTATAGCCGCCGTTGTTTGGACGCTTTGACGCGTGATTGTTGCCTCCCGTATAGCTAGGACATTTGTGATTGGAGTGACGCACAACGTCGACAGCACCGGAAGGATACAAGCTCTCAAGACGGAGAGCGTGGTTAAGAGCCTCGCCCATGGTCTTGTACTCCGGGACCCCGACATGCGCACCGATAGAGTGTCGCAGACCCACTTCGAATTGTCGCATACGGCACTCTTCAGTAGGCAGAAACTGGCCAGCAAACTTAGATAACTTGTTGAATTCTGCGACGTACTGTTCCACTGTCCAGCTCCCTTGCTTCAACTGCATGAATTCATTCTCCTTCGCTTGAAGAACGGCTGACGGAAGGTACTGGACTTCGAAAGCTTTACGGAACGTGGCCCAAGAGATCGGTGCAGTGGTGTTGTCCGGTCGGATCGCTCGCTTGCGCACGGCCCACCAGTCGTGTGCGTTCAACCGTAGTTGAAGTTGTGCGCAGGCGACTTGCTTCGACTCTTCAATGCCGAGAAGCTCGAAGTGATCTTCCAGCTCTTCTAACCAGTCGATCGCTATGGAAGGACCCTCGGTGCCGCTGAAGGAAGTGCGGCACGCCTTCTTGAATTCTGATACTTCAAAGTTGTACTTTTTCAGTGTCGCTGGTTGACGCTCGGGCTCCGCCGTGTCGACTTCAATGGGTTGGATCGTCGGCCCGGTGGTAGCAGGTGCGGTGACGGTAGGTGCAGTCGCAGAATTTCCGTTGGCCTCCATTGTCTGGACGATCTGCTGCAGGGTATCTAACTGCTTTTTTGAAGTTTGGCAAGTGCGTCAAAGCGAGCTTCAAACTGGGCCTGTCGTTCCTCTACCTGTTGATGCCGGTTCTCGGACTGGTTTCGCTGCGCCTCCATCATACGCAGCATCCTTTCGATTGTATCGTTAGAAGGTCCGGCCCGCGGACGATGCGAACTACTAGAGCCGCTTGAAGCGCTCTGTTCTTTCTCGGCCGTGGGTTCCGTCATTTCTGTGATACGAAGGCAAACACATCAGTCACAAATTATTACGGACTCATTGTATGGAACAACTTATCTCATCAATGCGAGGTCAAAGGTTTGAAACTCTAGACGCGATGCCAAAGGATGTAAAGCCGTGCTCTGATACCATTATGTCACGCCCTGATTCCGTAGAATCGATAGTCGTCCCCTGGGCGTGATGTCGTGCGAACCTAAGTTGCGATCGCACAAGACATAGCCATAAGGTTATCCGAAACACAACATCAAGTTAGAGTACGCAGAGTAATTGATTGGCACATTTGAAATAGAAGTAAACTTTTTCATTGATAATAAAACTTCATTTACATTGACTTCATTACATGCATTGCCGCACGGGCTACAATATGACTCGACTTACAAAATGAACGCCGATGAGATAGTCATTCCATACATTACATCCCTTTTTACAAGCAAAAACTATTACGCTTTTCACCTGGGATTGAGGAAAGCCGAGCCACCATCTATTCTTTTGGACTGAGTGCGGGTCTTCTTCAAAAGGAATCCAGAACAAGCCTTTACACGGACGAGGCTTCAAAAGTGTCCACGCTGCCTTGAGATTTTAGGTGGCACGCCCTTCGTGGTTCAGGGTACCTGCGTGGAGAGCGAGGATCAGTACATTACACTTTGTACTGGTGTATGGCAAGTTAATTTTCAAGCTCTCATTTGGTTGAATGAGTTTATATGACTTAGTTCATGAATGTTTCTAACCATCCTAATGAATTTCGAGCAAGCAATGACAAGCATAATGTAATTTACGTCGGAACTTACCCCCGGCGGACCGCGCCGCGTCTTTTGAAACTTACCATGTTCTTCCCTTTCAATTGTTATCATTTACATTCCAAGTGCAACATTACGTTTGTTTGGTCACTGGCACCACAAGCCATCCTGGACTTATAGCTTTGTTAGTCGGGACCCTTTCAACGTAAGTAGCGAGCCCCGCTGAAAGTCTCTGCCTAACGCGTGCTATCATCCAGCACAGCTATACCGTGTTTCCTCCTAGGCCGAGTCGGTCCCGTGGCCCCGGGTTGTCCCTCGAGGAAACTTTCTCCTTGTCGACAAGTTGTCCAATGACCGAGTTAAGACATTATTCAGTTATTAAGGTGTAGCCTTCGTTCTCTTTGAAACTTAATCATTTTACCGTGCTCGGGCCCTTGCATTCATTCTTTCTTTCGCAACAACACTATCGATTTACTTAAGAAGGGGTCGAGAAGTGAAGGGTCAGCCACTCACCTTGAGTTCACTTCGACGAGAGAACTTGTTGGTTGCGCTAGACGTCGCCTACGCGATTACCTGAAATCGTACAAGCTACCGATTAGAACACTGCATTATTCAAGGAGTTCGATAGGAAATGCGAGTTCGAAATGCAAGCCATGAAAACCATCGAAAACATTCACGAAAACGCATTCAGAAAATAAAGCCAAAACCAACGCAAGCGGCGTGAAAAGCAGAGCAACGGGAGGTCTCTTCCGACTCAGCCGCAGAGCCAATCCTCGAGGCGCAACCCGCTGAATATGGGACTTGGTTCCGAAGAAGACATTCCATAACGAGGAATGGATCTTAATTCAACCGTTCCCGTTCGATCGACTCGGCTGATCCCGACCTATCGGTCCCGACCGAATCGATAGCGACAATGTTCCTTTCTCGTGCACCCCGTGGACAGAGTACGGGGCACGATATAGGGACGGGGCACTACACCTGTCACGTTCCGATCCAAAAAATCGCTCGTCCTCGCATCGATTTATCCCAATTATCGTCCTTGCTGGGACGTGATATCGTACGAGTCTAGAGTTGCACTCGTACAAGGCAAGATGACAAGTTCTCAAATGGTTATCTTTGATATTATGATTTAGCAGTAGAAGCTAAAAGAGTATACGAAACAATTCTTTTTTATTCGATAAGCAACAAGATTACAAAGGCTTTCAATAGCTCAACTGAATTTGTCAGATTGGCTATAACATTTAGGTTCTCTCTTGCCCACAAAGAATTTCACCGTTCCATATATCATGTCTTCTATATCTCAGCCGTATCATCCTATTACAAGATCGAGCGTCCATGCGGTCACATGCCTCAATTTGCTACGGCATTACATGTAGTGTCCCGTCCCTACATCGTGCCCCGTTTTCGTCCACGGGGTGTGCAAGAAAGGAACACTATCGCTATCGATTCGGTCGGGACCGATAGGTCAGAATCGGCCGAGTCGGTCGAACGGGAACGGTTGAATTAAGATCCATTCCACGTTATGGAATGGCTTCTTCGGAACCAAGTCCCATATTCAGCGGGTTGCGCCTCGATGATTGGCTCTGCGGCTGAGTCGGAGAGACCTCCCGTTGCTCTGATTTTCATGTCGTACTTGATTTGGCTTTGGCTTTGGTTTTTTTCGTGAATGCGCTTTTCGTGAATGTTTTCCGAATGAGTTTTCGTGACTTGCATTTTCGAGCTTCGCATTCATATCAAATTTCTTTGAATTATACAGTGTTCTAATCAGTTGCTTATGCGATTACAGGTGATCGCGTAGGTGACGTCAGCGCAGCCAACCGGTCGCTCACTTGAAGCAAAGCTAAGGCGAGTGGCTGACCTCCTTCATCTCGTCCCTCTACTTCAAAACTCAATATGTGAAGTAAAATGAATGCTTGTCATAATAGTGTAGAATCAATGAAATTGTGGCACGATTCTTCACGAAACACTTGCTATCGAACTGCCGGTATTGAAAATGGAAAACGTGTTTTCTTACGCAAATCCACTTAGCCTATGCAAAACAATGAATAAATCGATTAACGTTTATCGCAACGATACGGCCAAGTAAGCAAATCAACTATGTTCAAAAGAAAACGGTCATTGGACAACTTGTCGACAAGTTGAAGTTTCCTCGAACGGTTGCCTAGGCCAAGGGACCGATTCGGCCCGGGGAGGAACAAGTGTAGTAGCACCAAACCCTTCATCGGTGCGAGTTATGCGGGCACTTTCGCACAGGGCTCGCTACCCGACGCGAAAGGGGCGTCGTCTAACCAATGCTAGTCTGCGATGGCTTGACATTGCCAGTGGCCTTCAAACCCCTTTCACTGCTTTACAAGTGCACGGGACACGGGATGAATATGATAGTTGCTTAATGATATACAGTTTCATATGCTTGCCTCAAAACATGTTAACATACAAATCGAGCAGGATGGTTAGAAAGATCATTGAAATAGCTAGCTAATATGTTTACGAAACTTCTTGAATCAAATGCAGAGCTTGGATTTAATTAGCCATTCGCCAGTACATGTGTTCATGCTGATCCTTGCTCTTTGCAGGTCTCGCGGACCAGGAAGGACGTACCAACTAGCTCGACGACGTTCGTAACTTTTGAAGCTTCGGCCGCACGTCGAAGACTTTCTCTGCGACTCCACTTTTGAAGGCTCTCGACAGTCCAAGGAAGATGACTCAGCATCCCTCCCATCCAGGTCACTGGAGTACTTGTTGTATATTATAGGATGTGTGCAATATATGGAACGGTTATCTCATCGGCACTCTTTTGTAATCGATTTATGTTGTAGCACGTGCGGCAATGAGTCATGTTTCGGAGTCTGTAAAAGATGTTCATTATCAATAAAGATCAAGTTTTCTTTACTTATTATGTGAATTAATTTGTCTGCGTACTCTCTTAGATCTCGTGTCTTGGATTACCTTATGACTATGCCTTGTGCGATCGCAAATTAGGTTCGCACGGCATCACGCCCAGGGGAGGACTATCGATTCAACGGAGTCGGGGCGTGACATTACATACCTCAGCGCATTCAAGCAAAGCTCCCGTCGCAAGCAGACCATTTCCTGACCCTGCTAGCAAACTAGTGGAGGATTAGTACTTTCGTCCTCGCTGTACTGATCAAAGACCCACTTAACTAAACCGGCATTAGTAATGTATTGAATCATGCAGCATACAGTTTTAGTGTTCTTCCTATCTTTGTTTTAGGATAGATTTCATGGCATATTCGAAAGCAGTAAAGAATGTTATCATGGCAAACATGTTATCGTTGAATCATAAGCATATTGGCAACCAATATCAAGCAATCTCGTGTTGGTTTCGGGGCACGATGTCTTACCAACCTGACGCAATTGTCCTTATACCAACGCAAGGTGAATATACCTCAATCCTTTCATGTCATGTTATAAGTGCTCCGTGCAGGATCTCTGTGTGCCTGCACTTTCAACCAACCGTTCTTTAACTGTATGAAGGTCACTGGCATATCTACGCCATAAATGGAACTCTACCATGTTTCTCTTTTCATATCTTTTTTATCAAATTGGATAATCCGGCGTCCTCCCCGTACAGGTTGCAAGCCTCGAGTATCCGAAGGACGCCGAACTTATCATCAATTGTGGCTTATCACATCAGTAGCAGATTACAAGTCATACCCAAAAGATGTGCACCAACAATGATTAACATCCCTCCATGGCCGAACGGTCCCGGTGCCCCGACATTTAACTCGTTCGAGGGAATCATAACACACCCGTGCACAGGCAATCTCTTACTCAAGTTCATTTGACCATGCAACGCGTGCCAAACTCATACAACCAAACATAGTCTTGAGTACGAAACTCAGACTTCGTTTACTTTCTTTCAATGTTCTCACTCTTTCTTTGTACATTCATTCTTCGTTTCAATGTTCAATGGTATCGTGCCCCAACTCAATGTTCGTCAACCGAACGACCTGAAGGTCCATAACATTTCTGAGGCACCATGCCACATCTGACAGTTCCGTTACATTCATGCCACAACTGTTCTTTTTGTAACGAAGCCATCTTTATGGTTCTCGTGCATGTACGCACGTTTTGACACGATTGTTCTCTATTCTTCAAGTCGTACAGGCAAAGCACACTTTGATACCGTATTCAATGTTCATAGCTCGCACACTAGGGTACTTGTCTCAATTGTCTTTCAATGTGCTGGCCTTCTAATTCGTGCTCGAGGGCACGACATGACTCGTGCACTAAGGCACTTGCCGATACAGTTATCCCATGTTCCTGTGGCTTGCGCTCCGAGGTGCTCGCCTTGCGTTGTTTCGATGTTCAATAGCGACTCGTGCATTTGATGCATGTTTCATTTCCAATTGTTCTATCTAGTGTTCGACACGCACTTCAATTCTCTCCTTCGAGCCATGCCCGTGGTCACGATAGGTTAACTTAGCATACTACCAACCCACCCAAATATGTGGTAGTCCATCCTAGCTACAATTTTTGGATTCGTCCCTAATATGCTAGAGATCAAATCTCTTTCTTTTCATGGAAGTAATCATCCACTGATCATTCTCGAATTAAGAGACTGAAATATCTCCCATCATCCAGTTTTCTAACTAAAATAAGATTGAGGCGAATGTGGGGGACATGGCGAACTCTCTTGAGCACTCGTGTTGGTCTTCAAATGCACATCTCCAACCACTCTCTCCTTCAACACATTCTCGTTTTCCATCTTTATACACTTCACAGTCACCTGTTGTGCACGTGGAGAAAAATATTCCGTTGTGAGACCCGTGCAATGTCGAAGCCCATGAGTCCGCCAGCCAATTAGTAACATTGCATGCACGGTTCATAGTTACATCATCACATGGGAAAATCTAAATAGGGTCCAACGGGGGCCACGGTCCCCCCAAAATTAAAAAAGAAAATATTGATTACTATATAGAACTTTTTACAAGTTTACAATATATATTAGTTTGACCCTCTAATGTACAAAGAATAAGCTAGCTCAAAAGTAATGCTTTGGGCTTTCAATTTGGAGGTTACAAGTTCAATTTTCACCTCTTGCACATTTTTCAATATATTACATATTTTAGAAATCTTTTATTTATAATGTTTGCTTCATTTTTTGTAACATTTTAAAAATATTGTCTTTATTTTTTTTGCTCATTCTTGTTTGAGTTTTAGTATATTTTTGTTATTAAAGTCCAATTAACATGACAACTTTAAGGATTTCTATATGTAGAAGTACGGCCTCTCCATAATTTTAATCCTGGCTCCGCTCCTGCATCATCATCTATAATAATAATAGCACTATATGTTGAGGTTACTAATGAAGTGTTTTCGTATTGCTTTTCCTTGACGTCCTTCTTTTTTCTTTCAAGTGAAATAGTTTCTTTTAATGTGGCCATTCTTGACATAATAGTAGTACTAGGTCTCCTTATACCGTGCCTTGGACTTTCCTATGCTCCTGTCTCAGGCTCCTGGACCCCTACTCTTGATACTCCACTGCTCTCTAAAACCAACGTCTAAGACTATGATAATGAGGATGTCGAAGACGACGTGTCTCGAGATTTTTTCCGCATCTCCTCATTTGAGACGGCATTATTAGCGAACTCTAGAAAAACAATACGTTCTCAAGTAGAAGTGATCATGGACGCTAGAACAACTTCCAACGAGTCTGGAAAGTACCTAGCAACTAAGTCCGTGAATCTCGTGATCAAACTTTACTTTCATCGCCAATAACCGAATACACCCACCCTGAAACTCATTCGCATGATCTGTAACTAGTGTGTCATTATGGTACCTTAAACCCATCATCTCTGGGATCAAAAACAATTTAATGAAGCTGATTCTTTTGGTGTATAAGGACACTAACTTGTCACACAAATTCTTTGCATGAACCTTACTTGTGATGTGGTTATACACAGATTACTATCTAAGAACAGTTTAATATATATAGCATATTTCTTGGTGCTTGAAATCCTACTACTCATTGGATGTATCCACGGGTATCTCAGATGCAGAAACATGTAGATGCAACTTTTTCACGAATGAAAGATTCTTCATCTTCCATCTTCAATGGTGATAGTTGGTGTCATTTAGTTTAATTAATATTACTGTTGGATTGTATCTTTTGATGGAGCCCTAAAAAAGGGAGTGACTATAGAGTTGATAATTTAGTCCCACATCGGATAGGAGGTGAGATCATGTGGTATAGATAATTGAGATTGATTCAGACCTTACATGTGAATTCTCTTTTAAGGCATATGAGCACAATTCAATATCGCACCTCATGTGCCAACTCCGGTTCGGGTCACACCACACATGATGGATTTGGACAGCTCTAATTGATTCGAAACGGATGGTGCTGAACGTTCATGACGTTGTTGTTGGCACACAATGATGGTGTGAATTCGGGTCACACCACGTTCCCAACACTTACTAAGTGATTTTACATCCATCTTTCCTCTTGGTCAATTCGTCAAACGCCTCCAACCTTATGCTCTAATACAACAATGTTGGAAAAAAGTGCAAAATATAGAGAACTATAACCGTTCCGACCAAAAGAAATGTGTGAGGACTGAAACAAATTGTAAAACATGCAACGCATAAAATTACAACAATACCACACAATTGCATAATCACAAGCACATAGTTTTTACATAAAATTTTAATTGAGAAAAAAAAAGTGTGAGGATCAAAGTCTAATCATGAAATGCTCTACTAGTGGAGTAGAAGAATAAAACAGATTCCTTTATAGTTTCTCCCACCGACTGTAACATATGAACCATTATTCAATGAACTAGAATACATACACTACCAGAATAAGTCGTTTTAGCGACGCCTAAAGACGTCGCTAAAACAACAATTTTCGTCGCTAAAAATAATTCGCGACGAAATTACCGACGTTTCGGGCTGGTCGCGGAAATGTAAGTCGCTGATCATTTAAACGTCGCCAAAAGTCGCAATTGTCGACGTTCGCCGACGTATTAATACGTCGGTATAATGCCGACGTCCACCGTCGTGTCGTCGCTCTTTGCGACATAATATTTAGTGTCGCTACAAGTCGGTAAATTTACCGACGAATTACCGTCGAGTCGTCGGTGATTTAGTGACATATACGAAGTCGCTAGACGTCGATAAATCCTGGGAATTTCTGGGGATAATTAGCGACGTTTACCGACGTTTACCGACGTCCTGCGACAAATAATGACGTCGCTAAACGTCGGTAGACTGGATAATATTAATTATATACCGACGTCTACCGACGCACAATTACGTCGGAGGACGTCGGTAAACGTCGTAAACGTCGCTAATTCTGCAAAAAAAATAAAAATAAAATAAAATACAGAATGTCCATTTCTTCCTGTATTTTAAAAAGTTAACCATTTCTCACTGTAGAATAGGATCCAAACAATCACAGAATGTCCATTTCTCACTGTACGCAGGTTTCAGTCCCTATAACCAAGTCTACAACAATCACACAAAATATGGTTGTCAGAATGGCTCAGAACACAACCCAAAATTCACACAATGTCCAAGTCTACAACAATCATTCTAGCAATGTCCAAATCTGGTTCGTAAGACAAACTAAACATAATCAGTTCTATTTCACATGCTTAATTGCCAAGTATGGGAACGAATGGCTCAGAACACAACCCAAAATTCATTCTAGCATAGATTAGTGTGAATCATCTATGTTCTGTACATATGGTGTAGTATATGTTCTTATCGTATCTAGTATCTGAAGAATGTAACAGAATCAAGATGAACTCACATAATGTAATACTAAGACATCATCTACTACTATATAAGATATAGTGATAGGTTGTCGTATCATTATTGCCGAGGGATGAGGGTCGGAGGACAGTCAACTTTATCTACGGATACATAGTTTCTGCCTCGCCAGTCGAATGGCTTAATTGCCAAGTATGGAAACGAATGGCTCAGAACACAACCCAAAATTCATTCTAGCATACATTAGTGTGAATCATCTATATTCTGTACATATGGTGTAGTATATGTTCTTATCGTATCTAGTATCTGAAGAATGTAACAGAATCAAGATGAACTCACATAATGTAATACTAAGACATCATCTACTACTATATAAGATATAGTGATAGGGGCTCGCCGGAGGGAGGAGAAGGGGCTCGCGGTGGAGGAGGAGGATGAGCGGCGCCGGAGGGAAGGGGGTCGGGCTGTCGTCGAGGTCGGGGAAGAGGGGCGGGAACAAAAAATTTGGGGAGAGGGAGAAATGAAAAGTCGAACCGAGAAAACCCTTTTTATCAGAAATTAGCGACGTCCGCAAATACGTCGCAAAGCGTCGGTATTCGTTTAATATTCGGCGACGTAATAATCTTTGCGACGCTAAACGTCGCTGAACTAATAAAACTAGCGACATTTTCCGACAAATCAACGACGTTGGTTTTTATTACAGTAAAGGTAGTCGCAATATGTCGCTGTTTGTCGCTATCAGCGACGTATTGTGACGCATAGTTTCGGAGTCGCTATCAAGGAATGGCTCAGAACACACCCCAAAATTCATTCTAGCATACATTAGTGTGAATCATCTATGTTCTGTACATATGGTGTAGTATATGTTCTTATCGTATCTAGTATCTGAAGAATGTAACAGAATCAAGATGAACTCACATAATGTAATACTAAGACATCATCTACTACTATATAAGATATAGTGATAGGTTGTCGTATCATCATTGTCGAGGGATGAGGGTCGGAGGACGTCGGTAAACGTCGCTAAATCTGCAAAAAAAAATAAAAAAATAAAATACAGAATATCTATTTCTCCCTGCAGTTTAAAAAGATAACCATTTCTCACTGTAGAATAGGATCCAAACAATCACAGAATGTCCATTTCTCGCTGTACACAGGTTTCAGTCCCTATAACCAAGTCTACAACAATCACACAAAATATGGGGAACGAATGGCTCAGAACACAACCCAAAATTCATTCTAGCATACATTAGTGTGAATCATCTATGTTCTGTACATATGGTGTAGTATATGTTCTTATCGTATCTAGTATCTGAAGAATGTAACAGAATCAAGATGAACTCACATAATGTAATACTAAGACATCATCTACTACTATATAAGATATAGTGATAGGTTGTCGTATCATCATCGCCGAAGGATGACGGTCGGAGGACAGTCAACTTTATCTACGGCTACATAGTTTCTGTCTCGCCAGTCGAATGGCTGCAGGGACTATGTCTTGATCACCATGTCATACCGTAAATTAATACAAATGGAGCTGGAGCCAAAATACAGAAACTAAAATATGATATCCACCTCAAGTGTAGAGTCGGAGGAGAAGATCTTTTCCACCCTCTCCCTCTCTCACGCTATCAACGTCACAACTTTTCCACCTCAAGTTCTGATCAAGCATTTTCCTTCTCCTCTCCTCCACCATGGCTCTGAACCTATCTGCTCCTCCCTACTTCCCTTCTTCTTATTTGACTCTCTCAGCCACATATGATATCCAGCTCAAGTGTAGAGTTGGGGGAGAAGAAGTGGACATGAAGAGGAGGGGGAAGCAGCACAGCCGGCGGCATGATCCGGAGGAAGTACAGAGGTTTTCTTCAACATACGTAGGAGAACTATAAGGATATATCTTTTCACAATATATTACCTTGTCAAAGATCCTTAATGTGACAACCATGTTACCGCGGTGTCAGAAGACTAACATGTCATAATTTTCTAAGCCGTGTGTTTTGACATAATCCTCCAACCGGATTTCAGTTCTATGTAATAATGCAAGATTATGACATAGGAGAAAAGAGTTGGAAGGATTATGTAAAAATACACGGCTTAGAAAATTATGACATGTTAGTCTTCCGACACCGCGGTAACATGGTTGTCACATTAAGGGTCTTTGACAAGATGACATATTGTGAAAAGATATATCCTTATAGTTCTTCTACGTATGTTGAAGAAAACCTCTGTACTTCCTCCGGGTCATGTCGCCGGCTGTGCTGCTTTTCCTCCTCTTCCTGTCCACTTCTTCTCTCTCGACTCTACACTTGAGCTGGATATCATATGTGGCTGAGAGAGTCAAATAAGAAGAAGGGAAGTAGGGAGGAGCAGATGGGTCCATAGCCATGGTGGAGGAGAGGAGAAGGCAAAACTGAATCAGCATTGTCTTCCGGATCGTCCTCATCAAGGCATAACGGGCTGCTCAGCGTGCCCAGCTTCTTCAACTTTTCGCTGGCTGCAGAGTCAAAATGGGAACGGGTCCTCTTTGCCGGCCCGGAGCTCTGACTCGCACTCGTCGCCGTGCTACTGGTTTCCTCTCCTCCTCTGACGCGGGTCATAAGAAAAGAAATTTCGTACCTCTTCTTCACATAAACATCATTGCCGCCTTGTACTCGAGCCTCCTCATCTGTCATTCTATCCAACTTCTCGGAGTCATCGGAGAAGGAGTCGAATGAGTCGGCGGTGATAGCAGATTATTGTAAGACAGGGAGCGAAAAGACAGGCGAAGAAGATGACGATACGAGTCGAATGGGGGATTCGAGTGACAATGTAGGCACCGAGAAGTCGGATAGCGTCACAGATGAGAAGGCTTGAGTACAAGGCGGCAATGATGTTTATGTGAAGAAGAGGTACAAAATTTCTTTTCTTATGACCCGCGTCAGAGGAGGAGAGGAAACCAGTAGCGCGACGACGAGTACGAGTCAGAGCTCCGGGCCGGTAAAGAGGACCCGTTCCCGTTTCGACTTTGCAGCCAGCGAGAAGTTGAAGAAGCTGGGCACGCTGAGCAGCCCGTTATGCCTTGATGAGGATGATCCGGAAGACAATGCTGATTCAGTTTTGCCTTTCTTGGATGGTATTGATTCTGTAGATCCGTGTATAAAAGTGGAAGAGATTGGGAGTAGAGTGGACCCGGAGGGAAATGAGAGATTGGAATCTGGGTCAATATGCAAGAAGCGAAAGAGAGTCGAGGATTCTGATAGGTTGTCATATCATCATTGCCGTAGGATGAGGGTCGGAGGACAGTCAACTTTATCTACGGCTACATAGTTTCTACCTCGCCAGTCGAATGGCTGCAGGGACTATGTCCTGATCACCATGTCGTACCGTAGATTAATGCAAATAGAGCTGGAGCCAAAATACAGAAACCAAAATACAAAATACAGAATCTAAAATACAAAATACAAAATACAGAAACTAAAATACAAAATACAGAAACCAAAATACAAAATACAGAAACCAAAATACAAAATACAAAAACCAAAATACAAAATACAGAAACCAAAATACAAAATATAGAATCCAAAATAGGACCCTCTGTGAGAACGGATGGCTCAGAACACAACCCAACCGGAGAGGATACTCTGAGAGATCCATCTGAAAGGGACGTATACTCTGAGAGATCACCTTTACAAGAATGATATTAGTAGTGAGATTGAGTGCTGGAGGAGATATTATCAGAGTATACGTCCTACTCAAATAGGTCTCTCACCGTTACTATTTTTTCCTGACAGCATGGTGGATGTGCTCCGTCCACAGATTCTTGCTCCGAGCCAAAACTTTGTCCCGGAGCTCAAGTGGACATCCTTGGTGTAGAGCTCGAGTGAGAGGTTCCTGACAGAATGGTGGTCTCCTTTGTCAAAGTATCCGTGCTCGTCCCACAACCAATGTGGGATGAGCAGGGATACTTTGACAAAGGAGACCACCATGCTGTCAGGAACCTCTCACTCGAACTCTACACCAAGGATGTCCACTTGAGCTCCGGGGCAAAGTTTTGGCTCGGAGCAAGAATCTGTTGAGGGAGCACATCCACCATGCCGTCAGAAAAAATATTAACGGTGAGAGACCCATCTGAGTAGGACATATACTCTGATAATATCTCCTCCAGCACTCAATCCCACTACTGATATAATTCTTGTAAAGGTGATCTCTCAGAGTATACGTCCCTCTCAGATGGATCTCTCAGAGTATCCTCTCCGGTTGGTTGTCGTATCATCATTGCCGAGGGATGAGGGTCGGAGGACAGTCGACTTTATCTACGGACACATAGTTTCTGCCTCGCCAGTCGAATGGCTGCAGGGACTATGTCCTGATCACCATGTCGTAGTCCAATATAATCCAGAGATTGACACAGTTCTAATTCATATATGTAGTCCAATACAAATAGTCTAATACAAAAACAACCCAATACAAATAGTCCAATACAAATAAGTACTAATAGCTAATGAGAACCACGCTGCTCACGCAAACGCTCAGTGATACGTTCACGCAACCACCTCGAAAAAGCGAGATTTTTGGCACGAGGAGAGATGTCGTCCCTTGCAAGGACTGTAGTGCCCCGTCCCTACATCGTGCCCCGTCGATTCGTCCACGGGGTACGCGAGAAAGGAACACTGTTGCTATCGACTCGGTCGGGACCGATAGGTCGGGATCGATCGAATCGATCGAACGGAAACGGTTGAATTAAGGTCCATTCCACGTTATGGGATGGATTCTTCGGAACCAAGTCCCATATTCAGCGGGTTGCGTCTCGAGGATTGACTTTGCGGCTGAGTCGGGAGAGACCTCCCGTTGCTCTGCTTTTCACGCCGCTTGCGTTGATTTTGGCTTTGGTTTTCCGAATGCGTTTTCGTGAATGTTTTCGATGGTTTTCATGGTTTACATTTCGAGCTCGCATTTCCTATCGAACTCTTGCATAATACAGTGTTCTAATCGGTTGCTTGTGCAATTTCAGGTGATCGCGTAGGCGACGTCTAGTGCAGCCAACAAGTCCTTCGCCTCAAGCAAAAATTCAAGGTGAGTGGCTGACCCCCTTCGTCTCGACCCTCTATTTCAAATGAGAACTCGGGTAATGTTACTAAAAATTTAATGATTCGCTTGCAGAGCACAAGTCTTGTATGCTAGAAGTGAATAAGAAATGCTTTGTGTTGAAATGAGATAGAATAAATTCATGCCTGCAAAACAACCAAGTAAATGAATTGATCACATAACAAGCCCCAACGGTATCCTAAAATACACCATTTAACCCTTATGAACTTGGACAACTTGTCGACAAGGGGTGGTTTCTTCGAGCGGAATTCTGAGGCCACGGGACCGTCTCGGCCTAGGAAGAAACTGTTTGTAGCCGCGCTGGTTAGGCAACGCTGGAAAGGCAATCGGTAAAGACGGGGACTTGCATCGGGGCTCGCTACCTGCGTTGCAGGGGTCCCGTATTACCAGGCTACGTCCAAGGCGGCTGGTTAGGCCAATCCCATAACAAACACTTGATATAAATTGCTATCAGCTAACATGGTAAGTTTTATGTCGCACGGCGCGCTCCGCCGGAAGAAACCTTGGTGTAACTTAATGCTTCTTATGAAAATATCCAGGATGGTTAGAAAGACCACTAAAAGCAAGTTGAATGATTTTATCAAATTCTTGAACCAAATGAGAGCCTGGAAAGTAATTAGCCACTCGCCAGTACATGTTGATTGTACTGATCCTCGCTCTCTATACAGGTGCGATAGATCTGGAAGGGCGTGCTACGTAAAGGGAGGCAACGCTCGCGTGTTTTGAAGCTTCGTCCGTGCATTGAAGCTTGGATCAACTGTTTTGAAGACTCCGCTGTTGAAGCATCGAAGACAGATGGAGCGCCTTCCCACCATCCCAGGTGGTTTATAATTTTGGTTGTAAAGTTAAGGGATGAATGTATGGAATGGCTATCTCGTCGACGTTTATTTTGTAATGGAGTCAGTTTGTAAAAAGCCCGCGCGGCGCCTTTGTATCGAGTCTGTAAAATGATGTTTCATTATCAATAAAGCTTATGTTTCCTTCTCTATAATGTGTGTTCAATTTACTCTGCGCATTCTGCTGTTGTTGTGTTTCGGATAAAAATTATGACTATGCCTTGTGCAAGCGCAACTTAGGCTTGCACGGCATCACGCCCGGGGGACGACTATCGATTCTACGGAATCGGGGCGTGACATAATGGTATCAGAGCACGGCTTTACGTCCTTGGCCTCTAGTGTCGAGTTTTCAGTCTCAAATCGTTGGTCTCGTGTCGATGAGATACGTCGTTCCATACAAGGGAGTCCGTAATAAGTTTGGTTACTGATGCATTTTTACCTTCAAAATCCCAGAAGGTGCGACGGTGAATGTGGCGAACGAAGAAAGTGCTTCGAGCGGCTCGAGTAGCTCGAGGCCCGGACCCTCAAATGATGCCATGGGACGGATGTTGCGCATGCTGGAAGCGCAACAACAACAAGCTCTGGAGAATCAACGCCTGAATGAGCAACATCGACGGGAGACGGAGGCACATCGACGGGAGGTAGAGGCACGCCAGACCCAGTTCGAGGCCCGATTCGATGCACAATTCAAGTTGCAGCAGAAGCAGCTTGATACTCTTCAGTAAATTGTACAGACTGTGGTGGCCAACAACAACAACTCTGCGACGACTCCTGCCGTGACCGAGCCTGCGGCCAGACAAAGTGAAATCGAACCGGAGGTACCCGAGCTTATGCCTGCGGCGCCGAGAAGTTCCAGCTTCGACGTGTCAAAATTCACAAAGAGCTTCCATACTTCCTTCTGCGGTACTGAAGACCCTTCGTTGGCGATCGATTGGCTGGAGGAGTTGGAAGACCGGTTCGAGCTCCTGGGTGTCGATGAGTCCAAGAAAGTCGCATGCGCTCAACTTCTACTCCGATTGAACGCGCACGACTGGTGGGCCGTGCAGAAGCGAGCAATCAGACGCGACGACGAGACAGCAGCAATATCTTGGGCCACCTTCCGAGAGGCGTTCGAGATCGAGTACCTTCCCGATGCCATTCGACAAGAGAAGGAGAATGAGTTTATGCAGCTAAAGCAAGGGAATATGACGGTGCGGCAGTATGCAGCAGAGTTCAACAAGTTAGCCAAGTTTGCTGGACAATACCTGCCTTCCCTGGCGAGTCGTGCACGACGGTTCGAAGTGGGCCTACGGCCATCTATTTCCGCCCATGTGTCCGTTCCAAAATACCCAACGATGGGGGAGTCTCTCAACCACGCCCTCCGCCTTGAAAGCCAATACCCTCCAGGTGCTGTCGGCGCTGTGCATACCTACAATCACAAATGCCCTAGCCACGCGGGAGAAAACAACGTGACCAAGCGTCCGAACAACGGGCCCCAAGGCGGATATCAAGGGCGTGACACACGATACTACAACCGATGTCGTCGTCACGGTCACACGATTGACTACTGCCGGATACCAGAGGATGGGTGCTGGAACTGTGGCAAGAGGGGCCACCAAGGTGCTGAGTGTCCAATCAGAAGGCCGAACCCAACGGCGCCCCAACAACATCGTCCAATGGCGCCCCAACAGCACCGTCCAGGGAATCAAGTCCCAGCGCCTCGAGCCCATCAACCTGCACCGCAAAATGGTCAAGACCGTCGCCCCAATGCCCAGGGCCGCGTCTATGCCATGACTCGAGATGAAGTGCTTGCGTCAGATACTGTCGTGACAGGTATACTTAGTTTC
Source organism: Iris pallida (assembly GCA_029216955.1). Classification (NCBI taxonomy): domain Eukaryota; kingdom Viridiplantae; phylum Streptophyta; class Magnoliopsida; order Asparagales; family Iridaceae; genus Iris; species Iris pallida. Next base: position 15,301,204 of record JANAVB010007798.1, read on the forward strand.
AATAATGTGCCTGCTCGTGTACTATTTGATTCAGGTGCTTCGCATAGTTTTATAGCGGCGGACTTTGTCGCCGAGCACAAATTTTGGTTAGTGTCATTAGACCTCGACCTTAGCATAAGCACACCTTCGGGCACACCTATCCTCACTAATTCAGCCTGCACCGACGGGATTATCTGTATCGGCGGTCAAAAGATCGGTCTGGACGTGATGGTCCTAGACATGAAGGACTTCGATATCATTCTGGGAATGGATTGGCTCGGGCCGTGCAACGCAACCATAGACTGCGCCGGAAAGAAGGTCACTTTCCGCATTCCAGGGGTGCCTGAATTCTGCTTTTCGTGTGGTGAGGCGTCGTCGACCTGCATGTTGATTTCGGCAATTTCCGCTCGGAGGATGTTGCATTCTGGGTGCAAAGGCTATTTGGCGTCCGTCCGAGACATGCGACAGGATGGTGCAAACGCGGGTCAGACCGACGTTGTGGCAGAATTCCCCGATGTGTTCCCGGACGAGCTACCCGGCATGCCCCCCGATCTAGAAATCGAATTCAGCATCGATACATTTCCCGATACTCGACCGATTTCCAAGGCCCCGTACAGAATGGCTCCCGCCGAGCTGAAGGAACTCAAGGTCCAGCTACAAGAGTTACTCGATAAAGGGTTTATTCGGCCTAGTGTTTCGCCGTGGGGAGCGCCCATTTTGTTCGTGAAGAAGAAGGATGGGTCCCTGCGCCAGTGCGTCGATTACCGAGAGCTTAACAAGGCCACCATCCGGAACAAGTACCCATTGCCCCGCATAAACGACTTATTCGATCAACTGCAAGGCGCATTGGTATTTTCGAAGATTGATCTCCGCTCAGGCTATCATCAACTCAAGATTAAGTCAGACGACGTGCAAAAGTCCGCCTTTCGCACTCGATACGACCACTACGAGTTTTTGGTGATGCCATTCGGCCTGACGAACGCTCCTGCCGCCTTCATGGATCTGATGAATCGGGTGTTTCGACCATTCCTTGATAAATTTGTGGTAGTCTTTATTGATGATATTCTCGTCTACTCGAAAGACAGGGCGCAGCATGCAGAACATCTACGGGCCGTGCTCCAGACACTTCGAGAACATGAGTTGTACGCGAAGCAGAGTAAGTGCGAATTTTGGCTCAGCAGCGTATCCTTCCTTGGTCACATCATTTTGTCCGAGGGCATTATAGTCGACCCGAAGAAAGTGGAAGCTGTTGCTGATTGGAAGCGGCCTGCGTCTGCTAGTGAGATTCAAAGCTTTTTTGGTTTGGCGGGATACTATCGACGCTTCGTGAAGGACTTCGCGAAGATTGCATCGCCTCTGACTCGCCTCACTCAAAAGGGAGTCGCGTATGAGTGGTCGGATGACTGTGAGGCTTCCTTCCAAGAGCTGAAACAGCGACTAATTTCGGCACCTATACTCGTGCTTCCGGATGGGCCAGAGGGTTTCCAGATATTCAGCGATGCTTCAGGCCAGGGCTTGCGATGTGTGCTCATGCAGCGGAACAAGGTGATATCCTTCGCCTCGAGACAATTGAAGCCGCACGAGAAGAACTATCCTACGTACGACTTGGAGTTAGCGGCAATTGTGTTCGCGTTGAAATTGTGGCGTCACTATCTATATGGTGTGGCGTGCGCGATCTATACCGACCACAAGAGCCTCAAGTATCTCTTCACTCAGAAGGAGTTGAACTTGCGACAGCGGCGCTGGCTCGAACTGATTAAAGACTATGACTTGACGATCGACTACACTCCGGGCAAGGGAAATGTGGTGGCGGACGCTCTGAGTCGGAAATATCTTGCCTCGCTCTCCATCAACCGCAGACTACTACGAGATTTAGAAGAAATGGGCATCGATCTCCGGGTTCGATTCAGGGATATACGGTTGGCGCAACTGCAGTTAGAGCCGAGTTTGCTGGAAAAGATCAAGACCGCTCAGAAGGATGATCCGTACCTGAAGAAAATGCGCGAGCAAATTTCAACAGGTAGTACGACCGACTTTGCGGAAGACAACACCGACGTGCTGAGAATGAATGGCCGACTATGCGTTCCGGATGATAAAGAACTACAAAAGGAGATAATGTCGGAGGCCCATTATACGAAATATACATTGCATCCAGGCAGTACCAAGATGTATAAGGACCTCCACACGACCTTCTGGTGGCACGGGATGAAGAGAGATGTGGCGCTCTTCGTGTCGCAATGCATGGCCTGTCAGCAGGTGAAAGCTGAACATCAACGACCGGGCGGGGAGATGCAGAACCTTGCCATTCCAGAATGGAAATGGGATCATGTCACGATGGACTTTATTGTTGGCCTGCCGAAGACACCACGGGGGAGCGACGCTATCTGGGTCATCGTCGATCGACTAACCAAGTCAGCGCACTTTATTGCCATCAAAGTTACTTGGAGCGTCGATCGCCTGGCACAGATCTATCTTGACGAGATAGTACGGCTGCACGGAGTTCCAGTATCCATCGTCTCTGATCGGGATTCACGGTTTATGTCGCGATTCTGGAGTAGCCTTCAGTCGGCGCTGGGTACCAAGTTGCAGTTCAGCTCAGCTTACCATCCTCAGACCGACGGCCAAACGGAGCGCGTTAATCAGATTCTCGAAGACATGCTACGGCTCTGCGCAATTGACTTCAAATCAAGCTGGGACGTCCACCTACCATTGGCGGAATTTGCATACAACAATAGCTATCAGTCCAGCATCCAAATGGCGCCGTATGAAGCTTTGTACGGCCGAAAGTGCAGATCACCCATTTGCTGGGATGAAGTCGCGGAACGGCAGATACTCGGCCCGGAGCTGGTGGAACAGACTGTGGAGAAGGTCAAGCTCATTCGGGAAAGACTGAAGATTGCACAGAGTCGGCAAAAGAGCTACGCCGATACCCATCGAAGACCGCTTGAGTTCCAGGTAGGCGATCATGTGTTCCTGAAGGTGTCGCCTATGCGAGGAGTTACTCGGTTCGGCGCGAAGGGGAAGCTGAGTCCGAGATTCGTTGGGCCGTTTGAAATACTCGAGCGGGTCGCCCCAGTGGCCTATAAAATTGCCCTACCGCCGGCGCTCGAAGGTGTGCACAACGTCTTCCACGTCTCCCAGCTGCGGAAGTACGTGCATGACCCTAGCCACGTGGTGGATTTTGGCCAGCTGGAGCTAAAGTCCGACTTATCCTACGTCGAAGTGCTAGTTTAAATCTTAGAACGCAAGGATAAGCTGCTGCAGAATCGGACGATCCCTCTCGTTCGCGTACTTTGGAGGAACCATGCGGCAGAAGAGTCGACATGGGAACTCGAGTCTGAGATGAAGGAAAAGTTTCCTTCATTGTTTTCATAGAGGTAGGTTCTGTTCATAAGTTTCGAGGACGAAACTTTTTCTTAGTTGGTTATGGTGTAGTGCCCCGTCCCTACATCGTGCCCCGTCGATTCGTCCACGGGGTGCGCGAGAAAGGAACACTGTTGCTATCGACTCGGTCGGGACCGATAGGTCGGGATCGATCGAATCGATCGAACGGGAACGGTTGAATTAAGGTCCATTCCACGTTATGGGATGGATTCTTCGGAACCAAGTCCCATATTCAGCGGGTTGCGTCTCGAGGATTGACTTTGCGGCTGAGTCGGGAGAGACCTCCCGTTGCTCTGCTTTTCACGCCGCTTGCGTTGGTTTTGGCTTTGGTTTTCCGAATGCGTTTTCGTGAATGTTTTCGATGGTTTTTATGGTTTACATTTCGAGCTCGCATTTCCTATCGAACTCTTGCATAATACAGTGTTCTAATCGGTTGCTTGTGCGATTTCAGGTGATCGCGTAGGCGACGTCTAGCGCAGCCAACAAGTCCTTCGCCTCAAGCAAAAATTCAAGGTGAGTGGCTGACCCCCTTCGTCTCGACCCTCTATTTCAAATGAGAACTCGGGTAATGTTACTAAAAATTTAATGATTCGCTTGCAGAGCACAAGTCTTGTATGTTAGAAGTGAATAAGAAATGCTTTGTGTTGAAATGAGATAGAATAAATTCATGCCTGCAAAACAACCAAGTAAATGAATTGATCACATAACAAGCCCCAACGGTATCCTAAAATACACCATTTAACCCTTATGAACTTGGACAACTTGTCGACAAGGGGTGGTTTCTTCGAGCGGAATTCCGAGGCCACGGGACCGTCTCGGCCTAGGAAGAAACTGTTTGTAGCCGCGCTGGTTAGGCAACGCTGGAAAGGCAATCGATAAAGACGGGGACTTACATCGGGGCTCGCTACCTGCGTTGCAGGGGTCCCGTATTACCAGGCTACGTCCAAGGCGGCTGGTTAGGCCAATCCCATAACAAACACTTGATATAAATTGCTATCAGCTAACATGGTAAGTTTTATGTCGCACGGCGCGCTCCGCCGGAAGAAACCTTGGTGTAACTTAATGCTTCTTATGAAAATATCCAGGATGGTTAGAAAGACCACTAAAAGCAAGTTGAATGATTTTATCAAATTCTTGAACCAAATAAGAGCCTGGAAAGTAATTAGCCACTCGCCAGTACATGTTGATTGTACTGATCCGTGCGCTCTATACAGGTGCGATAGATCTGGAAGGGCGTGCTACGTAAAGGGAGGCAACGCTCGCGTGTTTTGAAGCTTCGTCCGTACATTGAAGCTTGGATCAACTGTTTTGAAGACTCCGCTGTTGAAGCATCGAAGACAGATGTAGCGCCTTCCCACCATCCCAGGTGGTTTGTAATTTTGGTTGTAAAGTTAAGGGATGAATGTATGGAATGGCTATCTCGTCGACGTTTATTTTGTAATGGAGTCAGTTTGTAAAAAGCCTGCGCGGCGCCTTTGTATCGAGTCTGTAAAATGATGTTTCATTATCAATAAAGCTTATGTTTCCTTCTCTATAATGTGTGTTCAATTTACTCTGCGCATTCTGCTGTTGTTGTGTTTCGGATAACAATTATGACTATGCCTTGTGCAAGCGCAACTTAGGCTTGTACGGCATCACGCCCGGGGGACGACTATCGATTCTACGGAATCGGGGCGTGACAAGGACTGCATGAAGAGAACTCTCGGTCTCACTAGCTACCGGTGCTGGATGAATAGAACTCCCGGTCTCACTAGCAACCGGTGCCACTTCCTCCTCAACTGTAGGAGGAGCCACCTCAGCATTCACTATTTTCTTCAAACGACGTGCCGCTCCTCGGGTCTTGGGTGCCATCTGGTAAGATCGATAGTCACAAATAATATAATTGTAACATAAGCAAGCTAACTAAAGGAACCATCATGTAATTTGAGTACATTTTCGAAAGCCGATAAAGTATGAGAAATTCAATTTTTTGCCAAGTGTGAGAACGGATGGCTCAGAACACAACCCAAGATTCATTCAAGCATACATTAGTATGAATCATCTATGTTCTGTATATATGGTGCAGTATATGTTCTTATCGTATCTAGTATCTGAAGAATGTAACAGAATCAAGATGAACTCACATAATGTAATACTAAGACATCATCTACTACTATATAAGATATAGTGATAGGTTGTCGTATCATCATTTCTGAGGGATGAGGGTCGGAGGACAGTCAACTTTATCTACGGTTACATAGTTTCTGCCTCGCCAATCGAATGGCTGCAGGGACTATATCCTTGAGACAGTGAACATATACACCATGAATCCAAACCCCATATTCACATTTACTAATCCAAATGGATGCAGGGACTATGTCCTTGCCTCTCCGGTTGGTTGTCGTATCATCATTGCCGAGGGATGAGGGTCGAAGGACAGTCAACTTTATCTATGGTTACATAGTTTCTGCCTCGCCAGTCGAATGGCTGCAGGGACTATGTCCTTGAGACAGTGAACATATACACCATGAATCTAAACCCCATATTCACATTTACTAATCCAAATGGATGCAGGGACTATGTCCTTGCCTCTCCGGTTGGTTGTCGTATCATCATTGCCGAGGGATGAGGGTCGGATGACAGTCAACTTTATCTATGACTACATAGTTTCTGCCTCGCCAGTCGAATGGCTGCAGGGACTATAATAAGACTCAATTCACCAAACAGAACCATACTGTAGAACTCACACTTTAAGACAATAGATGAAGGAAGACTTGTATGGAGGATCGATAGGGTTGAGCGATGTCATTTTATTCTACAAAAAGAACCATACTGTAGAACTCACACTTTAACACAATTAAAGAGTTGTCATAGGGTGTTGAGCGATGTCATTTTATTCTTTTCTTCTTCTTCTTCTTGGGATTTTTGAGTATTGGATCTTGAGAGACATATATAGCTAGAACTTACGAAGAATGGAGTACCATACTTCAACAAATAGATGTTGACTAATTGGTTCATATACTTGTTGTCTAAAATAAGTGTAGGAATGTTGCAAGGTGAAACAATGTATCAAGCACTATATCGAAACCCAAACCCAATATGCAAATCCAAATTAATACGAAAATACACAAGTGTATGTAGGGGATTAAATGTACAGAGGTGAAATACATATATATGCAAGCTTGGGGGTGTCCACGTGTCCAACAAATGGATACAAAGTGTCCAAAACCTCACGAACATACTGTATCAATAAACATATGGCCGTAATGTGTCTCCGTGTCCATTTTGGACACGAAAAATACCTCAATTAGGTTAGGGTTTACCTTCAGTCTCCTCGCGGTGGTGGAGGAGGAGGAGGAGGACAAGTTCGGTTGTGGAGGAGGAGGGAATTTAGTGTACAGAGGTGAAATACATATATATGTAAGCTTGGGGGTGTCCACGTGTCCAACAAATGGACACAAAGTGTCCAAAACCTCATGAACACACTGTATCAGTGAACACATGGTCGTAATGTGTCTCCGTATCCATTTTGGATACGAAAAACACCTCAATTAGGGTTAGGGTTTACCTTCAGTCTCCTTGCGGTGGTGGAGGAGGAGGAGGAGGAGGAGGAGGATCTCGCGGTGGAGAAGGAGAAGGGGCTCGCGGTGGAGGAGGAGGAGGAGAACGGGCTCGCCGGAGGGAGGAGAAGGGGCTCGCGGTGGAGAAGGAGGATGAGCGGCGCCGGAGGGAAGGGGGTGGCTGTCGTCGAGGTCGGAGAAGAGGGGCAGGAAAATAAAATTGGGGGAGAGGGAGAAATGAAAAGTCAAACCGAGGAAACCCTTTTTATTAGAAATTAGCGACGTCCAAAAATACGTCGCAAAGCGTCGGTAAGCGTTTAATATTCGGCGACTTATTAATCGTTGCGACGCTAAACGTCGCTGAACTAATAAAACTAGCGACGTTTTCCGACAAATCAACGACGTTAATTTTTATTACACTAAAGGTAGTCGCAATATGTCGCTGTTTGTCGCTATCAGCGACGTATTGTGACGCATTCTTTAGGAGTCGCTAAATCCAAAAATATTAGCGACATTTTAAGTTGGCGTCGCTAATTTCGTCGCTAATATGACTTATTTTGGTAGTGATACAACGAACATAAATATGAGTTACTGAAGAATGAGAACCAAGAGAACGATCCGATGTGGGTCTCATCAAACAATCTCCTCGAAATCCCAAAAAAAAAGTCTTGAATATTCTTCTTCTTCTTTATTTTGAAAGTTGCATGTCTTGCCAACAAACAACCTCAATTTAGCTAGGATGAAACCCCCCCCCCCTTAATTGTCCGTCTCCAAAATCTCCAAAAGAAATAATCTTGGTCGTACGAAATTTGTATCAAAACAACCAAAAATTGCAGCAACCCGCATATGACATGTATGCTGTTGTCATACGAATTCATGCAATTCTTCTCTAAGGATGAACCGATATGCCGATCGATCGATGACATATATACTGGTTGTCTGCAACTGTGCAGTCAGAAAAATCTGATATGTCACCAACATAATGGTTGACTGCTCCCGGCTTCACTCCATCGTTCACTCTGTTGAGCCCTATTAGAGTTTGGTCTTTTTCTAAGTGAATTTTAGTCCCACATCGGCTAGACCAAAGGAGTTGTATCTCTATATAATAGCTTTCCTATTTTAGAGATGCACATGTGGTGTGGAGGTACACATGGGTGTGCCATGTGGGGTTATTTTTCTAATGGAAAAAGGACTAAATCAACAATAAAAGCATTCATGCTTTTTGCTCTTGGGAAATTCATTTCCATGGGAGCTAAGCCCCGTAGGGGTTTAGCGACTCGGACTCGGGCTCATGGGCTCATGAAGCATTTTGTTGGCGCACTTTGCACTTAGCACGAGCGCAGTGCGTGCAGTGTGCGCAGTTCAGTGCGCGCTCTGTCGCCTATATAAGGCATCCTCTCTCTCAAGTCTTATTACAGAATAGAAAGAGAAGCCACCAGAAGGTTTACGAAGTGTTCTTTAGCACAAGTAAACAGAGAATTCAGACGTGTTCTTTAACACAGTTCTGATCTGCAGCCTTCGAGAGAGAGAGGAAAGGCGCCGCACCAGCGTTGCTTTTGCATGGGAGTTCGTGTCCGTCCGAGGAGTCAGAAGAGCAGGAGTGTTCTAAGTTCTCCGACGAACTTGCTGGTTCCTGGAAGCTGTTCGCGTAGGGCGAATAAAGCTTTGAACAACGGTGATTATTTACCCCAGCAGGAGTTCTTCCATCTTTCGCCAGTCACCTTCTTCGTTGCTGCCAGTAACTCTGATTGTATCTTCTTTTTAGAAGTACTACGATCTGATTGCTGTGTTTACGAAATCTTTTTAGATTCTCGTAATATCGTAACGATATCTTTTTAGATCTTCGTTATACTTGTGCAACCTTCCTAGAAGTGTTGCGTTGGAACATTGTTTTTACAATTGTTTCATATTCTCAGTTTTCCATCGAAAAATTGTGCCCACACTAACAATCTTAAAGCTTTATTGCTACGATGGAAAACGTTAATGCTTCACTCCTCAATACTGACTTTTGCAAATTAGAAAAGTTTGGTGGAGAGCATTATCAAGTCTGGAAGAGAAAGGTTTTTCTTACTCTTCAACTCAGAGACGTGGATCACGTGCTTCTTGAAGAGGAACCTACTGTTCCAGATACTGGGTCTGCTGTCGCAATCTCTGCGGCTACTAAACTTCAGGCCAAGTGGAGAAGAGAAAATAGCATTTACAGGCTGCTTATCCTGAATGCTATGGAGGATTCCCTTGCAGAATCCTATTCTAAGAAGAATATCGCTAGAGACATATGGGAGTCTTTAGAAAAACTCTACGAAGAAGACAAGAACCGCAGTAAAATATTTGTGGTTGAAAAATATCACAAGTGGTTCTTTGAGGACGAAAAGTCTATGCTGCCGCAGGTGAAGGAGTTCCTGAAACTGTGACAGAAGCTGGAAGACGAGGCGATGCCTCTCTCCGACAAGTTTGTTGTTGGAGGGATTGTCTCAAAGCTCCCCGCTGGGTGGAGCAAGTTCTATGCAAACATGCATAGGAAGAAGCTTGAGATCAGTCTTGAAGATCTCTTGCAGGAAATATATGTTGAGGACCAGATGCGGGCTCAACTGAAGGTGGACACACTGTCCAAGTAATTGGCTAAAGCCAATCTGGTTCAGACCAAGGAACCAAGGAAAAAGCAGGCGGCTTTCCACAGTAAGAAGAAGGACTCTGACAATCTAAAAGTCAAGGGAACTTCTATCAAGAAAAAGAAGCCAAAGTCTCAAATGTCTTGCTTCAAGTTGGCAAGAAGGGCCACTTTAAGAATGAGTGCAAAACAAAGACCAAGCAATCAGAGCAAGGAGAACCTAGTAAGGTATCTATGATCACTGATATTGTTGCTATGATTGTACAGGTTGATGCGGTAAGGACTGACTCTGACTGGTGGGTAGACACTGGAGCCTCCTGCCATGTCTGCTCCAGTAAGGAGTGGTTCACCACCTATACACCTACTTCTGAAGTGGTTATGATGGCGAACCAGGCACAAGCTGAAGTGCTCGGGATCGGGATGGTGGTATTGAAGCTGACTTCGGAGAAGTCTCTGACGCTTCAAGGCGTGAAGCACGTACCTGCTATCGCCAAGAACCTGATCTCAGGAGGCCTACTCTGCAAAGCAGGCCTCAGGATGGGCATCAATGCTGGCCAGATGGTGATGTCTATCAAGGGAACATATTTCGGAAAAGCTTTTTATTCCGAAGGAATGTTCAAAATTCAGCTTGTAAATCAGTCCAATGTAATTAATGTGATTAATGAAGTCACTCATTCTGCTTATACTCTTGAGTTGTGGCATAATAGGCTAGGACATGTTCATTGTAAACGAATAAACAGAATGTCTAGTCTAGGACTTATCTCCAAGTATGAGGGTAAGGTAGAGAAATGTGAAGTTTGTGCTCAAACAAAGATCACAAGAAAACCCTTTCCTCGGGTTAATCGAAGTACAGATCTTCTGGAGTTGGTTCACTCCGATATCTGTGACTTCAAACAGTTCTCTACAAAGGCCGGGATAAAGTATTTCATAACCTTCATCGATGACTTCTTAAAGTATGCGTTCATCTACTTGCTGAAGGCTAAAGATGAAGCATTCGAGAAGTTCAAGGAGTTCAGAGCCGAAGTTGAGCGGCAGACTGGACAACAACTCAAAAGGATAAGAAGTGATCGAGGTGGGGAGTACAGGTCTCATGAATTCGCATCGTTCTACAAAGAATATGGAATTGTCAATGAGACTACGGCTCCGTACTCTCCTCAATCAAACGGAGTAGATGAAAGGAAGAATAGGACGTTGACAGAAATGATAAACTCAATGTTGTTGACTGCTGGTCTTCCTAAGTGCTACTGGGGAGAAGATGCATTGACGGCCACTTTTATTCTAAATAGAGTGCCTCATACAACTTCTGACATTACTCCTCATGAACTCTGGTTCAAGGTCAGACCTAACTTGAATGTCATTCGAGTGTGGGGGTGTCTGGCGTATGTCAAGCTTCCAGATCTGAAGATTCAGAAGCTTGGGACAAGGACTACTAAGACGATCTTCTTGGGGTATGCCGAGAAGAGTGATGCTCGGAGATTTCTTGATGTTGAGTCAAATCATATCATTGAATCTCGCGACGCAGAATATTTTGAAGACAAATTTGCAAGGCACAAGAATATTGTTCTTGCGGATGTTCCGGAGAACAATGAGGGTGCGCAGGTCTTAAATAAAGATGTGGTCCAAGAAGATGTTGTTGTTGAAACAACGGTTGAACCAGATCTCGCTGAACCGTCAACAAAGCGAGTGAGGAGGCCGAAGGACTTCGGAAGTGACTTTGTCATCTATCTTGTGGAAGCTGATCCGCTTACCTATGATGAGGCGATGAAGACCAGAGACGCAGTTTTCTGGAAGGAGGCGATTGACAATAAAATTGATTCCATCACCTCAAATAACACTTGGGTGTTGGTTGATCTTCCTGAAGGAGCGAAACCCATCGGATACAAATGGATCTTCAAGAAGAAGATAAAAGCAGACGGAACTATTGACAAGTTCAAGGCTAGGTTGGTAGCCAAGGGGTTTTATCGAAAGCAGGGGATTGACTATTTTGATACGTATGCTCCAGTAGCCCGGATGACCACCATTAGAATGTTGATTGCTCTTGCAGCAATACATAAGATGGTGATACATCAGATGGATGCGAATACGACTTTTCTAAATGGCGAGCTGACCGAAGAGATTTACATGCAATAGCCTGAGGGATTTGTCATCAGGGATCTTGAAAATAAAGTCTGCAAGTTGGTAAAATCCTTGTAAGGTCTTAAACAAGCTCCCAAGATGTGGCATGAGAAATTTGACAAAGTTATAAGGTCAAATGGCTACATGGTCAGCGATACGGACAAGTGTGTTTACACGAAGTTCGCTGATGGAAGAGGTGTAATCGTTTGTCTGTACGTGGACGACATGCTTATCCTAGGTACGGATATTAGCTGTGTCACGGAGACAAAGAAATTCATCTCAAGCAAGTTCAGTATGAAGGACTTGGGGGAAGCTGATGTGATCTTAGGGATCAAGATCATCCGGACAGACACTGGACTAGCGCTGTCACAGTCTCATTATATTGAGAAAATGATCACTCATTATGGGTATCGGGATCTTCCAGGGATCGATACGCCGTACAGGTATGATCTGAAGCTGAAGCCTAATTCAGGGGAAAGTGTCAGGCAGCTGGAGTACGCAAGCATAATCGGAAGTTTGATGTATGCTACTAATGCCACAAGGCCTGACATAGCTTTCGCCGTGGGATTGCTGAGTCATTTCACGAGCAATCTAGGTGCTGAACACTGGAAAGCTGTGAAACAGGTTATGAGATATCTCAAGAAGACTCAAACATATGCACTGTACTATAGCAGAGATCCGCCGGTAGTAGAAGGCTTCAGTAATGCCAGCTGGTGCTCAGAGGTGGAGAGCGAGAGGTCCACAGGTGGATTCATTTTCATAATGGATGGAGCTGCTATATCGTGGAAGTCGAAGAAGCAGACTATGCTCTCGCAGTCATCCATGGAATCTGAGTTTTTTGCACTTGATACTGCAGCCGAGGAAGCAGAATGGCTTCGGGAGCTCATGTATGATCTTCCAATGGTTGGGGTGCAAATACCGGCGATACCGATATGCTGCGACAACCAGGCGACTGCGGCGGTGGCATCAAATGACCTCTTTAACGGAAAGAAGAGGACTGTGCGGTTGAAGCACAGGACAGTACACGATCTTATCAAGAGAGGTGTTATTGCAGTAATTGATGTTCGGAGTTAGGAGAACCTGGCGGATCCGTTCACCAAGGGCCTCAAGCGCCAGCTGGTCGATGACACAGCTTGTAAAATGGGCTTGAAGGCATTCTGATATTGTATTATTGTATTTCTACCATAAAGTTTTATGCTATTAGTTCAAAGATTTATCTACTAGGCATCTAGCTTTTGGTTCAAGGGAGGACCACTAATCGGAAGAATATCATGAACGGTGGGTACAAGTTCTATTGGGCATGAAGAGGTTACGGACCTATAACCACTGTTGTCTACTGTTGTTTTCTGCAGAAAACGGTTCCTGTAGGAAGGTTGGCTTAATTGCCTTAATGAGTTCTCAGGCAGAGTGAATGCCTGGTGTGCTTTACAGGAAGCACGGTAGAGCAGCACTACAAAGAGTGAAACTCCATGCTACAGTGGGGTGACTCCACAATGAGGTTCCTATATGTGGGGTGCTGCCCAGTAATAGGATAAAGCCTCGGCTTTGCAGGCCAAGTCACAGCGGCGTAGCACCGCAAATAGGCAGTTAGCCTGATGTTGTATGATAAAAATAAAGAGGGGTGTAGTCAACACTACAAAGAGGAAGAGTTCCTCATGTTACAGTGGCATGACACTACGATGAGGTACCCTATTAGGGATAAAGCCTCGGCCTTGCAAGCCATGTCGTTGCGGCGTAACACCGCAAGGGAGCCTAAGGCTTCATGCTGGGTAGTTTGGTACTACAAAGAGGCGGTTGCCTCATGCTACAGTAGTATGACACTACGATGAGGTTCCCGGTACGGGGTAAGGCTTCGGCTTTAAGCCATGTCATAGCGGCATAGCACCGCAAGGGAAGCGCAAAGCGCTTCATGCCATGTCTCTTTATAATGAACTCACCTATAGTGTATGGACAAAGAGATATCAGGCCGTCTCTTGAGGGTAAACTTGTAGACGCCCAAAATTATACACTTAAACCAGGCTGGCACAGGGCCTTTAATGTATAGCCAGAAGCACACGTAACTATATTATGCGAGTGAAAAGAATTTCAGCTATGATGCAGAATTCAAGGCTTAGTCCATTCTTGTATTATAGTCTGTTGTTTGACCCACACGGGAAGACTCAAGTCGTAAGCGACATCTCTCCTAATGCATGATGGACAGTTACTGTGGAGAACACTTATACCCATATATATAGAGATATATGGGGGATTGTTGGAGTTTGGTCTTTTTCTAAGTGAATTTTAGTCCCACATCGGCTAGACCAAAGAAGTTGTATCTCTATATAATAGCTTTCCTATTTTAGAGATGCACATGTGGTGTGGAGGTGCACATGGGTGTACCATGTAGGGTTATTTTTCTAATAGAAAAAGGACTAAATCAACAATAAAAGTATTCATGCTTTTTGCTCTTGGAAAATTTATTTCCATGGGAGCTAAGCCCCGTAGGGGCTCAGCGACTCGGACTCGGACTCGGACTCGGGCTCATGGGCTCATGAGGCGTAATGTAGCGTTTTGTTGGCACACTTTGCACTTAGCACGTCAGCATCGTCGCTAGGCGCATAGTGCACTTTAGTTGCGCTCGTTGCGCGAGCCACTTGCGCAGCCACGTTGCGCAAGTCCAGTTGCGCTGCCCAGTTGCGCATGCCAAGGTGCACAAGCCCAGTTGTGCTGCCCAGGTGCGCGCCCAGGTTGTGCTCAGGTTGCGCTTGGGTGTGCTGGATTGCGCAGGGTTGCGCAAGGTTGTGTTGGGTTGCGCTGGTTGCGCTGGTTGCGCAGTGTGCACATTGTGCGCAGTGTGCGTAGTGTGCGCAGTACGTGCAGTGCATGCAGTGTGCGCAGTTCAGTACGCGCTCTGTCACGCAAAGTGCAAGGAGCGCTGGGTGTGCGCAGTTGGCAGCAGAACGTGCGTATGCATATTCTGGGCGGTTGCTACATGTTCGGGGTGGTTATTACCACGTCCCTAACTTTGTGGCAACCGATCAATTGTTGTAGGGCCTATATAAGGTATCCTCTCTCTCAAGGCTTATTACAGAATAGAAAGAGAAGCCACCAGAAAGTTTACGAAGTGTTCTTTAGCACAAGTAAACAGAGAATTTGTAATGCCTGTGTTCGTATTACGTATTTCGGGATACGTATACGTATTTTATTTTGTATTGCCTGATTCCTTGTTTAGCTCTCGGCTTGGTTTAACTCTCGATTTGGGTTGGCTTGGTTCGGCCGGCCCAATGCTTGGTTCATCATGGGCCAAGGGTGGAACACCTTAGCCTATGCTTCTCCTTCATTTCCACCACAACCCCCTTCTTTATTATCCCCACCAACCTTCTCTCTCCTCCATAATTCTCATTTACTTCTCCTTCCCCCACCATTACTCTCCTCTACCAACCAAGAGCACCATAGGCAAGTGCAACTTGCTTCCACAAGAGAACTCCTTTTGATGGTTTCATTAGCTTCTCCTCATGATTCTAAACCACATTAGAACTTGTCATTTTTCATTTTGAGGCTTTAATTCTTGTAGATCTAGAAATTAGTTATTTTCGGATTTTGGTGGTTTTGATCTATCAAACTTCTTTGTTTTCTAGTTTTGATGGTTTCATGTTGTAGAAAATTTTATTCTACCCAATTTTGATCATTTGAAAGTTGGATTTGGACTTGTTTTGACCAAGTTATGGACTGTTGAAGCTTAGATTCAACTTTAGAGTTCTTGCTGTTCTTGTCATTTGGAGAAGACAGTGAACAGTGAGCTAGCTTTTTAGCTTACGCCACTGAGCTGTACGCTGCTCTTTAGCGAGCGTACGCTGACTTGGGTACGCTGCTCTTTAGCGAGCGTACGCTGACTTGGGTATGCTGCTCTTTAGCGAGCGTACGCTGACTTGGGTACGCTGCTCTTTAGCGAGCGTACGCTGACTTGGGTACGCTGCTCTTTAGCGAGCATACGCTAGCCTTGATACGCTGCCTGTTGGCAGCGTGTCTTTTTGCGTACGCTAGCGTGAGCGTGCCCTAGACCCTTTCGTACGCTAGCTCAAGCGTACGCAGTCTTGAGCGTACGCTGACCTGTAACTTGAGCATGCCCTTGTGTACACTGACCCTTGCGTACGCTTCCCATTGGAAGTGTATGGACCCTTGGTACGCTAGCTTGAGCATACGCTGACCTGTAGCTTGAGCGTACGCGTGCCTTGGTATGCTAGCTTAAGCGAGCAAGGTGTACGCTGGCCTGAGCATAGTTTGACCTGAGCGTATGGCCTTTGGCTGACTTGGTCTCATGTCAGCGTGTCAGATTTGGTTTTATTTTCCTTAAGTTTGGCTCTCCTATAGCCCTGTATATTGATATTTTATTAGATATTAACGTCCATTTTATATCCTTACGCCTTTTGTCCTGAACTTGAAAATCATGAATTCATTTGTATGTTAGGAATTGATAATTGAACACGACGTGATAGTGACCCGTAGTGGTGCACTCCTGACATGATAACCTGGCATGACCTGATAGTGGCCCGTCGTGGCGCACTTCTGACGAAGTACACCTGACATGATAACCTGACATGATTTTTGGAATAGCTGTTGCGACGGCTATCTGACATGACATGACCTGTATAATTGATCCTGACACCGTGGGCGATTGTGCTTGTACAAATAATCCAGTCCTGTCTTGCATCATGTCTAGGAGGGGACTCCTGAGTGCCACGGTCAGGAGTACCTACTGAAATGGACTAAGGTTAATGACTAGTATAATTCACTAGACATGAAGAGATGTTCCCCAGTTACAGGCGATCCCGTTATCCCGGCCGCAAATGTTTGGACTTGTAGCCTGCCAACGAGTAGGACACATTTCCAGCCCACTGTCATGTGGGGCACTCTTGATTATCACTTAAATAATTGAACTCTATTGTCACTCTAATGCATTGTACTCTCTGAATTGTCACTATAATGATTGCCTGGATAACCTGGATAGCTGCAGGGCCTGTGACTACTTGGAACATCTCATTGCATCTTGCTAGTAACTAGGATTGTGATAACCCTTGTTAGTTAATGTAGAAAGCCGTAGGCAATGATTGGCCGTGATTGCTTGGATGGAGTCTAGTCCAGTATAGTATTGTCTAGAATTGATTAATTGTAAGATTGTACCAGAATGATTGAATGATTGTCACTCCAGATTGTCACTATAATGATTGTCACTCCAGATTGTCACTATAATGATTGTCACTCCAGAATGTTACTTGACCTGATTTCTTATATTTATCTTACCGATAAATGGTGAGAAAAACCAAGTTCCGTTCAGACGAAGGGTTACAACCCCGGTCCTTGTTTGGTTTACGGGTTGTAACCTGGCTATCTGAATAGTCCCATGGTTATCTCATC
The DNA here is from genome assembly GCA_029216955.1 of Iris pallida. Classification (NCBI taxonomy): domain Eukaryota; kingdom Viridiplantae; phylum Streptophyta; class Magnoliopsida; order Asparagales; family Iridaceae; genus Iris; species Iris pallida. The sequence continues at coordinate 15,318,223 of JANAVB010007798.1, forward strand.
GTATATCATCCTGTCATGTTTTCTTTCCATATGTCCTGTCTTTTAGTGATTCTATACAAGATTGTCTTTTATAATTACCCATCATGCTTTTTCTTAAACTACTGCCTTTTTATTATGTAATTATACTCTTGTGCTAATTGCTGGTTTTAGTTCTTAAGTGAAGCCTCCTTTGTGGCACTTGCTCTTTCTGGGGTCTGATCCAGCTGGTTTTGTATGGCCAGATATCGGAGCAGCACCAAAGGATCTCCCTGTATTTCAGCCCGATGGTGGTCACCAGGCGTAACCAGAGCAACGAGTGGATTTATTTTGCTCTCCCACTCTATTGTAAAATTATTCTTTTGAGGCGTTTAGCCGCCGAGCAAGTGTTAGCTCGTTTGCAACTTTATTTACTGTCTGCCTACGGGCTGTAAGCATGATTGGCAACTCGAGATTGATCATGTATGACTTAAACTCTTACTAGTCCTTACATTTTGTACGACTAGCTTCATGATCATCTGGATATGTAATATTTGGGATGCCTTACAATTGTATATTTGGTGATCTGATATCTTGTGATTATTATTAGTTGGTTGAGATTGAGACAATAGGCTATTTTATGACCATTAAGAGACTGATGGATTGTAGTGAACCCTCACATATCTAGACAGCCGTGACCGTATAGCGGTGTGGATTCCATTCCGTTATACGTAGCTGGCTATGTCTGCCCCCGCTCTCCAGTATTCTGGTTCTGGGGCGTGACATGGTTTAAGTGGTGGCCCATGCAGGTCTTGTTAATCAAGATGTGTGAGGGTTTACCGAATAGATGTCTCAATCGGTACTCGCTCTTGATCTCTGCTCGTGTCCTCTTGATTCCTGAAATTCTTGTCCTGATCACATGCTTGTAATCGTTGATCTTTTCTGGTCCTTCCTTATTGTTCCCATGTCGTCTTCTTCAGCGGCATTGAACCTGGACCTGTCGATCAGCAAGGCGGATCACCTCCCGTGGACCAGCAGCAACCAGAAGATCAGGCCCAGCACTCAGGAGCAGCCTCCCGAGTCGTACCTACTGAAGGAGAGCCGCCAGTTCAGCCAGTCCAGCCTGCAGAATCCTGATGATGGCACTTTGGTGGGTATCATCAGATCGTTGTTAGCTTCCCAAGATCGTAGAGGCGATGCCTTGCACCAGGCAGTGGAAGATGCTCTGAATAGAAGTGGACCCCGAAGGAACAGTGCGGTCAACAGTTTTAAGTGCCTGAACCCTCCATTCTTCGATGGCAGCGAGGATGCCATTGCTGTCGATGCTTGGCTACAAGATATAGAGGTGATTCTCGAAGCCGCGAAGACTCCAGAAGACGAGAAGGTGGCTGTGGTGCGCCTACAGTTATTGGATCTAGCCCGCAGTTGGTGGGCCGCACAAGCAGTGGGATTGGCCACACCTGTCTCCTGGGCAGTGTTCAGCGAGAAGTTCCAGACAAAGTATTATGATGCAGTGGCTCGATATGACTTGCAGACCAGGTTCTGTAATCTTAAGCAGATGGGGAGGACGGTCGACGGATATACGGTCGAGTTTTTCAGACTCAGTCGGTTTGCTCCCACCTTGGTGGCAACCGAGTATGACAGAGCGCAGAGGTTCCAGCAAGGACTTCACCTGGAGATTATATTGGCAGTAGAACAGTTCGAGCATCAGACCTATGATGCGGTATTGCGAGCAGCAAGGAGGCACGAGTATACCTCCCAGAGAATAGTGGACATGACCGGAGGTCGGAAGCGGTCCCACCATCAAATGAATCAGTCTTCAGCCCCAGCCCCGGCAGCCAGGGCTTTAACTATTGGAGCTCCGAGGCGAGCGGCCTCAGTGATGTCGGTCCAGCACTCAACCCTGACGTACCCTCAGCAGAAATAGAAGCAAGCACAGTCTTCCACCGTAGGCTGTTCTTATTGTGGGAAGCCTGGACACGTGGTAGCAGAATGTCGCAAGGCGTTGGGATTGTGTTTATTGTGTGGAGCACCGGATCATAGGGTAGGGTCCTGCCCTTTCAGAGTTGATTCAGCATCGATAGTATCTAGTCCCTCGGTTAGGGGACCAGCACCAGCACCAGTACCAGCTCCAGTCCAGCAGCAACAGCAGTTTCCGTTCCCGAGGCCATTGCCGACTTAGGCCCAGACTTTCCAGCAACAGAACCCGCGGCAATTTGCCCTAGCCCAGGCTCAGGTTCAGAATCGACCGAGAGGTATATGTGTCCTCTCATCTTGCTTTTCTACCGTCATTATGCGGGGTACATGACGTATTTCATGTATCCTAATTACAACGGTACATCCCGGACCCGAGCCATGTCCTAGATCATTCAAAAAGGTTGGTACCAATAGCCTTAACCTTTTCGTATGAGGAAAGGCCCGTGTCCCTGTTTGACCAAGGGGAGAGACCTCAAGCGCAAGACTATCAGTTAGTTCATGTTGCTTGAGTTCATCGCTCCTTGGGAGAGTCAAACGTGGGAGTGTGAGGATGATATCCGATCACGTTATCCCGACTTGTTTGACTCGTGAGGTATAATGTCTTTCTTATGCCTCCTGCCTTCGATTCCTTGCTTGCATGATTGATTGATTGCCTAGTATAGCTTGCTCGTTATTAATGTAGCTTGTCATTGCTCCTCTAGCCACTTGATTAAATTCCGAGGACGGAATTCTTTTAAGGTGGGTAAAGTTGTAATGCCTGTGTTCGTATTACGTATTTTGGGATACGTATACGTATTTTATTCTGTATTGCCTGATTCCTTGTTTAGCTCTCAGCTTGGTTTAACTCTCGGTTTGGGTTGGCTTGGTTCGGCCGGCCCAATGCTTGGTTCATCATGGGCCAAGGGTGGAACACCTTAGCCTATGCTTCTCCTTCATTTCTACCACAACCCCCTTCTTTATTATCCCCACCAACCTTCTCTCTCCTCCATAATTCTCATTTACTTCTCCTTCCCCCACCATTACTCTCCTCCACCAACCAAGAGCACCATAGGCAAGTGCAACTTGCTTCCACAAGAGAACTCCTTTTGATGGTTTTATTAGCTTTTCCTCATGATTCTAAACCACATTAGAACTTGTCATTTTTCATTTTGAGGCTTTAATTCTTGTAGACCTAGAAATTAGTTATTTTCGGATTTTGGTGGTTTTGATCTATCAAACTTTTTTTCCCTAGTTTTGATGGTTCCATGTTGTAAAGAATTTCATTCTACCCAATTTTGATCATTTGAAAGTTGGATTTGGACTTGTTTTGACCAAGTCATGGACTGTTGAAGCTTAGATTCAACTTTAGAGTTCTTGCTGTTCTTGCCATTTGGAGAAGACAGTGAACAATGAGCTAGCTTTTTAGCTTACGCCACTGAGCTGTACGCTGCTCTTTAGCGAGCGTACGCTGCTCTTTAGCGAGCGTACGCTGACTTGGGTACGCTGCTCTTTAGCGAGCGTGCGCTGACTTGGGTACGCTGCTCTTTAGCGAGCGTACGCTAGCCTTGATACGCTGCCTGTTGGCAGCGTGTCTTTTTGCGTACGCTAGCGTGAGCGTGCCCTAGACCCTTTCGTACGCTAGCTCAAGCGTACGCAGTCTTGAGCGTACACTGACCTGTAGCTTGAGCGTGCCCTTGTGTACGCTGACCCTTGCGTACGCTTCCCATTGGAAGTGTATGGACCCTTGGTACGCTAGCTTGAGCGTACGCTGACCTTAGCTTGAGCGTACGCGTGCCTTGGTACGCTAGCTTAAGCGAGCAAGGTGTACGCTGGCCTGAGCATAGTTTGACCTGAGCGTATGGCCTTTGGCTGACTTGGTCTCATGTCAGCGTGTCAGATTTGGTTTTATTTTCCTTAAGCTTGGCTCTCCTATAGCCCTGTATATTGATATTTTATTAGATATTAACGTCCATTTTATATCCTTACGTCTTTTGTCCTGAACTTGAAAATCATGAATTCATTTGTATGTTAGAAATTGATAATTGAACACGACGTGATAGTGACCCGTAGTGGTGCACTCCTGACATGATAACCTGGCATGACCTGATAGTGGCCCGTCGTGGCGCACTCCTGACGAAGTACACCTGACATGATAACCTGACATGATTTCTCGAATAGCTGTTGCGACGGCTACCTGACATGACATGACCTGTATAATTGATCCTGACACTGTGGGCGATTGTGCTTGTACAAATAATCCAGACCTGTCTTGCATCATGTCTAGGAGGGGACTCCTGAGTGCCACGGTCAGGAGTACCTACTGAAATGGACTAAGGTTAATGACTAGTATAATTCACTAGACATAAAGAGATGTTCCCCAGTTACAGGCGATCCCGTTATCCCGGCCGCAAATGTTTGGACTTGTAGCCTGTCGACGAGTAGGGCACATTTCCAGCCCACTGTCATGTAGGGCACTCTTGATTGTCACTTAAATAATTGAACTCTATTGTCACTCTAATGCATTGTACTCTCTGAATTGTCACTATAATGATTGCCTGGATAACCGGGATAGTTGCAGGGCCTGTGACTACTTGGAGCATCTCATTGCATCTTGATAGTAACTAGGATTGTGATAACCCTAGTTAGTTAATGTAGAAAGCGGTAGGCAATGATTGACCGTGATTGCTTGGATGGAGTCTAGTCCAGTATAGTATTGTCTAGAATTGATTAATTGTAAGATTGTACCAGAATGATTGAATGATTGTCACTCCAGATTGTCACTATAATGATTGTCACTCCAGATTGTCACTATAATGATTGTCACTCCAGAATGTTACTTGACCTGATTTCTTATATTTATCTTGCCGATAAATGGTGAGAGAAACCAAGTTCCGTTCAGACGAAGGGTTACAACCCCGGTCCTTGTTTGGTTTACGGGTTGTAACCTGGCTATCTGAATAGTCCCATGGTTATCTCATCGTATATCATCCTGTCATGTTTTCTTTCTATATGTCCTGTCTTTTAGTGATTCTATACAAGATTGTCTTTTATAATTACCCATCATGCTTTTTCTTAAACTACTGCCTTTTTATTATGTAATTATACTCTTGTGCTAATTGCTAGTTTTAGTTCTTAAGTGAAGCCTCCTTTGTGGCACTTGCTCTTTCTGGGGTCTGATCCAGCTGGTTTTGTATGGCCAGATACCGGAGCAGCACCAAAGGATCTCCCTGCATTTCAGCCCGATAGTGGTCACCAGGCGTAACCAGGGCAACGAGTGGATTTATTTTGCTCTCCCACTCTATTATAAAATTATTCTTTTGAGGCGTTTAGCCGTCGAGCAAGTGTTAGCTCGTTTGCAACTTTATTTACTGTCTGCCTACGGGCTGTAAGCATGATTGGCAACTCGAGGTTGATCATGTATGACTTAAACTCTTGCTAGTCCTTACATTTTGTACGACTAGCTTCATGATCATCTGGATATGTAATGTTTGGGACGCCTTACAATTGTATATTTGATGATCTGATATCTTGTGATTATTATTAGTTGGTTGAGATTGAGACAATAGGCTATTTTATGACCATTAAGAGACTGATGGATTGTAGTGAACCCTCACATATCTAGACAGCCGTGACCGTATAGCGGTGTGGATTCCATTCCGTTATACGTAGCTGGCTATGTCTGCCCCCGCTCTCCAGTATTCTGGTTCTGGGGCGTGACAGAATTCAGACGTGTTCTTTAACACAGTTCTGATCTGCAGCCTTCGAGAGAGAGAGGAAAGGTGCCGCACCAGCGTTGCTTTTGCACGGGAGTTCGTGTCCGTCCGAGGAGTCAGAAGAGCAGGAGTGTTCCAAGTACTCCGACGAACTTGCTGGTTCCTGGAAGCTGTTCGCGTAGGGCGAATAAAGCTTTGAGCAACGGTGATCATTCTCCCCAGCAGGAGTTCTTCCATCTTTCGCCAGTCACCTTCTTCGTTGCTGCCAGTAACTCTGATTGTATCTTCTTTTTAGAAGTACTACGATCTGATTGCTGTGTTTACGAAATCTTTTTAGATTCCGTAATATCGTAACGATATCTTTTTAGATCTTCGTTATACTTGTGCAACCTTCCTAGAAGTGTTACGTTGGAACATTGTTTTTACAATTGTTTCATATTCTCAGTTTTCCATCGAAAAATTGTGCCCGCACTAACAAGCCCGATCCATGTTTTTAACCTTTCCGAGCATCCTAGACTTACGAGCGATGCTCGTCATGTTCCGAGATGACTTTCCCATGGACAAGAACTCATCCCCCAACAAGGGACCTAATATATATATATATATATATATATATATATATATATATATATATATATATATATATATATACTGTTGTTGTCATTGCATTCGTATAGATAGGTAATTACCAAGAAAAGTACTGATTGATCATAATTTTTTGGATTGTAGCTTGGTTACTCGGATTCAAACAATGCAAAATTTTAATTAGTTTAAACATATATAAGTCATGCAGCCCTTTTTTCTAATAGGTAATTACCTAGTTATTCTCGTAATTTAACAAACAATTTTAATCAAAACCTTTTCAATTATATAATAAGTATAAATAATAAAGAAGTTGAATTATTGGTTTATTACCTGAAGAAATATATGACAGATTCTTTCCCACATACAAGTTTGAACTTTATTATAACTATGGGAAGATCAACACTTAATTTAGCAAAGTAAACATCGTCATTCGATAAATTCCATATTCTTTTCTGGCTCGACTTTGATAACAGAGAGAGATCAGTATGACCTACTGTCTGGTTCCAGTCCCTCGGTTCGTTTTGATTTTCACACGTTGTCCCATTTTTCCACCACCTACGGACACTATAAGTAAGACCTGATCAGCATTTCCAGATTATCCAGAGTACAAAGTTTTACGTATGACCCGCAATTCAAATCCAACTTGACAATATTGTTGTGAGTGGACTTCGACTTCAAAAATTTTAAATATCAAAATTAAGCATACTAGCTTATGACATAACCTCATATTACTAGCTTATGACATAACCTCATGTTTACTACCGATATATTGCGTTAGAAGAAAAATTCTAAACGGACCGAAAGGGGAGACTGCACAGAAAAAATTCTAAACAGACCGTTGGGGATAGGGCTGCAAATGAGCCAAGCCGTTCGCGAGCTGCTCGTAGCTCGGCTCGATAAAAGCTCGTTTGAGCTTGGTTCGTTTAGTAAACAAGCTGAGCTCAAGCTTCATTTTCGAGCTCGTTTAATAAACGAGCCAAGCTCAAGCTTAGAAGTACTCGGCTCGTTTGAGCTCGCGAGCTGGCTCGTTTGATGAGCTTGCGAGCTGGCTCGTTTAGAAGCTCGTTTAGGTGCTTATTTAGTATATGTATATTTGTGTGCATTATATATTTATATGTCCTTAATAATTGATATTAAGAAACTTTTTTAATTAAATTTTTATAAATAAATTGTTAATATTATAGGTACTTGAATTCAAACATAAGTAAATTGAAATCGAGCTTGTTAAGCTTGAAATCAAGCTTAATGAATTTGAAATAAAGTTGAGCGAGCTCGAAATCAAATTTAACGAGCTTGATTTTGACCTTATCAAGCTTGTTTATCAAGCTTACTTATCAAGCCAAGTTCGAGCTCAAACCAAACCAAGCTCAAGCTTAATATAAACAAGCTCAAGCCAAGCTCAAGCTCTAAAATAAAAAAATTATCAAGCTCGAGCTCGAGCTCGAGCTTGAGCTCGATTAATTCTAGTCAAGCCAAGCTCAAGCTTACAAAAGCTTGGCTCGGCTTGGCTCATTTGCAGCCCTAGTTGGGGACGACCAAAAGAGTTATATTCCGTACGCTGCAACACGGTCCAAAAACTTATTACTGAAGGATATCTCATGTTCATGATTTGATGTCGTACATATATTTTTGGCTATTGTACGAATACGTAACATTTATCCATAATCAACTTCACTGAAGATGTATGAACTATAAATTCATGACAAGTAAAGATTATTGTATGCTTTGACGTGATTATTTGCAATCACCATAAAAAAAGATTATTTGCGATTAACCAACTCCATTGAATAGGTCAGCGTGAGCAAATTAATCAAATATAAATCCTCAAGTTTATATAACAAGAAAACTAATTTCACCACGTCCTGCCCCTCTGAAAATTATACAAGATTTTATATTTTACTCCAAGTTGGAGTTATGTTAAATGTGTAGGAGACATAATCTTTATATTTAGTTATCATTATTATTTTGATGCATTTAAAGAAATGTTAGGATTTTGAGCGTTGTGTCCTTATCTGGTGTGGATGTTGCATAACAGTCAATTCATGCAGGTGAATTGTGCATAAAATTCTGATATTTTTAAAAATTAATTAAAATTAAAATTTATTATAAATATAATTTGAATATATTTTAATTATATTATAGATATATTTATATTTTAATTAGAATTTATTATAAATATATTTATATTTTAATTATGATTTGTTATAAATATTTGTACATGTAGTTAGATAATATTATGTACTTAAGTTATTAGTTAATTTTTTTAATTTTTAATTAAGTGAGAATATATATACACGACTTAGAGGTCTTATTTTAAGTCATGAGCTGGCTGGAGAATCAAATGAATTCAGAATAAACTATTTCATATGCTATGCTCACAGTTGCACAAATTGTATACGAAAGCTAACTCGTTGATATTGAAGCGACGATGAAAAAGACTTTTCTAACGTTTATACTTAATTAGGAAGATCCTTTCGTATCAGTTGTTTTTTAATTACTTATAAAATTAGATATTCCCATGAGACCTGATCTGGCAGTATATTAAAGAAGAAAGTATGAACTAATACACCATTTTAAAAAAAAAAAAAAATTTGAGAGAAATTTAGAAAGTATTAAAACAACGACTAGCCAAGATAATGCTTAACACGAGATAGCTTAATTAGTTTTTATGATTTTTATAAGCGTGCTACGAAATTTGTTAATACAACGTGCAGTATAAAAATATTGTCAAATAGTGACATTTCTAGAGACGAAATACAATTCGTGCAGTATAAAAATATTGTCAAATAGTGACATTTCTAGAGACGAAATACAATTCGTTTGAGGACCATGCGACGGATCAACGAGTAGCTCAAAGTCCGAAAAATATAATCTCCCGTCGTTAGTATGTCACTATGGCGTTCGAATTTAGCTACCGACAGAATATTTTCGTTGCTAAGCAACATTAAACTCTCCATGATTAATTTCTTTCCCTTTTTTTTCAAATTGTTTCCGAATTTCAAACACCTAAAATTAAAATTCCTACCCCTCCCTCTAGATCCTTTCTCGCGCCGCCACCTCCTCGCACTGATCGGTCCCTGGCAGAGCTCCGGCCACCGCCGTGACTCCTAGGCTCCGTGCGGCGCCAGCCCTTCTTGTGCTGCCTCCGACGACGAATTCTCTTCTGTCGTCGATCGAGGCCAGCCCTCAATTTCATGCAGATAATCGAGATCAGCAACTCTGACGAATCCTCTCGTATTCGTCTCCTCCATCTGTAACATTATTTGTTATTTATTTTTAGGGTTAATTATACCGACTCCCTTATATTTTATGAGTTTTACAGGGACTACCGTTATTTCGAAAATAGCTACACTGACCACTCCTCTCTTTTATCGATTTTATTAACTATATAGGTGGTCAGTGTTATTAGTTTTTATGAAAAATAGAAAATATAAGGGCTGACCGTATAATTAGTTTCAAATCAGAAGTGGTCCCTATAAAACGTGTGAAATATAGGAATAATTAATACAATTAACCTTTATTTTTATTTTTCTCTCTTAAATGATGGACTGAATTGTGGCGGAGACAAGCTTTGACATTCCAAATGCCTTCAAAATTCTGCCCCTGATTGTTTGATTAATAAAGTAAGTAAACCTTTGACTTTCCAATATATTCTAGATGGAAATCCCTGTTTTTTTCTTGAAAATTTGAGTGGGGGTTTAGAAATGTACTTTGGGCCGGGAATAAAGTTTCGCTCATGTTGAAGTCTTTACATGCTCAGGTGGAATTTAGTATCATTATAGATGTAGTGGTACCCTTGTTAGCAATTCGACAAACGAGAAAATTTTGGGACGATAAAACAACAAGTATAAATTGGCTTAGAGCAAATAAAATACGTTTAAAAATTCAGTTAAATATTCAAAAAATAAAAATATTGAGGTTAGAAATTTCACGTTCATAAATATGTTGTCAAATTTGGTTAATTAAACATATTCCCACCATATTATTTGTGCCAAATTTTTTGATAGTTTATATGCAACACGATTAAAATTTCGCATGCTTAAACGTATGTACAAATTTGAATCTATTAAAAGTACGCAAATACTATATGTTTATGAAATATACGAAAAAATTTGCGTATAATTCGAGTTTTATTCGGGTGATTGCTAACAATGAGTGGTATAGAAAGTAGTCAGCTAATAATCTAATGCACATTGCCGAATACTAATATTAAATCTCCATTTCCTTTAACACCCTTTTTAAACTATGGAATGGGAGAGTGCTTGATTGTGCCGAAATGAGCTAAAAAATGGAAGTGAAAGTAAACCCTCTTCGTGTTCGTTTGAGAATTTCGGCTGAACTCTAAAATTATGCCGATCCCAAAAATTTGGCAACAAAGATTTGTTGTCAATGTGTTAGACTTGGTTTCTTCTTTTAATTCCATACTTTTGGGCATCGTTTAAGGAAAGAAAAGGAAATCAACTCCTTGATGTTTTTTTTCCTGAAAAATTATAATTTTTACGATTTATTTTTTTCGGGGTTTGAAAATCCGAAGGAAACTGAAAGAAAAAATAATGGATAAAACCATTTTCTCCGGCCTCGTTTAGTTCGCAGATAGGAAAGGAAAGGAAAGGAAAGAAAATAAATAGTATAATGACTTTTCTTTTCTAACTATGTGATTCTGCAAACCAAACAAGGCCTTAAGTCATGACATCTGAACCCAACAATCACTGGGTACTTGGATTGCTTCCTCTCTTAGGTGTGTCGTGAACCTCCCCCGTGTTTGGCAATGACTTGGAAAAAGAAGTTTGTCTACAAACACTAAGCAGATCTACATAAGGGGTGAACATATAACGGTTGAAAACCGAAAACCGAACCGAACTGAACCGAAATATGACAAACGGTTCGGTTTTTTCGGTTATCGGTTCGGTTTTTTCGGTTATCGGTTCGATTTACGGTTTGAAAATTTAAAAATTTGAAATAACTGTTCGGCTTTCGGTTCCATCGAACCGAACTGAAAACCGATTTAGATTTAGTAATTTATCAAACTACCCACAATATACATATACTAATGCTTATTAACCCCTAACTGAGCGCACTCTCTTCTCTTATTCTATGTCGGTGCTTCTTTGAGCACTATCTCTATCAACCCTCAATCTATATATACTAATATCTTTCACTCTATCTTCTTTGAGCACTATCACTATCTCTATCTACCCTCAATTATATTTATTTAAATATTAGTACGTATATATATGTGTTAGTATATATACATGTATATACAAATAGTATAATACAATGACTATTATTATTACAATTATTGTTACTATTATTATCATTATTGGATGGGGTATGTAGAAGCATGAAAAATATGGGGTTCATACGGATTACAAATTGTCGTATGGGTACTTTGGGTAAAACAAGTCTGCATGAAGGAAAGCCGCATGACTGTTCAATGACATATGCGGCCCGTCGACAAACAGCTGTAGAAGGAAGATATGCGGCCAAGAGGAGCAGTTCGACTGGTAAATTTGACAAGTCCTGGCAAAACATGACAGTTCTGACACTTCGACAAAAAAAAAAGATAAGACGTGAGACGTCGCCCAAAAGCAGGGTTCGTATGCCTCCATGCGGCCAGAAGAGTGTCATCTAAGCCGCATGAACCTTATGCGACCCAGACTTATGCGGCCCCAAAGTTTCCAAACTTCATGCAGCTAAGAGTAACTGTGATCCAAGCCGCATGAGTCTCATGCGACCCCACGTGATCGAAGACTGAGAAAACTATATGCAACAGGACACGTGGCAATCTGACCAAGTCCTTAACTACCCAGATTTGCTGCAACAAAATCCCAACAAATCGACAGATGGCAGCCAAAGAGCGGGTCTTCGCGTGTTAATCAGCCACGTGGCCGCAAGCCGTCTATGCGGCTCAATATACATTCTATTATAAATATTAGGGTGCCACACCCCTGCAAAAGGGTGGCAACCTTCAAGAGAAAAGCAATTTCTTTATGAGCTAGAGACTGCATCAGATAGTCCACGGAGTAAGGCAGAGTTGATAGCACTTTCCCGAGCCTCCACACACTACCAGAATAAGTCATTTTAGCGACGCCTAAAGACGTCGCTAAAACGACAATATTCGTCGCTAAAAATATTTAGCGACGAAATTACCGACGTTTCTGGCTGGTCGCGGAAATGTTAGGGCCTGTTTGGTTGTTGTTTATAACTCAACATTTTGAGTTTAAACATGAGGGGAGAGGAAAATAACGTTTGGGAGTCAAGTACTCAAAAAGTTGTTTTGAAATTTTTTTCAGAGAACAGCTGTTATAACTCAGCTTTTCTAAAGCAAGTAAAAGTTGTTTTCAAGATGTGTGCTCTCCAAAAAAGTGTGACAGCAGTGGGTCCCACACCCAATCCACCCACCCCTCCGAACTCTCTCTCTCTCTATCTCCATTTTTTTTCCTTCCCTTTCAAAGAATCACCAGCAGAGAGCAGAGGGAGAGCTCGAGCTATGATGAAGGCAGGAGCTCGCCGGAGCTCGCCGAGGAGGACGGAAGAGGTGAGGAGCTCGCCGGAGCTCGCCGAGGTGGCCAGACGGCCTCTAACCGAGGTGGCCAGACGACCTCTCGCCGAGGTGGCCGGAGCTCGACCTCTCGCCGAGGTGACCTCTCGTCGAGGTGGCCGGAGCTCGACCTCTCGCCGTGGTGGCCTGAGCTCGACCTCTCGACGAGGTGGCCGGAGCTCGACCTCTCGCCGAGGTGACCTCTCGTCGAGGTGGCCGGAGCTCGACCTCTCGCCGTGGTGGCCTGAGCTCGACCTCTCGGCGAGGTGGCCAGACGACCGAGGTGGCCAGACGGCCTCTAACCGAGTTGGCCAGACGACCTCTCGCCGAGGTGGCCGGAGCTCGACCTCTCGCCAAGGTGACCTCTCGTCGAGGTGGCCGGAGCTCGACCTCTCGCCGTGGTGGCCTGAGCTCGACCTCTCGCCGAGGTGGCCGGAGCTCGACCTCTCGCCGAGGCGACCTCTCGTCGAGGTGGCCGGAGCTCGACCTCTCGCCGTGGTGGCCTGAGCGCGACCTCTCGACGAGGTGGCCAGACGACCTCTCGCCGTAGTGTCTGTGTCGGACACGAACATGGAGAAAAGGTGGTGACACAAATTGGACACGAACATATTAATTTTAATGTAAATATTTTATAAAATTTTAAGAGAAACTATTTTCACAAAATATTTTATCAAACATAATTTTGAACTTTTATTTCATAAAACCATTTTTCGGATGAAAGTAACCAAACGCAAAGTCAGAATTTTTACACTCAGAAAATAACTTTATAACTTACTTTCACAAAACTGTTTTCAGAAAGAAATTTCGGAAAACATATCCAAACGGACCCTTAGTCGCTGATCTTCTAAACGTCGCCAAACGTCGCAATTACCGACGTTTGCCGACGTATTTATACGTCGGTATAATGCCGACGTCTACCGTCGTGTCGTCGGTGGCTTTGCGACGTAATACATCGTGTCGCTACGCGTCGGTAAATTTACCGACGAATTACCGTCGAGTCGTCGGTGGTTTAGTGACATGTTCAAAGTCGCTAAACGTCGGTAAATCCTGGGAATTCCTAGGGATGATTACCGACGTTCACCGACGTTTACCGACGTCCTCCAACATATATTGACATCGCTAAACGTCTGTAACCTGAATAATATCGCTTATCTACCAACGTTTACCGACGCAAAATTACGTCGGAGGACGTCGGTAAACGTCGGTAAACGTCGCTAAATCTGCAAAAAAATAAAATAAAATAAAATACAGAATGTCCATTTCTCTCTGCAGTTTAAAAAGCTAACTATTTCTCACTGTAGAATAGGATCCAAACAATCACAGAATGTCCATTTCTCACTGTACACAGGTTTCGGTCCCTATAACCAAGTCTACAACAATCACACAATGTCCAGTTCTCAGAATGTCTATTTCTCTCTGTACACAGATTTCAGTCCCTATAAGCAAGTCTACAACAATATCACTTCACAATACGAAGCATTGTCGACTACTTTTCAACGATACTAATCCGAAATGGTATATAATAATCCAACACGGCCGATACCTATCGGATATGACCGATACCAAATCGATAAGGCCAATATGAATCCTAGCTATACGGCCGATACATATCGGATAGGACGATACCAATTCGCTAAGACCAATACCAACCGATACGGCCCATACCAAAATGATAGATCGATACTAATCCGATATGGTCAATACTTATAAGTACCTACGGTCCAGGAGGTTGATCCGTTAGTACATCCATGTACGATCAACGAAGTAACGATCCATTTCAATTTGGATGTGAAAATCTGTATCATAAGACAAACTAAACATAATCAGTTCTATTTCACATGCTTAATTGCCAAGTATGGGAACGAATGGCTCAGAACACAACCCAAAATTCATTCTAGCATACATTAGTGTGAATCATCTATGTTCTGTACATATGGTGTAGTATATGTTCTTATCGTATCTAGTATCTGAAGAATGTAACAGAATCAAGATGAACTCACATAATGTAATACTAAGACATCATCTACTTCTATATAAGATATAGTGATAGGTTGTCGTATCATCATTGCCGAGGGATGAGGGTCGGAGGACAGTCAACTTTATCTACGGATACATAGTTTCTGTCTCGCCAGTCGAATGCCTTAATTGCCAAGTATGGGAACGAATGGCTCAGAACACAACCCAAAATTCATTCTAGCATACATTAGTGTGAATCATCTATGTTCTGTACATATGGTGTAGTATATGTTCTTATCGTATCTAGTATCTGAAGAATGTAACAGAATCAAGATGAACTCACATAATGTAATACTAAGACATCATCTACTACTATATAAGATATAGTGATAGGTTGTCGTATCATCATTGCCGAGGGATGAGGGTCGGAGGACGTCGGTAAACGTCGGTAAACGTCGTTAAATCTGCAAAAAAAAATAATACAAAATATCCATTTCTTCCTGCAGTTTAAAAAGATAACCATTTCTCACTGTAGAATAGGATCCAAACAATCACAGAATGTCCATTTCTCGCTGTACACAGGTTTCAGTCCCTATAACTAAGTCTACAACAATCACACAAAATATGGGAATGAATGGATCAGAACACAACCCAAAATTCATTCTAGCATACATTAGTACGAATCATCTATGTTCTGTACATATGGTGTAGTATATGTTCTTATCGTATCTAGTATCTGAAGAATGTAACAGAATCAAGATGAACTCACATAATGTAATACTAAGACATCATCTACTACTATATAAGATATAGTGATAGGTTGTCATATCATCATTGCCGAGGGATGAGGGTCGAAGGACAAATACCGCTCGAATGAGCCAAAGACATGCAGCCACTTCCCTCCCTCCATTCACCCTCTCCCTCTCTCACGCTATCAACGTCACAACTTTTTCACCTCAAGTTCTGATCAAGCATTTTTCTTCTCCTCTCCTCCACCATAGCTCTGAACCCATCTGCTCCTCCCTACTTCCCTTCTTCTTATTTGACTCTCTCAGCCACATATGATATCCAGCTCAAGTGTAGAGTCGGGGAAGAAGAAGTGGGCAAGAAGAGGAGGGGGAAGCAGCATAGCCGGTGGCATGACCCGGAGGAATTACAGAGGTTTTTTTCAAATCCGTAGGAGAACTTTAAGGATATTTCTTTTCACAACGTGTCACATTCTCAAAGACCCTTAATGTGAATATCATGTTACCGCGGTGTCGAAAGACTAACATGTCATAATTTTCTAAGCCGTGTGTTTTGACATAATCCTCCAAACTCTTTCCTGCTATGTAGTAATGCAAGATTACTACATAGGAGGAAAGAGTTGGGAGGATTATGTCAAAACACACGGCTTAAAAAATTATGACATGTTAGTCTTCCAACACTGCGGTAACATGATATTCATATTAAGGGTCTTTGACAAGGTGACATATTGTGAAAAGATATATCCTTATAGTTCTTCTACGGATTTGAAGAAAACATTTGTACTTCCTCCGGGTCATGCCGCCGGCTGTGCTGCATTCCCCTCCTCTTTCTGTCTACTTTTTCTTCACTGACTCTACACTTGAGCTGGATATCATATGTGGCTGAGAGAGTCAAATAAGAAGAAAGGAAGTAGGAAGGAGCAGATGGGTCCAGAGCCATGGTGGAGGAGAGGAGAAGGAAGATACTTGATCAGCATTGTCTTTCATATCGTCCTCATCAAGGCATAACGGGCTGCTCAGCGTGCCCAGCTTCTTCAACTTCTCGCTGGCTGCAGAGTCGAAATGGGAACAGGTCCTCTTTTCCGGCCCGGAGCTCTGACTCGCACCCGTCGCCGTGCTACCGGTATTCTCTCCTCCTCTGACGCGGGTCATAATTAAGAAAAGAAATTTCGTACCTCTTCTTCACATAAACATCATTGCCGCCTTGTACTCGAGCCTTCTCGTCTGTGACACTATCCAACTTCTCGGTGCCTACATTGTCACTCGAATCTCCCCTTCGACTCGTATCGTCCTCTTCTTCGCCTGTCTTTTCGCTCCCTGTCTTGCAATCATCTGCTATCACCGCCGACTCATTCGACTCCTTCTCCGAGTCTTCCTCCTCCTCCTCCTCCTCTTCCTCCTCGGAGTCATCGGAGAAGGAGTCGAATGAGTCGGCGGTGATAGCAGATGATTACAAGACATAGAACAAAAAGACAGGCGAAGAAGAGGACGATACGAGTCGAAGGGGAGATTCGAGTGACAATATAGGCACCGAGAAGTTGGATAGCGTCACAGACGAGGGGGCTCGAGTACAAGACGATAATGATGTTTATGTGAAGAAGAGGTACGGAATTTCTTTTCTTAATTATGACCCGCGTCAGAGGAGGAGAGAAAACCGGTAGCGCGGCGACGAGTGCGAGTCAGAGCTCCAGGCCGACAAAGAGGACCCGTTTCCATTTCGACTCTGCAGCTAGCGAGAAGTTGAAGAAGCTGGGCACGCTGAGCAGCCCGTTATGCCTTGATGAGGACGATTCGAAAGACAATGCTGATTCAGTTTTGCCTTCCTTGGATGGTATTGATTCTGTAGATCCGTGTATAAAAGAGGAAGAGATTGGGAGTAGAGTGGACCCGGAGTAAAATGAGAGATTGGAAGCTGGGTCAATATCCAAGAAGCGAAAGAGAGTCGAGGATTCTAATAGGTTGTCGTATCATCATTGCCGAGGGATGAGGGTCGGAGGACAGTCAACATTATCTACGGCTACATAGTTTCTGCCTCGCCAGTCGAATGGCTGCAGGGACTATGTCCTGATCACCATGTCGTACCGTAGATTAATGCAAATGGAGCTAGAGCTGGAGCCAAAATACAGAAACCAAAATACAAAATACAGAATCCAAAATATAAAATACAAAATACAAAATACAAAATACAGAAACCAAAATACAAAATACAGAAACCAAAATATAAAATACAGAATCCAATCCCTGGGTTCGCCGAAAATACAAAACACTGTGAGAACGGATGGCTCAGAACACAACCCAACCGGAGAGGATACTCTGAGAGATCCATCTGAGTAGGACGTATACTCTGAGAGATCACCTTTACAAGAATGATATCAGTAGTGGGATTGAGTGCTGGAGGATATATTATCAGAGTATACGTCCAACTCAGATGGGTCTCTCACCGTTACTATTTTTGTCTGACATCATGGTGGATGTGCTCCGTCAACAGATTCTTGCTCCGAGCCAAAATTTTGTCCCGGAGCTCAAGTGGACATCCTTCGTGTAGAGCTCGAGTGAGAGGTTCCTGACAGCATGGTGGTCTCCTTTGTTAAAGTATCCGTGCTCGTCCCACAACCAATGTGGGATGAGCACGAATACTTTAACAAAGGAGACCACCATGCTGTCAGGAACCTCTCACTCGAGCTCTACACGAAGGATGTCCACTTGAGCTCCAGGATAAAGTTTTGGCTCGGAGTAAGAATCTGTTGAGGGAGCACATCCACCATGCCGTCAGAAAAAAATATTAACGGTGAGAGACCCATCTGAGTGGGACGTACACTCTGATAATATCTCCTCCAACACTCAATCCCACTACTGATATAATTCTTGTAAAGGTGATCTCTCAGAGTATACGTCCTACTCATATGGATCTCTCAGAGTATCCTCTCTGGTTGGTTGTCGTATCATCATTGCCGAGGGATGAGGGTCGGAGGACAGTCGACTTTATCTACGGATACATAGTTTCTGCCTCGCCAGTCGAATGGCTGCAGGGACTATGTCCTGATCACCATATCGTAGTCCAATACAATCCAGAGATTGACACAGTACTAATTCATATATGTAGTCCAATACAATCCAGAGATTGACACAGTACTAATTCATATATGTAGTCCAATACAAATAGTCTAATACAAAAACAACCCAATACAAATAGTCCAATACAAATAAGTACTAATAGCTAATGAGAACCACGTTGCTCACGCAAACGCTCAGTGATACGATCACGCAACCACCTCGAAAAAGCGGGATCTTTGGCGTGAGGAGAGATGCCGTCCCTTGCAAGTGTTGCACGAATAGAACTCCCGGTCTCACTAGCTACCGGTGTTGGATGAATAGAACTCCCGATCTCACTAGCAACCGGTGCCACTTCCTCCTTAACTGTAGGAGGAGCCACCTCAGCATTCACTATTTCCCTCAAACGACGTGCCGCTCCTCGGGTCATGGGTGCCATCTGGTAAGATCGATAGTCACAAATAATATAATTGTAACATAAATAAGCTAATGGAACCATCATGTAATTTGAGCACATTTTTGAAAGCAGAGGGATGAGGGTCGGATGACAGTCAACTTTATCTACGATTACATAGTTTCTGCCTCGCCAGTCGAATGGCTGCAGGGACTATGTCCTGATCACCATGTCGTACCGTAGATTAATGCAAATGGAGCTGGAGCTGGAGCCAAAATACAGTTGGTACTAACCTCAATAGAACAAACACTCTCACAGCTCAAAATACTAACACATGCTCACGCCTAACTCTTGTGACACTCCCTTTCAAACACAAACACACACCTATATGTTCCCTTACACATGTTGCCATGTTACCTGTAAAAATAGGAAACCCTTGTTGTCTATAATAAGACACAATTCTACAAAGAGAACCATACTGTAGAACTCACACTTTAAGACAATAGATGAAGAAAGACTTGTATGGAGGATCGATAGGGTTGAGCGATGTCATTTTATTCTACAAAGAGAACCATACTGTAGAACTCATACTGTAGAACTCACACTTTAACACAATTCTACAAAGAGTTGTCATAGGATGTTGAGCGATGTCATTTTATTCTTTTCTTCTTCTTCTTCTTAAGATTTTTGAGTATTGGATCTTGAGACATATATAGCTAGAACTTACGAAGAATGGAGTACCATACTTCAACAAATAGATGTTGACTAATCGATTCATATACTTGTTGTCTAAAATAAGTGTAGGAATATTGCAAGGTGAAACAATGTATCAAACACTATATCGAAACCCAAACCCAATATGCAAATCCAAATTAATACAAAAATACACAAGTGTATGTAGGGGATTAAGTGTACAGAGGTGAAATACATATATATGCATACTTGAGGGTGTCCACGTATCCAACAAATAGACACAAAGTGTCCAAAATCTCACGAACACACTGTATCAGTGAACACATGGCCGTAATGTGTCTCCGTATCCATTTTGGACACGAAAAACACCTCAATTAGGGTTAGGGTTTACCTTCAGTCTCCTCGCGGTGGTGGAGGAGGAGGAGGAGGACAAGTTCGATGGTGGAGGAGGAGGGGATTAAGTGTACAGAGATGAAATACATATATATGCAAGCTTGGGGGTGTCCACGTGTCCAACAAATGGACACAAAGTGTCCAAAATCTCACGAACACACTGTATCAGTGAACACATGGTCGTAATATGTCTCCGTGTCCATTTTGGACATAAAAAACACCTCAATTAGGGTTAGGGTTTACCTTCAGTCTCCTCGCGGTGGTGGAGGAGGAGGAGGAGGAGGAGGATCTCGCGATGGAGGAGGAGAAGGGGCTCGCGGTGGAGGAGGCGGAGGAGAAGGGGCTCGTCGGAGGGAGGAGAAGGGGCTCGCGGTGGAGGAGGAGGATGAGCGGCGCCGGAGGGAAGGGGGTCGGGCTGTCATCGAGGTCGGGGAAGAGGGGCGGGAACAAAAAATTTGAGGAGAGGAAGAAATGAAAAGTCGAACCGAGGAAACCCTATTTAGCAGAAGTTAGCGACGTCCGTAAATACGTCGCAAAGCGTCGGCCTTCCTTTAATATTCAGTGACGTCTTAAACTTTGCGACGCTAAACGTCGCTGAACTAATAAAACTGACGACATTTTCCGTCAAATCAACGACGTTGGTTTTTATTACACTAAAGGTAGTCGCAATATGTCGCTGTTTGTCGCTATCAGCGACGTATTGTGACGCGTTCTTTTGGAGTCGCTAAATCCAAAAATATTAGCGACGTTTTAATTTGGCGTCGCTAATTTCGTCGCTGATATGACTTATTTTGGTAGTGACCGTCACCCCCAGAATCAAAACTGAACAATTGTACTTAGATTGTTTCCTAGAATTTCTTTCCAGGCTTTTCTTTGTACAAGCGAGTTTGCAATCAATTTTAGTGTTCTGTAATACCTGTCTTTGATTTTTATGGCAAACAGTATAGTTTGGAGCTAAGCTAGTATACGGATTGGGCTTGCTTGGTAATTGATTTAGACTTATTTGTGGGCTTTATCTAGATAATAAACATTTAGAATTTTGGGTTTATCATGGTTAGCTTTATTAATAAATGTTTTGGGCAAATTATATATATAAGGTTTTGGACTGAAAACTAACTATATGATTTTCTTTAGTTTAAAGAAAGATATTTTGTTTGTGGTTTAAAAATATGTTTTGTTTTTCAAACTTGAATATAGAATTATAGTAGTTTATGGTATTTTAAATATGGTTTTTGACCTAAAATATCATCGTTGTATTTTATTTAGTTAAAATTATAGCTTTGCACTAAAAGCATGATTTTCTATATTTTTAAGTGGTTACCTACAAATATTTTATCTAATAAAAAAATATAGTTTCCAAGTACCATAAATATTTTCCAAAATAGTTATATATATTTTATGAATTTTTCTTTTGATTATAAATAATTGATCGCGACTAATTACACTTCATATTCTCCTTGCGAATCTGAACTTCTTCATATCCACCCTAGGCTAACTGGACTATGCTGGACCCAACAAGATGGTTTGTTTTACCAGCTAAGGACCTCAGGCAAGTGCACTTTCTGATTGCTTTTTGATTCATAGTAGTTTTTACGTTTCATGTTTATACATATATCTTGCTGCTTGTTGACACGCTCGTCACACGGAAATTAGTATCATGGGACTCTACTTACTATTTTTCGTGATTATCATGTTTTCGTGTTTCGTGACTTGTTCGAGTCCATGAGTACTAGTCGGGAGGGAAAATATCTTAGTAGACGTGTGAACTACCCCTTATCCATCCCAATTTGTCTGATCTTGACTGATAGCAGCTGCACACAACACGTGCAGGGTGCCGTATTTACCCCTTAGCCGTTCACATATCGAAAATGATATTTCAAACCACATAGATAGTTATCTTTTATTTGTTTCCTTATTTTCTTCACCACCTGCCATGACATCAGTTACTTACTAGTTTTCATCTCACATATGCTATTTTCATGTCTTGTGAATCCTAATGTATTTTTGCATAGCCGTCGGTTTGTGTGCTTGTTCCATTCCTGACTGGAAACCAATATTTTCAGGTTTAGCCGTGGCTTCACTTAGCATGGGGAGATACGGGTGTACTTGCAGGCAGAAACCTAGAAATTAGATAGAAGTGGTATCATTTTCATTAATTGTAAGAATCTTGTATTTCCTTTAATTATAAATGTTGTAAGAGTTGTAATCAATTTAGAAATGTGAATGAGCAATAAATGTTATATTTTGTGATTTTGAGTATCATGGCCGTGACAGCGTTCTACCGTCGACTCTGCGGTGTAGGCTTGCTTGGACACGTCTCGTATCCGAAAAGCGGGTGTGGGTCGTGACATAGGCGGCGGGTCTTTCAATGCAAGGTAGCTAGGCCCATGGAAAGCCTCCGACTACCCACGCAGTACATTCCAGCGCTGCTATAACATCTTCCCCTAGGTCGACTGGCCCCGTCGCCCCGGCGTAAAACCAGTCGAGGAAGAAATCCTTGTCGACAAGTTATCCATGACCACGCACTTACGAGAACACCTAGACTTACGTAAATGCATGGCCTATTTTGAGGTATGACTAAAACCATACTTAGCAAAACGTGCTTATAACATATCATACAAAACGTGCATGAAACTATATGATGCAAAACGTGCATCAGAACTATACGATGCAAAACGTGCATCCTTGAAGACTCCCAAAATGTAGGACCACCTCGACGACAAACGGTCGCCTTTCCTTGGAACTTAGGGAACGACTAATACATAGCCTTCCAACTTAACTTAAACAAAATATGTACCTTAAGTACCATAGATCGTGGCTAACTTTTCATAGTGCCGACCGTGGCTTGTGCTTTAAACCAACTTGTGTTCTACGCGACGCTATCACCCAAGTCATACTATATATGACGAGCCTTGAAATCGTGGGACTATGTGACTTAACCACTGCAGAAATAGCGGGACAGTGCTTACTATGACTTCGAGAGTCCAATATAACTCTTGCCTAACTTAATCGTACAACAACTTATTCTGTGGGACGGGCAAGGCTATGCCAAGCCTTGGACAATGGGGTCGTCCATGCTTTATCAAGCATTCGTATGTGTGATGCCTACGACTTAGGCTAAGTCCATAACTTCGTGGTAGCTTAAACATACTTTCCTTCTCCCAAGCCGTGGGACGAAGGACCGAGTGTCATTTTGAAAGCACAACGTGCAACACTTCTAAGCCGACCATGGGACCTTTCCATATTCTTAACTCAACCGACCCGACTTGGGATTATTCTCTTAGCTATGTGGATTCGTCTCTTTTATTATCAGGCTTACTTGTGCATTTGAAAATATTCGATTTATTAGTACGAAGGCCAAACTGAGGCAAGTTCACCGAAGCCACCCACCTGAACGAGGAGTCGCCTCGACCGTACAGGTCTTCGAAAAAGCGTTGCATGGCTAAGTCCGAACGTCATTGGCGTTTCGATTCCTCCGATTGACTGAGCAGGACGGGACACTACATTATATACCACTCAGAAAAAGTTTTATCCTTGAAACTAACTGAGTACACTTATTGACTTATAATTCGACTCATCATCTAATAATTTTTGCACATATTCTTTTTATACATTTCTTCAATCCGAGCCGCGCTCGTGCTTTAATTTTCCTTCACATCGAACAACTATATGTAACGCCCTAGTCCCAAAATACATAGGACCAAGTACGTGAACATGCCAGCTGCACATATACGAAGAACACTCTAATATATGGAATCCTCGCATATGCACATAAGCTGTAAATAAATAATCACAGGCCAGAATAACATATCTAATCTCATCACAGCTCAACATAGAAGATAATAAAGTCCAAATAAATAAATAAGAGTATCAAAAGATAGCCGGGTGAACATACTCACTCCAAACAGCTATGAAAAATAGTCTCACAAGATCGGAGTCCGTCCTCCGCAAAATAGAAAGAAAAGAGATGTAAAATAATGTCTACAACTGTCTCAGATAAGAAATAGACTAGGAATCATAAGGCACTGCCTCGTCATCAATGTAGGATAGCTCCAATGCCGCTCCGTACTCCTGTAGAAACTCGTCTAAACCTGGAGAGATAACCAGGTCCTCAGGGGACATAGCAAGATACAAGAAAACACCATGCCATATAAACTGTGATAATATAATAAGAGAAAAGGTATGCATGCAATCGGGTTCATGACCATTCTACTGTATATATGCAGTTGAGATACAATCCTTCGACGTATGAACCCCGGCTGAAAATAGGATCGGCATAGTTTCCATAGAGGGTACCAGGGGCCTACGTCCATAACGCTCGAGAAACGTCAGAGGGCACCATGTGAAGGGCTACGTCCATAACGCTCTGGGAAACGTCAGAGGGCACCTGGAGCCTGCGTCTCCAGAGGAGCGCACAGGTAATCATGGAAGTGTAAAGAAGTCCATACGTCAGGTATTGTTCTCCCCACCTAATGCCTAGTATCATCATCTCCATGACTGATATGAACCTCTAGTAACCGCCAAGTCTTCTAACATGCAATACTATTGGCAGTTACTCCTATCCGTCGCACGCTCCATACGTATCGGTGGCCAGCCGACTACGCAAAAATGTGTCCTACATGTGACTCACATCACGTGATATAACAAGTGTCAAGGCCATATGAGATATACCAATACCTCAACATCAGTGGGTGGTCCATAAACTAAGTCAATACAAGAGAATAAATAAAGCAAGAAAAACGACCGATAGAGTCGCTTGCACCCAAGTGTGACTTGGACGTACAGTTTAAATATCACGAAATAAAATGCTAAAAATAACAACTGAAAATAAGAATATAATAATCACAGAGTAGGGTGGCAAGGTATCTTGTCTGGTGGTACAAAGTGGCAAGTCCAAGAGTAGCAAGTGTCCGCACCAAAACTCACAAATCACAGATGACTCCAAACGCTGAAACAAACATCAAAAATGATCTCAGTGAAGAAGATATACCTAGGAAACGCCTGTCCAAAAGTCAAATTCTGGAACATGGGCAAAATCGTAATTTTGGGTTAAAACGATGTCCGCTGTTGGACCCGCTTTGCACCGAAATGTGTGCCAAAGTCTATGGTCTCTAAAGTCATCAAACTATATGTCTACGGTTTCAGTTTAAGGAGAGGAACTCAACGGTATGTCCAGTTTTGGATTCTGAGGAGCCGTGTACAAAATCGCCCGTTTGAGTGGGTCGCGGGCCTACCAAAATTGGGTTCCGATTCGACCTTCTCAGAATCGAACCAAATTTGGCATGCAGGACCAGAATTTTGATCCGGACCTGTTGGTGCAAGTTTTGTCTCGATCCGACGACTGTACACGAAGTTATGGGCAAGTTTGCAAAACATCGATACGGGGGTATCTTGACGGATACGCGTTGATTTCGTCGCGCACACGCGACGAAACTGAGTTCCGTCAGTTCCCACACTTCCGCAACGTCCATACGCGCCTTTCGATGCGTATAGCGCGCGACCACGTCGCCCGGTTTGTCGGGGCGTACGTCGTGTCGGACAAAATTCTAAAAATTAATATAACTAAGCACAGGTTTTTCCTCAACTTCAATATCAATCTACTTTTTACACGCAAATCGAAACGATGATCCAGAAGATGTGCTGCGATCTCGGTTATATTGTCTTTTACAGTTTTCAATTATTTTCTACATTACTTTACTGTACAGCAAGAAAATTGGCCGACAAGTTGTCATTTTAAAACATTTTTAGCATTACAGAAAACAGATTTTTGTTCAACTTCGTCTCGATTTTTCGAGCAAGTCGATGGGTTGTTTCGAAATCCATCTAAAGGATCTTGAAGAGGGTCAATTCTACTTTCCAGAAAATCTTACGGATCGAAAATCGGTGCTACGAGTAAAAAGTTACATCGTAGAGAAGTAGGGTACCTTGAGTGGGAAAACTGCTCCGTGGGTGACTTCCGATGCTCCGTTCGTCGCGCACAAAGCTCCGTCGCTGGTGAAACAAAGTCGTGGGCAAAGGGGGTATAATCAGCTTCAACTTTCGTTTTGGAAGATTAGGGTTTGAGACTTGTAGAAAAAGTTATATTTATAAGAACTTTCTACAAAACCTAATACTAATAGGTTTTGGATTTGTGAACCCACAAATCTTGGGTTTCGTCGAGTGTGTTGCTGCTGCACGCAGCAGAGGCTTAGGGGGCGTGGGACCCGCCCACATGGGGGTGGGTTAGTCGGTTTTAATATTTTTTTCCTTTTCTTCTCCTTTCTTTATTCCTTTCCTTATACTATGGTACTGTGGTCGGTCTGGGACCGACCACCCCAATCGTTTTTTTACAACTATTATATATATATATATATATATATATATATATATATATATATATATATATATATATATATTTATATATATTTTTTTTTTTTTTTTTTTTTATATATATATATATTTATATATATATATATATATTTTTATATATATATATATATATATATATATATATTTATATATATATATATATAAGTATAAATATATAAGTATATATATATATATATATATTTATATATATATATATATATAAGTATATATATATATATATATTTTTTTTTTTTTTTTTTTTTTTTTTTTTTTTATATATATATAAGTATATATATATATATATATATATATATATATATATATATATATATATATATATATATATATATATATATATATATATATATATATATATATATATATATTTTATATATATATATATATATATATATATATATATATATAAAAATATATATATATATATATATATATATATATATATATATATATATATATATATATATATATTTTTCTATAAGTATAAATATATTAGGCTACTAAAAATTCTTAAAAATTTACAAATAATTTATAAAAATCCTAGAATTTATATTATTTCCTTATTTAATAGGAATACTAACAAGCATACATATAATATAGACACACATGCATTTATATTTACGTACATGTACCAAATAAATTCTAATATAGAAAAAAAATAATTTTTAAGGCACTAAAATAATTTAAAAATATTAGGGGTTTACACTATATCTCACCTTGGGTAACTTATACTTATCGCGCATACGAGCGACTTAGTTCTAGGACAAACCATTCGATCAATCGACATTCATGTTCATTTGAATCCAACGATCGCACTACCATCAATACTTTATTTGCAACATACGATTTCAAAATCCACGATACTCTTCCATTCCTTTAGTCTCACTTGAATTCAACGTATCACTTAGTTGGATCGTGCACATATTTAAGGCATCCCCGAAATATATGTATTTTAGCCAAGCCTTGTGATAGTGAATCCAATCCCACCTATCCGATTCATCCTATCAATCCTGAAATCAATCATATACATCTCTTAAAGCAGGGACGTCTCGCATAACCATTAGGCCATCTCTCCAGGCTAAAGTCAATCGTCGGTATTGGAATCACAATTTCCAAACAATAATATCAACAGTGACCCCAATCCTAAGGTCAAACCAAAGTTGATACTACAGGTTTTCTACCCAAGTTCGCATCACTCCGATTTCTAAACTTTGAGCATATATTCTCCTATTCGCACTTACAACACTTAGTCCAAGGGGTCTGAGTCATTCAGCAAAGCCATCCTACAGTAAGTTTTGTTCAAACCAATCTTCGGTATATCAATATCGCACGTCTAAACTACCAATTCGCATAATCTACTCTTCAAACATGTTCAATACAATTCACCTATCCATCCTATTCCAGTCAAGTACGCTACAACATGAATTGTTACTAAACCATAATTTTTATTTCATATTCCCTAAGTTCTTTATCGCAATTCACGTAATCGATCATGAGGTCGTCTAGCATAGCAACATGTCACACCCCAATCTCACGCAAGTTCGACTATCCATGCTTGGACATGAAATCACCATGCATTCTTGCAGGATAATCGTTCTCATCGGGGCGCAACTCTTGCTTTGGGTGTAGAATAATTCATTCCCGATACGTATATTGATCTACTAAATCCTCAAGTTTACTAAATCCTCAATCATAAATCCGAACAATCCTCGAATTCACCTTCGTATCAAACCACAAGTCGAAGCATACAAATTATCACGTCCTGATTTTTCGAGTTTGATCATTCCCGCAACATGAAATACCATGTCAGTGCTCACGCAAAATGATCATTCAAAATTTGACATGATGTATGTATGAGACTGGCGTTGCATTCGCGCAAGACAAGAACGTCAAAATTATGGCTATCGTCGAAGCAATCAAGATACTTTCCTTCCATCCAAACATCCATTTCCATCAAAATCTCAAGTATGGAATCCATCCAAACAATAACACTTTACACGAACGTCATTCCTCGAATCAGAGTACTCCCGAGTTATCGCATATCGATCTTTGATACGCCTCAATACTATCGATGATATGCATAACCTGACGATCATCCTTTACAACGAATACCGAGTCGTGTAACTAATGCTATGATCCGAATTAGACATTCCATAATCTCCTCGATATTCAAGATCAAATTTGATCATTACCCCTCGAACTAGCTAAATGTTCAATTCGTTCAAATCCATAATCACATATGTTCATCCATCTATCAAGCAACATATTTTCTTAAAACGTCTCGATCAATGCTAACCCAAATCATCGAGCAACATGTATTTCAATCCTTAGAGTCAATCTCAAATATTCGAATCATTTCCATGCACGCTATCATCCAATCGTGCTAACTTTTCGTATACAATTCATATCGATTTTCTCGATCGAGTCATCCGTTTGTAGACCTTAAAATTTCTTCGATTCAGTCTACCTACTCAATCATATTCACAATTCATACTTGCGTAATTCAATTCTCGTGCGCGTCATTTCTAGTTTGTTCGAAGCAACTCGTTATAAATTTTAATATTACAACTTACTCAATGATACTAGATCTAAGGCTTTGCAAATAATGCGACGCTTGCTGATAGACTCACTGGCACCCCGTAATCCTCAATCGATTAACATCCCCAAGGCTATCCCATACACCACTCAGGGATGAAGTCATTCAATACATCCTCTAAACTATCATTCGATTCACAATCGATTTCTTCGAATCTCCATTCGAACCATTCCTCAATTTCAAGCACGTTCCATCTATATTGCATTGACGATATCGCCTTGCGATAGCACCTCTATCGCAACTAACCAATACTTCTTATGAATCGAGTCTAACTCATTCTTTTCTGACACATTTGAATCCCGCATACGACTTTGCTGAGGTCAACGCAATCTTGGTGTATATGTCCAGCCCGACTTAGCCAACCGTGCTTTACGTGAACCATCTTTTATTTTATGAAAAACTATTCTCATACGATTTGTAAATTACATAGACTTATTGTATGGACATCCTGCGGAACATTGAGAGAGAGTGTACTAACGATATCAATCGCGAAAATAACATCAAAGTTTGCGGAAATAACACTAGAGTTAAAGAATTCAATCGAAAGTCTAAGGACATAAAGCCGTGCTCTGATACCACTATGTCATGCCCCGGTCCCGTGGGACCGATCGTCCTCGCTAAGATGTGATACCGCATGAGACTAGATTGCGCTCACACAAGGCGGGTTCCATAACGACCGATTACAGGCTAAGCGACGGGGTCGTCGCACAGAAGTCCCAATACAAAACATTAAGTAACACCAGCGAAAAGTTGAAACGAACACAAGTCATACAAATAGCTCTTTATTGATATTAAAATAAAGATTACATAGGTGGGCACGAGCCAAAAATTACAATCATTCAAGCTCACTCTTCTCACAATACAAGTCACTCTGCTCTATCTTTCTCATCTCTCAATACAGTTGACGAGCCAACGGATGCTTCAGATAGGCAATGTCTATACATTATGTTCCGTATAAGTCCAGACTCCATGCGGCTGTACGCTTCGAAATGCCAAGGAACTCTATGCCTCGACGTATCCAAGTGAGCTCCGTGCCAACGAGCTTCTACCTGTGCCTGTACATAAATACTGTATGGGTGTCAGTACTCAACTGTACTGGTGGTGTGAGCTCCTCGCCCACCCATACAAAACCAACACGTTCATTTACTTTGTGCGACATATCCTTTGTGATTTTCTTTCTATTCTTTTTCTTAGGATCAGTTTTAGGACATACCTCTGGCCTATTTTATGTCTCTAGACCATCACATGCCTACAACGTTATCTTATCGACTCGTGCTTGCATTTCGGCCCATATTTGGTACGCAACAACTTGGTCGTGCCATAAATCCCTTCTTATAACATAATCGAGGCAGTGTCTCGCCACTTAGTAACTTGCCTATACTTGTGTTATAACAACGTGGTCGTGCCATAACATATCGAGGTCGTGCCTCGCAACTCAACATGACTTAACCGAACTTGCCCTATGACCCTTCTTGACTTAACCCGAAAGTACTCAATAACAACTTATGCGACTCTATGCCGACGACTGATTACTCGACGCCACATCTCGTGTCGAAGTACGTGTCTTTGCCTAGCCAAATCTTAGGCTTCATATTGGGTTGCAACCGTGCATACGTTCTTAACTCAAATGTGACGTGCTTATACTTTCTTTGAATCGACCGACACCGTGCATTCGGATTGCCGTTCAGCACACCAACTTATCTATATAAAAGTTACTGGCAATCCAAGCCATCGTGGACATAGCTCGGATATACGGTGGGTCTTTCAATGCAAGGTAGCTAGCCCCATGGAAAGCCCCCGACTACCCATACAGTACAAACCAGCGATGCTATAACGTCTTCCCCCTAGGTCGACTGGTCCCGGCGCCCCGGCGTAATACCAGTCGAGGAAGAAATCCTTGTCGAAAAGTTGTCTATGACCACACACCTACGAGAACACCTAGACTCATGTAAATGCATGGCCTACTTTGAGGTACGGCTAAAATCATACTTAGCAATACATGCTCGAAACCATATCATGCAAAACGTGCATGAAACCATATGATGTAAAACGTGCACCAGAACCGTACAATGTAAAAAGTGCATCCTTGGAGACTCCCAAAATGTGGGACCGCTTCGGCGATTAACGGTCGCATGAACTTTTTTTTCCTTAGAACTTAGGGAATGACTAATGCATAGTCTTCCAACTTAACTTGAACAAAATGTGTACCTTAAGTGCCATAGATCGTGGCTAACTTTTCATAGTACCGACCGTGGCTCGTGCCTTAAACCAACTTGTGTTCTACGTGACGCTATCGTCCAAGTCATACTTTATATGACGAGCCTTGAGATCGTGGGACTATGTGACTTAACCACCGCAGAAAGAGCGAGACAGTGCTTACTATGATTTCGAGAGTCCAATATAACTCTTGCCTAACTTAATCGTGCAACAACTTAATCCGTGGGATGGGCAAGGCTATGCCAAGCCTTGGACAATGGAGTCGTGCATGTTTTATCAAACATTCGTATGTGCGACACCTACGACTTAGGCTAAGTCCATAACTTCGTGGCAGTTTAAACCAACTTTCCTTCTCACAAACCGTAGGACGAAGGACCGAGTGTCATTTTGAAAGCACAATGTGCAACACTTCTAAGCCGACCATGGGACTAGGGATGGCAATGTCCCCCCTAACCCGATGGGGACCCAATTTTTTTACCCGATGGGGACGGGTTTGGGGATTTAAAAACGGAGATGGGAGCGGGGATGGGAATTAAAATAATTCCCCGGTCGGATTCAGAGATGGGTATGGGTATAGTACTCCCCGCCCCGGTAAATCCTCGACCCCGATTACTTATACATATCCATATGTGCAACCCATTGGAAATGGTATAATTCATGATCTATCTAGTATATATGTTATGAAAACCATATTTTATTAACATACCTTGTAATTTTTTTTGGAACAAAAATAATTTTTTCAGCTTATAATGTACATAAAAAATTGTTAACGGAAGGGAGACGGAGACGAGAAAATTTGGCATCGAAAGTGTTAATGAGACTAGGACGAGGACGGGGATGGGAACGGGGAATGCATTGTTTAGCGATGACGGGGATGGGGGTAAAAAATAAAACTCGACGGGGAACGGGAATGGGGATGAGGATTCAAATACTACTCGGGGATGGGGATGGGGGATATGGTCCCCGGCCCCAACCCGCCCCGTTGCCATCCCTACATGGGACCTTTCCATATTCTTAACTCAACCGATCCGACTTGGGATTATTCCCTTAGCTATGTGGATTTGTCTCTTTTATTATCAGGCCTACTTGTGCATTTGAAAACATTCAATTTATTAGTGCGAAGGTCAAGCTGAGGCAAGTTCACCAAAGCGACCCACCTGAACGAGGAGTCACCTCGACCGTACGGGTCTTCGAGCAAGCCGTTGCATGGCTAAGTCCGAACATTGTTGGCGTTTCGATTCCTCCGATTGACTGAGCGGGACGGGGTACTACATAATCCCCCACTAGTTTGTTAGCTGGTTCAGGGAATGGTCTGCTCGCGGCGGAGCTTCGCTTGATCGCGCTGAGGCATAAAGTACCATAGCGTTTGAAGCGTACGATCGCATTGACGCTCGGACTTGCAACAAAATTAATGCGGCCGAGATATAGAGGGCATGATGTATGGAACGATGAAATCCTTTGTGGGTAACAAAAAACTTGAGGGTTGTAGCTAATCTGGCAAATTCAGTTAGGCTATTGAAAGCCTTTATAATCTCAGTTCATCAATAAAAAAGAATTGTTTCGTATACTGTGTTTTCTTTAGTTGCTAATATCATATCAAATGTAACCTTTTGAGAAATTATCATCTTGCCTTGTACGAGTGCAACTCCAGACTCGTACGGCATCATGCCCCAACGAGGACGAACGATTCGGATAAATCGATACGAGGACGAACAATTTTTTGGGTCGGGGCGTGACAAATTGGTATCAGAGGTCTAGGTTCAATTTCTTCAGGACGCTTGCTTCGTTTCAATTCTAAAAGTTGTCCACCACCATGAAATGACTCTTGACTCTACTCGATGCTGCACTGGATGTTCCATACAATAAGTTTAATACAAATTATGTAATTTTGACGCATGTGTTTTAGAAATTACCTGATGTTTGTTGGAAAAATCGTGAAACGTTTGTTGCTGCAAGTGCAACAAGTCACGAGATATGAATTCAAACGTTTGTTGCGACAAGTGCAACACGTCATGAATTGTGAATTGAGATGTTCGTTGTCTCAATGTAACGGTCAACATGAGAAATGTTGGTTGCATCGATACAATGAAAGTAGTGGGATGTTGCTGCATCAATTGCAACGAGTTGATTGTGAATGATGCGTTACAATGAAAATGAAAGTTGGTGTCGAATGTGTTGAATGGATTCGAACATTGGCTTTGGACATCTAAAATAAATTGTTGCATGAGGTACAACGTATGTCAGAAATGAATGTCAAAAAATTATTGCACGATGTGCAAAGGATGCGGAAATAAATCGTTGCACAAGGTGCAACGCATGAAAAAATTATAATCGATAGAAACGAATCGGTTCGGTTGTGCACCAAACTTGTGTTGGCAAATGAATACATTGGCCGAGTTGTGTCAGAATTTGATTAATCAAAAGTTACGGTTGTGATCGGCATGATCACTGCGAAAATCGTGAGTTGGAATAGATTGTTGGTTCATACCAAGTATGATGCGAGGGAAATAGCTTAATTTTTGATTGGTATATGCCATACCACGTATGCGATAAATGACTCAATTTTGAGTGGTATATGCTATACCACTTGTACGATGAATTGCATCGACGCATTGTGAGAATTGCTAATGGTCTGTCCGCAACGGACGGGAGAGTACCGAGACTCGATTGAAAATTTATATGATGGTATGTTGATGCAATTGTTCTTAAGTAATTAGTTGGAACGTTAGGGCGGAGACTCGTATCAATAAATGATACGTCGGACGAAAATTTGTAAGTCGGTCAAACGATCGAGACTAGCAAAACGATTATGCCTTGAGACAATAATTAAATCGGCGGAATAGGAAACATGAAACGTTATAAACGAGTCTCACGACTTGCGAGCTCGATAAAAATATTAGTCAATGTGAATTATAATCGGATCGCACGACTTGCGATCTCGATAGAAATGTTGGACGATGCGAATTGTAATCAGATCATACAACTTACAATCTCGATAAAAATATTGGGTGATGCAAATTATAATCGGTTCACACGACTTGCGATCTCGATAGAAATGTTGGGCGATACGAATTGTAATCGGATCACACGACTTGCAGCTTCGATAAAAATGTTGGTTGATGTGGGTAATCGTGCCTACGAAGATAGTTGGTTATGTTGCGACGAAACTCAATTGAGTACGACTAAAACACGCGTAAACTTAGAGGGCACGATCATATAACTCGAGAGTTCGATGTTGGATAATCGGTAACTCAGTTACGTGATCAAAGTATAGCGGGATACGGTGAATCAGAAAATGAGTTGATGCATATGGAAAAGTTTGTAGTGAACTTGGACGTATGCAATACGAACTAGAGTCGACGTTGATACATATTCAAAGTTGACACTCATACTATCAAAATTGATATGACCTACCAAAAAAATTGACACACAATAAAATGTAAGCACAACGTGAGCATACCAAATAGGACGAGCCTACGATATCGAGATTTCGGAAATAGCAATTCAAGAATATCGAACTGGTTGATCGTAAACTATGTGATTGATCAGTGCAAGACTATAAAGTCATCGACGATTGTTTCGATACGTATAGCTTCTCGGGTGTTGACCGTGGGTAGATAGACTCGAACTCAATACGAATAAATATTTCGTGAATTGCAAAATCATCGACGGGAGTGCATGAATTTCTTGGAGGATAGTTGTGCCTCAAGTTGCACAAATAGAAATGGTTTTTTTCAGATTTGGATAGAAATCGTCGGAACGTGATTTGGCTGCGAAATAAGATATAGCATGGTTCGTAGTAACTGTCCTTCGTTACCGATCCATAATTATCGAGCGTAGCTTCGGGGCAGCTGACCCTAGAAAACTTGACCGTCAAATCAAATTGAATGTTGCAGACCCGTAAGATGACCCATGCGATGTCGCATATGAAATTGTATCGATAACAAATATAATGTGGTGCATGTTGATAATAAGTCTAGGCAATTTTTGAGAATCGTGATATGCACGAGAGCGAGTGGTAAGAGAATGACTTATGAGTCATGTCGTTAGATATGGATTCACCTTGTAATTGAGTTTGCGTGAATTAAAATTACATTCGATGTTACAAGACGGATCATTTGGAAATTTGGCTAGGAATTTTCTACTCGAAAGAGAATATCAATGGATGTGATTTCGTCAAAGAAATTATTACAAGTGACATATAAGGATCCCGAGATACACAAAGTAAGTTCGTAGAAGTGTTCCAAGCAAGTGCACAATCTTCTAGCATTGGCCCAATCATCTTCAATAGGTGTAACCACCACTTTTCTAAAATGAGGGTAATTTTGAAATTTTGTAAAGTTGGCTATTTAATAATGGGTTTAATCATGTTATCGAATTATTTGTGAATTTTAATTATTTTTTTAATATCATTAATTTAGTGTTTTATGATTTTGTCCTTTTGCTAATGTAACCTTAGAGCTGCTTAGCCTATAGACTAACCATGAACTCGGAGCTCTACCCTGTATGATTAGAGTAGCTAATTACTACTTTTTAGGCTAGGGTATTTTGGTCATTTTTTATGTTTTTATTTTTGGAAATTTTATATTTTTAATATTGTTCTTATAGGATTTGTTTAGTCGGGTTTAAGTTTCGTCTCGTTTCGACTTGTGTTAGTGACCCGGGTAGCTTAGACTCTAGATGGAACACAAAATTAAGTTAGACATGGCCCACAAAACCCACCATTTAAGTTAGTAAGTTAGATTAGTTACCACTAGTTAGAATGGTTAAGTTAGAGATCCAAACTTAGCCCTTTTGACTCCAAACTTGAACCAAACCTAGACTTGACCTAAAGAGACATGTAGAAGCCTTATTGGGCTTTCACCCAAGGCCCAATACCCCCCCATTGCTGGCTATATAGGAGACATTAGATCTCTTTCCTTCTCATTCATCTTGCCTCTTTTTATTTCTACATGTGTTCTTCCCCAAATTAGAGAGCTCCCCTCTTTGATTTGATCTCCTTTCCCTCACATTCCTCCATCCAAACTTCTCCTAATCCATCCCACACCATCAAGGAAGGATTCTATCCAAGAATTTGGGCAAGGTGCAAAGGAAGGTGTCCTTTTTGATAGATCTTCGTTTCGGAGCCGTATCCTAAGTATTTTCATTAGGATTCTACTCCCAATAGGTAAAACCTATCCTCTAACTTGATTTCCTTTGTATATTAATTAGTTTTGAATCCATAGGATCCACCCCCATGCTTTTGTCCCTTTTAGATTCAATTTTGAGACCATTTGGAGTCCTTTTGAGCATGTTATGGGTGTGTCTTGTGTCATACTTGATAGATCCCAATATAGGACATCCAATGTGTTTGTTTTTATGCCAATAGCTTTTTTAATCTCTAATTTCAGTTTTATAATATTTAGAGGGTAGATCTAGCATGGTATCATTGTTGGGAACAAGTTTCATATAGAGTGTTTTGGAAGATTCAATGTGGTTTAGCCACTATGATGTTATCTTGCAAAAGTGGAATGTTTTGGGAAATATTGCAAGTGTGGACTGATTTTTACATAATAATATATGTGTTAGTATTTGTGGTTGTGTGTGGTTATGTGTTGGTGTTTAGAGAGGAGAATGTTGAGAGGGTGGTGTTGTTCTTGAAGGTTATGTGTGTGTGTATGAGTGTAACTTGTGAGTGTGTGTGTGTGTTGTAAGTTGAGAGCTATATATATATATATATATATATATATATATATATATATATATATATATATATATATATATAAGTTGTGTTATATGTTAGAGGATTAGATAGTTATACATATAGATAGAGAGTGAGGTAGAGGGGTGAGTAGAGAAGGGAGTAGAGAGTGAGATAGAGAGGGGGATGAGGGCAGCAAACAGCAGCAGCTGCTGTAGCAAGCTGCTGCCCTTGGGCAGCAGCAGCAGCCAACTAATGTTGCTGGTGAAATCAGCATGCACAACAGCAGTTTGCAGCAGTAAACCCCCCTCTTTGACCCCCTTTTGACCCTCTAATACACCCCCAATAAACCCCCAAAGTATACCCCCTATATCCACCAAAATATCTACTATACAACCCATATATTTGTGAGTGTTAGAAGAGTGTAAGTTGGTGGAAAAATTAGTGGTTAGAGTGGTAGAAAATAAACTAAGTTCATGTTAGTAGGTAATGTGTAAGGTAGGTAATGTGTTAAGGTATTCATTAGAGGTATGTATATATATATAGATATGTGTATATATATGTTGTTGCTCGAGTTAGGATTAGAGATAGAGTTGTAGATGGTTATGAACTAGTATGAGAGTGAGAAGTGGTGGTATCTTGTGATACCAAGATGGTATCACAAGGTAAAATGGGATTTACCCTATGTAAAGGGTAAGGTATCTTGATACTTCAAGATACCAAGTTTGAGTGTCAAGATACCATGGTATGGTATCGAGATATGAGGGTAGAGTGTTAGAACACCTTAGAGAAGTATTGGAGGATGAGTAGAGTGAGGGTTATTTAGGTAGAGTATGGGTTAGAGGCTAAGGTAAGGAGATTACCTTGGTAAGGTAAGAAATGGTAAGTTAAGATAATACCTATTTTCTAAGATTTGAGTTTACTACTTTAAGATATAGATATATTTAGGATATTATGGTTGGTAATGGTTAGGAATAGTAGACTTAGTCTAGTTTTGACCCCGGTTGATGCCGGTAGACTGTTTTGACCAAAAGTCAACCGAAAGTCAATACTCTGCTTAGAAAGGCCCAGAACTTGACCAAAGTTGACTGGTTGACCGAAAGTCAACTGTTAGTCAACATTAGCCTTGGTCGACCTAGAGTTGACCTAGAGTTGACCAAAGTTGACCAGTTGACGAAAGGTCAACTGTAAGTCAACCCTTGACCTAGATTGACCTAGTTTGACTTGCTTTGACTTGCTATAACCTAGTATGACCTAGTATGACTTAGTTTGACTTTCATTGACTTAGTTTGACTTTTATTGACCTTGATTGACCTAAAGGGACTTAGTACAACTTGTTTTTACTTCCAGAACATTATTTTGATGTAGTATTCTATCTTTAGGTCTGTGATTTCCCTCGGAGCCTCGGTACACTGTTTACATTTCTACCAGATTTCAGGCGAGTACATTATCTGATAATATTTCTGTTTTATGATATCGTCTTTGTTTCTAGTATTTAAGTGTAGACATCCTTGTTCTCTTGACACATTGTTCACACGGATTGGTATTTGTCTGGATCCCGTCATAAGATGTTATTCCTCTTATATATGGTATGCCTTGTGCAAGTCTTCATTATTCCTTGTTCATTGTATAGACACGATTTATGTGAAGGAGAGCTACTTCCCAGAGAATACGTGTCATGACGTGTCATGACTGGATCCACTATATTAGTCCGAGATGGGGGTATTAGCATAGATATGTGATCAATACCCCACAGTACCAGCATTGTATCCTCATTGTATCACCATTGTATCATCACTGTATAGTGTTAATCATACACTCACGTATGATTAGCCAGGCCAAACATTGTATCAAGTTCTAAGCCGATCACATGTTGAAACTAGTGCTAAACTCACATAGATAGCAGTTCCAGATTTACCGTACATGTTATACACTGTTCTCTTACCCTTCTTATTTACAGTTTTGATATACTTTACCAGGATGCATGTACGTTCTACTTACCTTGCATATTCTATCTATCTACTGCTACATTTTCAATATTGTCTAACTAGAACTGTTGTTTGAGATTTTGTACTCGTTTTCGTCCTGATTGGACCTGTTGAAAATATTCAGATAATGAGGAGGAGTGCCCTACCTATTACGGTCCTCATGACGTGGTTGGTATAGAGTTGGCGACCCTAGTACAGCAGGGGCTAGCTCTAGCAGATGAGGCCTTGGTATAGTTTAGCTGGTTTTAATATAGTACTAGACTCTGTCTCCAGATTACTTTGGCTTGTTATTATTTGTTTTGAGATTGTTGACTCAGAGATTTTGGACTTGTATTATTCTGTGTTGGATTTTCAGGATGATATTTATAAATCTTGTTGTCTTTATCTTTCAGTATTATCTATCGTCATTCTTAGAGTTTGTGATTGAGTATATTATATTGTCATTGCTTGTCCTCCGTTCGAAGTTGACCATTCTCGACAGATTTTGATATTATAATTATTGATAGATAGTAGACCTAGACAGTGTTCTACGTTGTTTTTGCGGCGTAAGCTGGGACGTTGTTTCGCACTTGTGCCCTTACTCTGGGTGCGGATCGTGACAATAGGATAGCCACCATTCTCCGTTAGTTTTACTTTGAACCATAGATCTTGTCCGACGAATCTCTCAAAGATACTTTCAAACTTTTGTGCTGTGTCCAATATCAAAAATGTAGAATTCCAACGAGTGCTCACATCAAGACACAATATTTTTTTTGCTTTGTATCTTTTCGGCTTCAACACACTGCTTGAACTTTAAAATCGACTTGGAGAATGTCTCACATACCTTACCGCATTTCGAACACGAGCAAACGATGGAGACATCAATTTCAAGCCGTCAACAACAACAAGAAGATTAATGATGTGTGCAATGCATCACATGTGTAAATATTTGCATTATAGAATGCTATTTCCCCAATTTTGAATCTTTTTGCTTACATAAGAAATAACAACATCATTGGAGCTCGCATGTCTCCACTCTAGCAAGCACTTCTCTACCGCTTTCCTGATGGCTTCGCCTTTGTGACATGTAATTGGACAAAAGTTTATAATCTTTTTCTTCAACTCCCAATCTTCATTTATGTAATGCGCCGTAAGATACATATAATTAATTTTTTGCAACGATGTCCAAGTATCTGTCATAAGACAAACTATTTTCTTGGACTGTTTGAAGTATGTTTTTAACTTTCACTTTTCAATAGAGTAAATTTTATGACAATTTCGAGCCATGGTCCATCTTGGAGAAATATGAAACATTGGACATACCACATTCATGAAGTGTATAAAGTCCTCACAGTCCGTAAATCAAAACGGAAGCTCATCAACGATAATCATATGTGTCAAGGCCTTTCTCACCTCGTCTTGGTTAAATTTCTAACTAGTTAGTATTGTCACGCCCCGATTCCGTCGAATCGATAGTCGTCCCCCGGGCGTGATGCCGTGCGAACCTAGTTTGCGATCGCACAAGACATAGTCATAAGGTAATCCGAGATACGAGATCTAAGAGAGTAAGCAGACAAATTGAATCACACATTAAGTAAAGAAAACTTTGATCTTTATTGATAATGAACATCATTTACAGACTCCGGTACATGACTCATGTCACGCGGGCTACAACATGACTCAATTACAAAAGAGTGCCGATGAGATAGCCTTTCCATACATTTCACACATCCCTCAATATACATCAGAGCATTCCAATGACCTAGAATGTAGGGACGCTGAGCCATCTTTCTTGGACAGTCGAGAGCCTTCAAAAGTGGAGTTGCGGGGACAAGTCTTCGACGCACGGCCGAAGCTTCAAAATCACGAATGTCGCCGAGCTAGTTGGCGCGTCCTTCCTGATTCGCGAGACCTGCAAAGGGCGAGGATCAGTACGATCACAAATACTGGCGAATGGCTAATTAAAATCCAAGCTCTGCATTTGATTCAAGCAGTTTTATAAACATGTTAGCTAGCTATTTTTGTGATCTTTCTAACCATCCTGATCGGTTTGCATGTTAACATGTTTTGAGGAAAGCATATGAAACTGTATACATTAATCAACTATCATATTTATCCTGTGTCACGTGCATTAGTTAAGCAGTTAAAGGGTGTAAAGGCCACTGGCAATGTCAAGCCATCGCGGACTATAGCTGGGTTAGACGGCGACCCTTTCGCGGCGGGTAGCGAGCCCTGTGCGAAAGTTCCCGAATAACCCACGTCGATGTAAGGTTGGCGTTTGCTATACTGGTTCCTCCCGGTCCGAATCGGTGCCTTGGCCTAGGCAACTGTTTGAGGAAACTACACCTTGTCGACAAGTTGTCCAATGACCGTTCTGCAGAGTCTTGAAAAATTCTATCTCTTTTCTAAAACCTTATCATTTCTCTTTTATATGCAAAACTTAGCCTTTCTATTGAACTTAGTCTAAGTGGAATTGATTTGCATAGGCTAAGTGGAATTAATTGCATAAGAAAGCACGTTTTCTATTTTCAATGCCGACAGTTTGATAACAAGTGTTTCGTGAAGAATTGTGCCACGATTTCTTTGATTCTACACTATTATGAAAAGCATTCATATAACTTCATATTGATTTTGAAATAGAGGGACGAGAAGAATGAGGTCAGCCACTCGCCTTAGATTTGCTTCAAGCGAGCGACTAGTTGGCTGCGCTAACGTTGCCTACGCGATCACCTGCAATCGCATAAGCAACTGATTAGAACACTGTGTAATTCAAGGAATTTCAATATGAATGCGAAGCTCAAAAATACAAGTCACAAAAATCCATCAGAAACATTCACGAAAAACACATTCACGAAAACCAAAGCCAAAACCAAATCAAGTGCGACATAAAAACCAGAGCAACGGGAGGCCTCTCTCGACTCAGCCACAGAACCAATCCTTGAGGCACAACCTGCTGAATATGGGACTTGGTTCCGAACAAGTCATTCTACAATGTGGAATGGATCTTAATTCAACCGTTTTCGTTCGATCGACTCGGCCGATTCCGACCTATCGGTCCCGACCTAATCGATAGCTACAGTGTTCCTTTCTCGCGTACCCCGTGGACGGAAACGGGGCACGATGTAGGGAAAGATTAAACACCGCACAGAATCGTCAGAAAAGTTACGCCAATGTTCATCGTCGATCCCTCAAGTTTCAAGAAAGCAATCACGTATTTCTTAAAGTGTCGCCCATGCGAGGAGTTACTCGATTCGGCGCGAAGGAAAAGTTGAGTCTGAGATTCGTTGGGTCGTTCGAAATACTCAAGCGGGTCGCCTAGTGGCCTATAAAATTGCCTTACCGTCGGCGCTAGAAGGTGTACACAATGTCTTCCACGTCTCTCAATTGTGGAAGTACGTGCACGACCCTAGCCACGTGGTAGATTTTGGCCAGCTGGAGCTAAAGTCCGAATTATCCTACGTTGAAGAGCCAGTTCAAATCTTAGAATGCAAGGATAAGCTGCTACGAAATCGAGCGATCCCTCTCGTCTGCGTACTCTGGAGTAATCATTCGGTCGAAGAGTCGACGTGGGAGCTTGAATCGAAAAATGAAAGAGAAATTTCCTTCATTGTTCTCGTAGAGGTAGATTCTATCCTTAAGTTTCGAGGATGAAACTTTTTATTAGTTGGTTATGGTGTAGTGTTCCGTCCCTACATCGTGCCCCGTTCCGTCCATGGGGTGTGCGAGAAAGGAACACTGTCGCTATCGATTCGGTCGAGACCGATATGTCGAAATTGGCCGAATTGATCAAACGAAACGGTTGAATTAAGATCCATTCCCTGTTATGGAATGGCTTCTTCGGAACCAAGTTCCATATTGAGCGGATTGTGCCTCAAGGATTGGCTCTGCAGCCGAGTCGGGAGAGACCTCCCGTTGCTCTGGTTTTCATGTCGCGCTTGATTTGGATTTGGCTTTGGTTTTCGTGAATGCATTTTCGTGAATGTTTTCGATGGGTTTTCATGACTTGCATTTTCGAGCTTCACATTCATATCAAAATTTCTTGAATTACACAGTATTCTAATCAGTTGCTTATGCGATTGCAGGTGATCGCATAGGCGACGTCAGCGCAGCCAACCAGTCCCTCGCCTGAAGCAAGTCTAAGGCGAGTGGCTGACCTCCTTCGCCTCGACCCTCTACAAGAAAATGTAGTATTTACGGCGCGCAATTTACGGCGCGCGGTAGCTGCGCGTTGTAAATGATACCCTTTTACAGCGTGCAAATATGTGTGCCGTAAAAGAGTTATTTTTTTGCCTCTTTTACGGCGTGTTTGACATGCACACCGTAATTGAAGACTCATTTACGGCATGCATTTCTGTGCGTTGTAATTGAAGACTCATTTACAGCATGCATTTTTGTGCGTTGTAATTGAAGACTCATTTACGGCAGGCATTTTTATGCGTTCTAATTGAAGACTCATTTACAACATGCATTTGTGCACGTTGTAATTGAAGACTCATTTACGACAAGCATTTTTGAGTGTTGTAAATAATTGTAATTGTTTATTAAAAATTTAGTTTCCCTCTCAAATATTTCAGGTAAAAAATAAAAATAAAATAAAAAGAACAAAATATGATAAAGCAACAACAAAAATCTTTAAAAAACAAGAAAAAACAAGAAAATAATAAAAACAATAAAAAACAATAAAAAACAATAAAAACTAAAAAAACAAAATAACAAAATAATAAAAAAAGCAAAATAACAAAATAACAAAATAACAAAATAAAAAAAAACAAAAACAAAAACAAAAACAAAACAAAAAACAAAAAACAAAAACAAAACAAAAAACAAAACAAAAAAACAAAAAAAAAACAAAAAAAAACAACAAAAAACAAAAAAAACAAAAAACAAAAAAAAAGACAAAAAAAAGCAACAATAAAACAAAAAAACAAAAACAAAATTCATTCTTAAAAAAATGAAAAAAAAGGAAAACTATTTAATTTTTTTTAAACAAATGAAAACAAGAATAAAAAACTAAAAAAACCAAAACAATAAACAATAAATAAATAAGAATTTTAAAATATATATAGTATAAAAAATAATATTCTTAAGGGATATAATGATAATATTTTGAGGATAAATTATTTATTGGAATATGTCATTGGAATATGTCCAATTTTTTGAAAACAAATCTTTATGTTTTCACTCAAGCTTTCATTTCCCTCTATATACTTTTCATTCAAATTTTTTCTTTCCCTC
Organism: Iris pallida; assembly: GCA_029216955.1. NCBI lineage: Eukaryota > Viridiplantae > Streptophyta > Magnoliopsida > Asparagales > Iridaceae > Iris > Iris pallida. Next base: position 15,362,267 of record JANAVB010007798.1, read on the forward strand.
TTATAAATTCAAATTTTCCTTTCCCTCTTTTTCATTCAAGTTTTCATTTCCTTCTTTTCATTTAAATTTTCATTTCCCTCTTTCTCATTCAAAATTTTATTTCCCTCATAAAACTGAACCTGGTACAAGAGAGAGAGGACTCTCATCATTTCTAACTCTCATCCCTCTCTAAATCAAACTCCTCAATGCAATTGCAATTTCTCTCCCTCGAAGGGCCCTTCATCTCGTTGAGGGTGAAGGAACGATCCACCACGTGGTGGGACAGCTGCAACCACCCGGACTTCCAGGAAGCTGAGTTCCGGTCAGGGCCTTCATCGACGTCTGCATCGGCTGTCCCAGGTCGATGCCGGACGAGCAGGTCCTCGAGAAGTCGGCATTGTCCAGCGCACGACCGTCGGGGCGATGAAGGATACGTGGGTCATCGGCAGCGCAGGGTACCCGCTGATGGACTGGACGCTGGTGTCATACGCGCGATGTGATAGACTGCATCAGCTCCCGTCTCTGAAGGCTCATGCTCAGGGAATTCATGCCCAAAGCCACCCACGGCAAAGAAGCCGGCAGCCAACAACTCGTCATCTCTGCTCTAAAACTCCTGGGACGGCCACTCCATCAACGCCTACCAACAAATGAAAACAATAAGTTATAATTAATTAGCAATTTTAATTTAGTAAATCATTTATATATATATATATATATACTGACCATTCGACCAACCCTATTTTTTGATGGGTTTAATATGCGTTTAATGTGCCACTCCTATCTATATTTGCAAAGATGAGATGTCTCCTACATAATAGAGGAACTGAAGCAATGCTACTACACCCTTGAGAAGGGCTATAACTCCATGCCAATCAACCTGTCGGGGATGCTCTTCCACAAGTCGATGAAGGTGAGGTGATAGCTGGTTCAGATTGTAGCCTACTTAATATCCTCTAGGAGACAGGAATATTGTTTTTTTTTTGCCGCTTCTACTGTATTTTTGGTTGCAATAATTTGTAAGATTTGTTTGTTTCCTGTAACCGATGTTCTAGGGACACAAAAATATCATGATGTATGGAAGGATTCGGTGTGTCGTAGTAATTTTTTTACAAAGCAAAAATATTGTACATTCAAGAAATAATGAGAAAACTTTGTTGCTACTTATGGTTGCATACGTTTTTAGCAGCACTTGAATAGAAAAAGCTTGTGCACACATAAGTCATGGCTATATAATTGTAGTAAAAAAAGATAATCCAAAATTCTGAGGGTTAATGCCCAACATATCATTAATGTCTAAGAAAATAAATTTGATTTTTAGGCTCAATATGGTCACAATTTTTTTTAATATTTTTTTCCATTTCTAACCGTCATTTACAGCATTCAAATGTGCGTTGTAAAAAAGATGGAGATGGTTATTTACAGCGTTCGAATGCGCGCTGTAAAAAAGAGAGAGGGTCATTTACAGCGTTCAAATACATGTCGTAAATAATATGGTCATTTACAGCGTTCAAACTCATGTTGTAAATAATATGGTCATTTACGGCATGGCCTTTTACGGCACCAAAATGTACGCCGTGAAAGATCTTTTACAGCGTGCTTTGCGTGCCGTAAATGATCATTTTTCTTGTAGTAATTTGAAAATCGATTTGAAGTTAAATGAATGCTTGTCATCATAGTGTAGAATCAAAAAAATTATGGCACGATTCTTCACGAAACACTTGCTATCAAACTGCCAATATCAAAAATAGAAAACGTGCTTTCTTATGCAATTTTACTTAGCCTATGCAAAATAATGAATGAATCGATTAACGTTTATCGCAACGATATGGCTAAGTGAGTAAATCGACTAAGTTCAAAAGAAAGACTAAATTTTGCAACTAAAAGAGAAAGGATAATGTTCTAGAAAAGAGATAGCATTTTTCAAGACTCTGCAAAACGGTCATTGGACAACTTGTCGACAAGGTGTAGTTTTTTCGAACGGTTGCCTAGGCTAAGGAATCGATTCGTCCCGGGAGGAACGAGTATAGCAAGTGCCAGCCTTGTATCGGCGTAGGTTATTCGGGAACTTCCGCACAGGGCTCGCTACCCGCCACGAAAGGGTCGCCGTCTAACCCAGCTATAGTCCGTGATGGCTTGACATTGCCAGTGACCTTCACACCCTTTCTCTGCGTTACTAATGCATGTGATACGGGATGAATATGATAGCTGCTTAATGTATACAATTTCATATGCTTGCCTCAAAACATGTTAACATGCAAATCGATCAGGATGGTTAGAAAGATCACAGAAATAGCTAGCTAACATGTTTATAAAACTGTTTGAATCAAATACAGAGCTTGAATTTTAATTATCCATTCGCCAGTACATGTGATCGTACTGATCCTCGTCCTTTGCAGGTCCCGTGAATCAGGAAGGACGCGCCAACTAGCTCGACGACGTTCGTGATTTTGAAGCTTCGGCCGCGCGTCAAAGACTTTCCCCGCAACTCCACTTTTGAAGACTCTCAACTGTTAAGAAAGATGGCTCAGCGTCCCTCCATTCCAGTTCACTGGAATACTCTGTTGTAAATTGAGGGATATGTACAATATATGAAACAGTTACCTCATCGGCACTCTTTGTAAATGGGTCATGTTGTAGCCTGCGCGGCATGAGTCATGTACTGGAGTCAGTAAATGATGTCTATTATCAATAAAGATCAAAGTTCTCTCTACTTAATGTGTGATTCAATTTGTCTGTTTGCTCACTTAGATCTCGTGTTTCGGATTACCTTATGACTTTTTCTTGTGCGATCGCAAATTAGGTTCGCACGACATCACGTCCGGGGGACGACTATCATTTCGATGGAATTGGGACGTGAACGCTTCAATAAAAGTTCAAAACTCATTCTTGAACAGATTTGGGTTGGATATCAAGGCTTAACTCTAACCTGATTCACTTTGTAAACACCTCAAATTTGAGGATCCAAGGTACCTTTGCAAGTTCATGTTTTGTTTATTGTGAATAAGTTTACAAATGCTGTACTATATCCATATCTCTTATTGTTTTTTGGGGAAAAAATGATGGGTTAAGTAGAACCCAACCAAATTTCATTATTATAGGATAAAAATAATTACAGAAAATTTTATCGTGCGATAATATTTTTAACAAAATAGCTTCAAAAATATGTTTTGAAAAATTCCAAACCAAGAAATTTTCCGCCAGAGGGACTCCAGTCTGTTTGGCAGAAATTGGATTTTTAGATTTGGTTTGGTTTAGATGGGGTCGACTATGAAGCATAACAAAGCTCTATAAATGTATTGACCAACTCATTTTTAAGACCAATTTTCTACCTGATATCAACCATCTATGTTAGTGCCACATTACTAGCCAAAGTAGTGATGGATATATGTCTATGTCGTAAAATCTAGATAGCCGGTTGACTTGTAGGTTGACCTACCTTTTGACTGTATAATTTAAGCTCATGCAATCTCCAAGCTCCCATAGACTTTAAAGAGTTAAGATGAAGAGATAAGATGATACAATTTGATACAAGGAATTGCATTCATTTCTACGACATGTTAAGCCAAAGAGTTGAAGGAATGACGGACCCAATTCTCTTCATCTGAACATCAAACTATTATCTTTCTTGTCTTAGTGATATAGATGCATATGAATATTAAGGCAGTTATAGCCAAAAGTCTCATCATCCTATATGTATCCTATAATGAGAAAAAAAATTCAACACCAATCTTAACATGCCTATTAATATGGACATGGTTATTCTTCTTCTGTTGACAACAATCTACTAGTAAATTAGAGTCACTGAAAGCACAACATGAACAAGCTTAATGGAAGAATTTTGTGGTTAATTCAATATCGATTCAGAGAAGGTTCTTTTAGTGTTGCAGAGGAAGTCACCCTTAACAAAGCTGGATAGGAAACCATGATTCGAATAGCTGAACTCAAAAGTAGGTTTGTTGTTGTTTTTGTATTTCTAATCATAGTAAGTGAGAAGCTTTTTTTTTTTTTTTTTTTTTTTGAAACTGTAATTTCAAATGTGAGTTTGCTAACAAAGTTTCTAGTAGAACATTAAAGAGCATCCATTAGCTCAATGTTTAGTTGGAGCTATAAAACACTAATTTCCTGTAGAACAGTAACTTTTGTAGTAGTTTCTTCGTGGAACACTGTAGAATAACGTTTGCTACCTTAGCTTGAAAATATTGCAATAAAAGCAGAGAGCGTGATGAATCACAAGCATATGCAGAAGAACGAGGTTAGGTTTGAGACTGAGATGGTTCAATCCTGAATTGAGCCTGACACAATCACACAGCCCTATATGGACCTCTAAATATCCCAGTTTAATTTTAAGTTATCATTCAGTTTTCTCTCCCTTGCTCTGGTCTAGTTCATTTACGTTTAAATTGTAGCATTAATACCCGAGTTATTCTCCAGATCAACCCCTCCAAGAAGAGATACTGGTCCTAAGCGTGACAATCCTGCTCCGAACCAAGCATCCATCCTACAGCAGTCATCATCAATCAAACTCCCTGAAAGTAGAAATGCCTCTCGACCAAAGCAAAGATGATAGCAGCTCTTGTATTACCGATGAATGGGAGCAGCTTCTCATTGTGGATGAGCCGAATGATCCACATTCGTCTATCTCCAGTTACAATCCCAACTTTCCGAATTCTACTCTAAATCAGAGCAGACCCTTGGACGACAAAACCTCCAGAGTTCTAGAGAGATTGGAACCGAAGCGGAAGGCAACTTCACCTTCAGCATTGATTGAGCTATTTCGATTTTGACTATTTCGATTCGGTTGAAACTGAATAAACGGAGCTCACCCATATCTGATTGAACATTTCAGTACAGCTATTTACACAAATGTATCCTAACTTACTCAAAATCTTTCCGTGCACTGTAAATTTGGACGAGGTATATGCTGAGGACTGGTTCCTAACATACTAAAACTTTTAGGCGGAACAACTCTGTGCCTTCTTTTTTTATGAGTATTCTGCCTTCGATATAGTGGGCACCAATCAGGCATAATTTTGGTTGTTACATCTGCACATGACAATCTGTGGTCACCCATCCACAGGGCCGCCCTGGGGCAAGTCAGACAAGGCTTCGGGATTGGGCAATCCTCTCTACTTGGGCAACCTCCAGGCTCAACGTGATCCCAATAGAAGTAGGAGTTGCAGATGACCTTTCATGATCGACCTACAATAAAGATCAAGGACAACCAAAACTAGTTCTAGATAGGATAACCCAACCCAGTGGGCCAGCCTTGTCCATCCATCATCACCCATAGAAACTCGGCCGGTGCTATATTTTTGCTAAGCGCTGATACCCGTGACTGCTCAGTTGGACACCCACCTTCTAAGTTCTAGGTCATGTCACGGTATTGGGCCTAACCTATAATTATCATCCTATTGAAAGATAAACATGGAAGGAGTACTGTTTTTCTTTCTTGTTTCTATTGAGAATGATAATCTTTTCAGCACGCGCCTTGCTATTTCAATGACAGACTCGCTCAGTGCGCATTGCTCTAGTGGTGGTGCGTTTGTTTCGCTGCAGCAACTACAACTGGTTCTTTTATTTGGACTTTCCCTTTCTTTCACATTTTCATTCAGCTTGATGTCAACCAGATCAACTAAAACTGATTCTTTTACTTTTGTGCAGCTTGTACTATTCTTCTTGCTTTGTGGCCAAATGCCAACTGGTCGGCACTGGGTATTGGCAATGATAAAAGAATACAAATGTGACAATGATGCAGTCCCGATGTGGAGTTGGAAGTCATTCTCAATGGTAATTAATTTGACATGCTCATTGCGTTTGCTAATTTGTTCTACAATTTTACTTCTGGATACAGGATGGCATGGTCAACACCGTCATCCCTTAACAGACGCTGTGAGCAATCCGGAATTTCGATTTGGAGGTTAGTGCTACCGAAATTCAAAGTAATCGTTTCTGCTAAATGTGGCATTCCAATGCCACTAGTGCTGCAGCTTAGGAGAGAAGGAAAGGAAATCAATTCCTTTTTTAAAAATTGTAATTTCTATCGGTCTTGGTATGGTTCAAGAGGAACCTTTTTTTCTCCTATATATATTTTTTTTTTCTTTTTGTAGACTATTTTTATTTCATGTTCATTTTCTTTGACATCCAAACATATTAAATAATTTTTTTTTTCCAAAGTCATGATTCTGCGAACCAAATATATCCTTAGAGTATTGTACAGATGGACAAGTTTAATCTCTCCCTCTGCCACAAGCCAACTAAGTCGAGCTCAAATCTGTTCCGGAGTAGCTCTCAGCAGCATACCTTGACCAAAGTATTAAAATGTTCCCTTCAGTATAGGACGTTGCAGGCATACACTATTCTCAAAAGTGTCATTCCTGATATCCTCTTTTACTGTATTGCATTTGATGAGTTACAATGACGAATTCGATGATTATGCTTGTCTGCATTAGCATTAGATAAATCATAAAGAGACAAATTATCGAATTCTTCCCTCTGTACAAGTAGTCATCTTGTGGTTGAAAACGCGATGTGATTCGAACTAGAGTTGGTCTATAAGATGCGGTATTGGACTAAGTTCATGTCTAAAACAAAAAATTTCATGTAAGAGCTGAAACAGTTCCAATTATCTACACCTCATAAACCCACCTCTTATTATGACTAGCTTATCAACTATATTATCACCCTCTTTTCATGACTCAACCGAAAACGACATACAATCCAACAATCTCCATCTTAGCTCGCTTCCGTTGACCGAGCAACCAAGCACACTGGCTACTTTTGTTCGTTTCCACTAGCCGAGCACCACCACAGAACTAAACCGACACGTTCACCCACACCCCTATTGTGTGGCGCCGGACCCACCTTTGAAGCCAATTCAAGTAGTTGACTCTAACCTTTGGTCTAATCTTCCTTCAAACTGAGTACCTATAATATGATTATACGCCTGAAGGCCTGAAGCGTCTTGAGAAGAGAATATGTATAAGCCGATTATATGCATGTGTTCAACACCATCTATCTCGAACCAATTAGAGCCGCCCAAACCAGTCTCATAACGTTGTGATACCGCTTGTTGGAAACGCGGTGTGACTCGAACCAGAGTTGGTCCATGACGTACAATATGGGACTGAGCTCATATGCCTTAAAGGGTATTCTCATGTAAGACGGTTTAGACCTAATTATCTATACGTCATGATCCCACCTCCTACGCTATGTAGAATTAACTTACCAACTCCATTGTCACCCCTTTTGAGGACTCAACTGAAAACGAGGTACAATCCAGTACTTTGTATCGTAATACATCGGACACCTGCGATAGGAATGGCAAACAATATCATTCTCTCTCTCCAGAGTTCTATTTATTTACGGCTCACGGACATCACAGAGGCCTTAAAAGACTGGTCCAGGAGCAAGCCTAAAAATATTTTGGACTTGGACAATCCTCCGGGACTAGCCCACAACAAGGGCAAGAGGCAAACAAAATAAGCTCCGGTTAGGACAACCCAATCCTCCGGCCTTACTGCAGTATATGTACGTTTACTCCTTGCACCGACATGTAGCCACTTCCACGAAACGCTGAATCTAATTGACAAAGATGAAACGAGCGTGGATGGTGTGCTAGGTGTTGACCTCCATTAATGGTGTAGCAGTACTAGCGGATCTACATGGGAGGCACGGAAGGTAGGGCCCGAGTGATTTTTTTAAAAAAAAATATTGTTATACTTTAAAAAAAGAATTAAGACGTTGTATCCGAACTCTTTATAATTGTGCTTCTAGTGAATTATAATTCTGGATCAGCTAGTGTGTAGCAGTATAAAGGTTGCTTTCGGTGGGCTAGATATTAGAATGAGTCTAGGACTGTTATATATATTTATATAAGATTACATTCTAAACAAATGCTATACAAAATGGTTCAGTAGAGTACGTAGTAGGAGGTGGGTGGATTTAATCAGAAGTTCTCCTTGTGGAAGTCGAACTTGGTCGTCGTCTTTCTCGAGAAATCTTTCGCATGCTGCCGTAACTCGTTCGTCAGTGTGGTGGGTCCGCAGTAGAAGACACCTGCAACCATAAGCGCAGACGTTAGACGAGAACACAAAGAAAATGTAACGTCACATAAATATTTAATGGCTACAAAAATGTACGCCAATCTAATATAATTGTTGATTGTTTTTTTAGTGTCAACATATGATTTAGGAAAATGGATTCATCAAATGGGAATATAAGGGAGAGATACACACCGATGCATTGATCGCGGTGATTGAGTGCAATCCGCTTATACACATTGTGCCAGTTGGGCTTGGCAAAATGGGACTTGACCCGAGTCCCCGACACCACGTCCACCCCATTCTTGGCGTGGTTGAGCGACTGCAACATCGTGATGAGTGCAGATCGGACGTCTCCTTCCTCGTACACGCTCGTGCAATAGTTGTGCAGCTCGATCGCACCTTTAGCGTCCGTCTCGGCCACCTCGTCCATCACCCCTTTGAACCATTCAAACGATCCTTGCTCCCTGGTCACCCAGTAGAAATATGCCCGCCTAGTCTTGAACGAGGGACCGACCTTGCCGCTCCGCTTGCTGCCGTCCCCGCCGCTCTCTATATCGAGTCGGCCGTCGACGGTTGATCCCTCCGGCTCGAGCAGCTTCATGTTGTTGATGATGTCTTTGAGAATGCTGATGAACGGGGTGGCTCCGATGCCTAGACCGACTAGGAGAACCACTTCGTAGTTCTTGTAGTCCTGGGCTGGTGCACCGTAGGGTCCATCGATCAGCACCTTCGGAAAGCTGCACCAAATCGATCGATACTGCTTACTAACTCGAATTAATGAAATTCAAATATCCAATTAGTCTTTGGATGCTGCTAAATGGACCGCCAATAAGGGTGACCGTCTATTGTTTGCACCCACGTGACGGTCTTCCGTTGGAGCTAACAGCGGGTAGGTCCAAAACTAACATTAAGTAAATGGAGTCGATTAGAGTCCGTCACGTGTGCATGGACAATGGACGGTCAATTCCAAATATCATTTCCGTTTGTTCTATCATTAGTTGTCATGTTATATTTCTTCAAACTTGTGTTACTTTAGTCTGTGGTGATGTGACATGGGATCATCGGAAAGAAGATTATAATTAGCATGATTGATAGTAATATTTATGTTAAGAAGAATATTGAAACTAAATTACTTTGGAAGACGTGAAATGTTTGACGAGTTCAATCTCTTCTTTCCGCGTGGAGAAGATTGTGGTTTGGTGCCATATGCAACAGTTCAGGCCCTGAATCTGATAATGGACGGCAAAGGAATTTGTCTATTTTCTTATTTAAGGGCAGATGAAATTAGTATTATTCCCTCTAAAATAACAAACTAATACTTCTTCTGACTTGAGAACATAACTGAATGAACATCAATGAGTTTGAAATGTGCTACTCTATTCTTTCAGCGAACACCGATCCCCTTCAATTGAACTTTCGCAGAAGAACGGCGCATATGGGAGTTGGTAAACTAATAAACTAATTTGAACACTGACACCTACTGAATTCTTGACAACCAACTGAAATAGAAGCTTCCGAGAACTCACATTGGTCCGATTCTGCTGTCATTATTACTGTCGTTGTTATCGGTGGGTTCGGCTCTCAGAGGTCCACTTTTCCCATCCATAAATGGCTGGCAAACCTAAATACATAACATGCACGAAAGTTAGACCAAAATGTAATGTAAAACATTAATTTTCAAGATATATATTAATTTACGAAATTTTTCATACATATAATTCAAATTTAAAAAATTAGTGTTCAAAACATAGTTTGTTGAAATTGCAATTTGAGACCTAAGACATAAAAGGCTTGGACGTTTATGTTGGGATTAGAACTCAGTTCCTTTCAGTTGGGATAAGTAACAACTAATTTAGACGATAAAAAAAGATTTCCTTTGGTAGAACGTTTTTTTTCTCCACACAAAATGGTCTACCGATGGACATTTTCTTATATATTTTTATTTTGGTGACAAAACGTCCTACGGTAGGATGCATCTTATGTAAAAAATACCTACCATTGGATTTTTTTAATACTTCATATAAATATATATGTCTATATAACGATCATCAAGTGAAGTATTAAGGGTTCAAATTTTGCTATAAAATAAGTATAGCAAAATTTAAACCCTTAATCTTATTAATTTATTAGCTAACCACAACTCCTAAATATATGTTATAAATACAAGACATTTTTTGTCCTTTATAGTATTTTCATTAATGGTTTGGATTTTGTCATTTTCAAACAAAACGTCCATTTGTTGGACTTTTTGGTTCTGTTTTTATAATTGGACAAAACTGCTTTCTTTTTTTCTTTTGACAAAATTAACTTTGTGTTTTGTATAAGATTTTATCAAACTTTAATATTGTATATAAAAAATTCGATTAATTTATAACAAGTATTAATAACCACAAACCTCTGAGAATACGGCTCTGAGTTGACCTGTCCAGTCCCCGAGGGTTCGAATGTGAACGCTAATGTAGTTGTCCTGAGGTGCCGAAGTAATGGAGAACGGATGCCTGACAATTTATAATAAATCGCTAATTATTATATTGAAGTAACAAGGAACAAGATTGAGCTTGGTTGATTGTTGGGTAGGAAAGAGGAGTAGAGCATGTTAACAAATTGACAAATCGAAAAACTTGGAACCGGCAAAAGTACAAATATAAATCAACATAGTACAAGTAAAATATGTTAATTAATTCGGTCAAATATTTGTCAAATAAAAATATTGAGTTAGAAACTTCGTATACTTCAACAGGTGATTAAATTTGATTAATTAAACATGTTGTCACTATATTATTTTTTTGGTAAATGCTTAAAATTTGCAGAAAGTATGTTATTATTTTACGTGTTTGGACAAATTTTTTTACGTATAATACGAATTTTATTCGAGCGACTGCTAACTAGGGAGTAGAGTAGTACGTACCATTGGAATGGGGATACAGCAGGGCAGTTGACGAATATGTACTGACCACTTTGATACTTGAATCCCGGAGGCTTGGACATGTGGAGCGAAAGCACGTTCCCTGGGTACACCGCAATCTTCTGTATCTTCACCGGCTTGATGCTCGACAGGAATGCGCGTATCAGCCTCTCGGTTGCGTACAGGATCACCGGGACTGCCATGTACATCCATGTCTGCATGCATGCATGCAAGCGTTAGTTTCTTTATATAGAGAGAGAGGAAATTGAAGCATTTTTTAAGGTTCATCACGACTAATATGTACCGTTTTCTTGTACCATTTATGCGATAGGTACAAAAACGTCCCGTGGACGACAAGGAGGACGTAGACGAGGACGAAGAGATGGTGGGAGTACCAAAAGGCGTTGAAGCCTGTGAGCCTCTTCAGCTGCTCCGGGAGATCGAGCCGCCCGTGGGGGAACCGAGGGGCTGTGAGCCTCTTCAGCGGCTTGGGGAGATCAAGCCACCCGCGGCGGAACAAAGGGGTGGCGAGAGTGAAGGCGACCGTCATCAGCGCTACCATTACGATGCCGGTCCAACCTTCCGTGCCCCTGACGAACCACCAGTAGTTGTCAGGCCTGGCACTTCCGAAGAAGGGCTTCATGGGCTCGTACTCCTCGTCGCTGGCGCGGAGAAGGCGCGGGAAGTCGCAGGCCAAATGGGAGCCAGCGTGGAGGCCGACGCTGACGGCAATGCCAACCGCTATAACCTGTAACAACCAAATAAGCATGATGCACAATTTGGCACAAGTGGTAAGTAATTAAGACTTGGCCCAGTGATTTCCGTACGAATTCAAACTAGGACGCTGCTATTTTGGCCGCAAGATGTGACGGTAGACCATGTGTCACTGTTCCATTGACAGAAATTTCAGTGGTGGACCTGAGTCAATATAGGATTCGTCACCGCCTGTCAAAAGTATCATTTTCCTTCAAAATTACCTTATGGAAGTTGAGGTTGTCATCGAAGGGGACGACTGCCCCCAGCTTGGTTCTATTTCTCAGCCAAGTGATGGTTTTTCGACAGACGGGGAGGAGGATGAGCGCCATGTTGAACTTGAGCGTCTCCGCTCCGCCCTTGGCGGTGCAGACGCAGTATCCCATGACATGGAAGACGGCACGGTTGCGATACTGGACGAACTTCCAGGCGAAGAGTCCCGCGCAGATCAAGAACCAGACGGCGATCACCCAGACCCTTTTCCAGTTGTCCTCCAGGAAGTAGCTGGCCTTCCGATACCACCGCTTCAGCGGGTTAGGCTCCTTGGTCGGTTTCAGCCTCGCGCTCAGCATCTGGCTTAGGCTCCTGCTGTCGCTTCTCCCGCATTGAATCGACTCGTTCGATGCTTGCAGTAGCAACGTCTCTAAGTTGTACACCTGTAATGTCGATCGACAGTGTTTCGATCAGGTCTTTTCCATGATCATACTCCTAAACTTTTGGTTGCAAAATTTTCGTACCTCAATGTAACCGAGATTGATGGGGTCTAGTTCTTCCATGATTAGGCTGGCGTACTCCTCAGCCTGTTCCTTGATCTTCAAGAGCTTGTTGGCTGATGCACTTAGTGTGATGATCTGAAACATTATGCTATCATCAAATATTTCGAATATTATATGAGACCAAAAATTAAATAATTTTTATAATATTTAACTGCGAAAATTAATAACAAGTTTGTCTTCTAAAAAAACAAAAACAAATAGCACTCTTAACTCTCAAGTACTGAGAATAATACTAGGTCATACCTCTCTGACCTCTTCTTCACTTATCCTTCCATCGCCATTCTTGTCTATCCTGCATGCACCAATTAAAAAAACAACAATTATCGACATAAGAAAAAATAATTAGCGACCTAAGGACAGAAAAAAAAAAGACCACAGACAGAAAAACTTAATTTATGTTGAAAATTTATGAGAGTGGATGAAAAATAATTCTCGTTACATGTCGAAGAAGGTCTGCAGCCGGCAATCGAAGCTCTGGTCGGAGATCTGATCCCAGAAGTCCCTCAGCTCTGCCTTCGTGATCGAATCACGTAGTATCTGCCTCTTCCTCGCCAGCGCTTCGAATAACACGATCGCAAACTCCTTGGAATCCTTCATCCCTGAAGGCAACAAGAACACAAAGTTAGACCGACCGAAGTATTGTGAATTCAAGATTAACTAGTTCGAAAATGATATTTTGTCCGCGCACGGTCTGTGACTTCGGAGGTGACCGCCATTCCAGATGGCAGCAGCCCACCGGTTCCCTGCTAGTTCGGAGCCACCATCAGAAATCCTTCCAATGGATGGCTGACAGGTGGCGGGCGGGTCAAAACTTTGAGGGGTGAGGTGCGACGGCAGGTCCTAATTAGTTACTTACCTATGCATTGTCCGAAAGAAGTTTTGGACAGCGTTCCATCGCCCTTTGCGGCCAGCTCATCGAACCTCTTCTCGACCGCCAGCCAGCCGGACGCCCCGTCGGTCTTGCTGATGAACTTCAGCCCTTTCAGCGCCCTGGCGGTCGCGGACTTCGTGCGGTCGATGTTCCTAGCCCCGCCCAGCCTCCGCAGCTCCCGCGACACCTGCTTGATCCGGTCGGACGCGCTGCGTAGGACCGACGACCCGAGCGACGAAGACCTCATCCTCTCCAGCGTCCTCGCCATCAGTGTCAACCCCGGGTCCTCGCGCTGGGTTCCCCCCGCGGCCTTCACGCTGTGGACCGCCACCGTGTCGTCGGTCAGGTCGAAGGTGACCTCGACGTACTCCTCCTCGTCGCTGTTGTCCTTGTCCGCTGCCGGAAAGACGGCTGACGGTTCCGGTACGTTGAACCGTGCGCTCTTCTTGCTGGTCCGCTTGTTGAGCGGGCCGCTCTCTGCATCGACGGACTTCCGGTCGTTGGCTTCCATTGCTTGGAGCACAAGAAATGAAGGAAGAGAGGTTGCAGAATAATTTGCTTAGCGGTCGCTCGTCTCACTTGTGATTTATATGCTTAGGTTGGTGGTGGGGGGTGTAAACACTGTATTTTTTCCTATACAGTTTTTATTTTTTGTAGGTAGCTTCCCATTGGCCGAAGGAAGAAAAGAAAAGAAAAGGTTCGATAGTTAAAATGTCCACGTCTCACAGCTCTTTCTATGCAAAATGTATAGTATAGTCCTTGTTCCGTCTTCTTGACCGGTTGCCTGCTGTCAACAAAAAATAATTTTCTTAAATTATTATTTTTACAATTCAGTAAGAAAAAGGTTTCTTATGTCTTTATATTTTTTGTTTTTACGTCTTTTATATTTTTTTACTCTAATTCAGTGTAGTTTGATTGGTTAAGTTCCCATCACATATTTGATGTATTATTTGTTTTTTAGGTCGCCAACTCATTTGATTGAAAAAGTTTTGGAAGATAGAGGGGAGTGAAGTATAAGTTATAGTTGGGGTGGCATTTGTAAGTAATTATAATTAATTTTTAATTAATTTTCACAATTCCTTAAGTTATGGTCCATCATTTTGCTCCTCTTTCTATTTCTATGGAAAGTGACCAATTATTACCATTAATTGTAGGAAGTGGCAACATCATGGATAGAGCATGATGGATGCTCTATCATATATAAATAGGGTCTTGGTCCTCATACTAGACACTCATTTCAATTTCAGATTTTCACCATCAAAAGAGAGTGTTCATAGTTATAGTTTGAGTGGCATTCTCATGTAATATTTCCAAATCAAAATTTTATAATTATGTAATTTTATTTCTAATTTTTGTTGTGCTGCATTTTAATTATATGTCATGGAAGTAAGAGAAGAAGAAGATTGAAAATGAAGGTTACTGGTCTTCAAATGCATGCCTCCACGGACGGATGCAAGCATAGATTGGGGTGGGCTGGAGTCCACCCAAGAAAATCTTTTACATTTTATATATATATATATATATATATATATATATATATATATATATATATATATATATATATATATATATATATATATATAGCAAATGACCTCTAGCATAGTGGTTAAGAGAGATGCATGTGGCCCAAGTGGTCGGGACTTCGAGCCCCAGTAGAGGCGAGTTCGCCACAATTACCCATTGCTTGGGTTAGCCTACAATTCTAGTCCACCCAAATATATGGTAGCTCATCCTAGCTATAGTTTCTGGATCCGCCCCTTATACTAGGGATCAAATCTCTTTCTTTTCCTAGAAGTAATCATCCACTGATCATTCTTGAAGAGACTGAAGTAACCTCCATCATCTAGCTTTCCAATTGAAATAAGATTGAGACGGATGTGAGGGACATAGCAAAGTCCCTTGAGCACTTTGTTGGTCTTCAAATGCACATCTCCAACCGCTCTCTCCTTTAAAGCATTCTCATTTTCCATCTTTATACACTCCACAGTCACCTGTTGTGTACGTTGAGAAGAATGTCCCATTGTGAGACACCTGCAAGGAAGCCCATGAGTCCACCAGCCAACTAGTAACAATGCATGCACGGTTCATAGTTACATCATCATATATAACAATAATATCACATCTATATGTTGACGTTACTAATGTAGTGTTCCCGTCTTGCTTTCCCTTGACGTCCTTCTTTTTTTCTTCCAAGTGAAATAATTTCTTTTATTGTGGCCATTCTTGACATAATGTAGTACTAAGTCTCCTTGTACCGAGCCTTGGACTTGCCTCTGCTCCTGTCTCAGGCTCCTGGACCCCTACTCTTGATACTCCACTGCTCTCTAAAACCAACGTTTAAGACTATGATAATAAGGATGTTGAAGACGATGTGTCCTGAGATTTTTTTCGTATCTCCTCATTGGAGACCCCACAGTTAGCGAACTCTAGAAAAATGGTACGTTTACGAGTAGAAGTGATCATAGACACTAGAACGACTTCCTAGGTGTCTGGAAAAGTACTAGCAACTAAGTCCCTGAATCTCGTGATCAAACTTGACATTCATCGCCGACACCACACCGTGAAACTCACTCACATGATCTGCAACTAGTGTGTCATCATGGTACCTTAAACCCATCTTCTCTGGGATCAAAAACAATTTAATGATGCCGATTATTGTGCTGTATAAGGACACTAAATTGTCCCATAAATTCTTTGCATAAATCTTACTTGTGATGTGGTTATACACAGATTACTATCTAAGAAAAGTTTAATATAGCAGACTTGTTGGTGCTTGAAATCCTACTACTCTTTGGATGCATCCACGGGTTCCTTAGATGCAGAAACATGTAGATGCAACTTTTTCATGAATAAAAGCATCTTCATCTTCCCGCGTCAATGGTGATAGTTGATCGTGTCTTAGTTTAACCTTACGAAGTGTTTTTGCTAGGGGTGTGCATCAGTCGGTGGTCGACCTATTTGGTCCCAATCAAAGTCGAACTAAAGTTAATCGGTTTGAAAATAAACAAAACCGAACCAAACCAACCAAATGGTCGGTTCGGTTTTGAAACCGACCGACTTGGTTCGGTTTGGATCGGTTCGACTTGGTTGGTTTTGATCACATAAAAAATGGACTGTATGCATCTTTTTTTGTGAAACCTCAGTCAACTTGCACTTTGCAACAGTAAATATAATTCAGCAGCTTCAATTCAACTTGCGCTTTGCAGATGGAGAAAAATGCCAATTATACATAATAAAAAAAATCATATACATTCAACCAAAAGTCCCTTTCATGTGCACAGGAGCAATTAGAAAAGAATATGAGCCACAATCACTCCTCTTTGAGACTAGAGAGAGAGAGCTCTTTCAACTTCAACTTGATAAATGGCTGTAATGTGAATAAATGAACCAAAACGGTATAATACAACCCAATGAATCCATACCCAACCGGCCAACCATAATTATTTAACAAGGATTTGGTTCGATTCGGTTTAGACGATTTTTGGCATAACCAAAACGTGAACCGAATCGAACCGGTCGGTTTTGAAAAAATTGAAGCCGAACCAACCCAACCGAACCATCGGTTCGGTTTAAAACCAATCGGTTCGGTTTGGCTTGGTTCGATTTGGTCGGTTTGACTTAATTGTGCACAGTCCTAGTTTTTGCATCCATCTTTTCTCTTGGTCAATTCGTCAAACGCCTCCAACCTTATGCTCTGATACAACTATGTTGAAAATAAAGTGCAAAATATAGAAAATTATAATCGTTCCCAACCAAAAGGAATTTGTGAGGACTGAAACAAATTGTAAAACCTGCAACACATAAAATTACAACAATACCACACAATCACAAACACAATTTTTATGTAAAAATTCAAATTGAGAGGGGAAAAAAGCGGGAGGATCAATGTCTAATCCAGAAAAAACCCTTCTAGTGGATTAGAAGAATAAAACAGATTTCTTTATAGTTCCCCCCCCCCCCCCCCCCCCTCCCCCCCCCCCCCGCAACATATGAACCATTATTCAATGGACGATCCCACAAAAAAATCTCTTGAATATTCTTGTTACTCTTTATTTTGAAAGTTGCATGTCTTGCCAATAAACAACCTCAATTTAGCTAGGATGAAAAAAAAAACTTAATTGCCCATGTCCAAAATCCCCAAATGAAACAATCTTGGTTGTCCAAAATTTGTATCAAAACGACCAAAAATTGCAGCACCACGCATATGACATGTTGTTGCCATACGAATTCACGCAATTCTTCTCTAAGGATGAACCGATATGCCGATGACATACTGGTTGTCTGCAACAGTGCAGTCAGAAAATTCTGATATGTCACCAACATACTGGTTGACTGCTCCCGGCTTCATTCCATCGTTGACTCTGTTGAGCCCCATCGATTTTTTTAACCTTTCCGAGATTCCTAGACTTACAAGTGATGCTCGTCGTGTTCCGAGATGATGTTCCCATGGTCAAGAACTCATCCCCCAATAAGCGACCTAATATATATACGGGCTAATTAGCGTTTGGATCCAAATTTTATATCAGATTAGTGGTCAGGTCTTGACTTGTCCAATTAGAAAGTTTGGACCATGAATTTTTTTTCTTTCTTTCTACCAATTATGCCTTTTACAAATTAGTGTTTATGCCATCTTTAGAATCTTGAGGATGGCATCAACAATTGTTGTAGTAGTAGTTATTTTCTTCTACTTGTAAAATAGCTTCTATGCCTTTCACAATCTTGCTCTTCTATCTTTTTTTTTAATGTTTTATAATATGTTTCTTTTGGAAATAAGATATAAATAAATTCCTTCAGAAGCTAGCACAGCTATGTTGTACGGATACAAATACAATATGACATAAAATTGACACGTGACACAGATATGGTACAACCATTCTGACATGTCCTATTGTATTTCGGAGTGTGTCTAGTGTCTAGTACATGTCCGACACAGACATGGTAATCATTTCGAAGTGGCAAAAAAGAAGAAAGAAATATTTGAACCTTCTACATATCGAACTTGCTTTCCTAGGATGACTAGTTGCTATCAGCACACTTAGATCCTTGAATCCCTCTTCCACACTACTGAACTCCCAACACATCTAAATCATTCCATATTCAATATTAAGCTGCTATTACGAAAATCTGAGACTTACCTGGAACTGAGCCACATGTACATTCATAAACCCTATAACGTTAAGGTCATTACAATTCAAATTATCAGAAGCCTTTTCCTATATGTAATTCAAGAAAGCAACAATAGAACTTCATTAGAATCACTATGCAGTCAAACCTAATATACATTTTTTTCTTCCTATAAAGTACTTACTGAATATAATAGGATTAGCAGGGAAAAAAAAGTAAAAGTAGTGATTATCCCATAAACAGACATTTTGGTACAGTGGGAAGAAGTAAAGAAAATTTGCAGAGATGAGAAGGAAGTTTAGAAAATTTGCAAAAAAAGGAACAAGACGCCATTAGAGTAGTTGGCATATGGGGCTAGGAGCCAAAGGAGATGGCACTCCGACGGATTGGTGGGATGTCAATTCCTTTGACAACTAGGAGCTGGACGCCAACTCATTTGACGCTCCTCTAATTTAAAAAAAAAAGACTATAGTCTCTAGCTGATGCCATCCTCAAAGGGCATAATCAGAAGAAAGAAATAGAAGAAAAAAAATCCATGGTCCAAACTTTTCAATTGGGCAAGTCAAGGCCTAAACACTAATCTGATATAAAATTCAGGGTCCAAACGCTAATTAGCCCTATATATACTGTTGTTCTCATTGCATTTGTACATATAGGTAATTGCCACGAAAACTACTGATTGATCATAAGTTTTTTGAATTTGTAGCTTGGTTAATCGGATTCGAACAATGCAAAAATTTAATTAGTAAACATATATAGTCATGCAACCCTTTTTTCTAATAGGTAATTACCTAGTTGTTCTCATAATTTAATAAACAGTTTTAATTAGTATAGATAGTATGGATATATTTGGAAGGAAAAACTTCCAATGTGAAATCAAAACCTTTTCAATTATATAATAGTATAAATAATAAAGAAATTAAATTATTGGTTTATTACCTGAAGAAATATATGACAGATTTTTTCCCACATAGAAGTTTGAACTTGACTACAATTATGAGAAGAGCAACATTTAATTTAGCAAAGTTAGGGGTACAATTCGGACGGGCTAAATCTGAGTCCGATCGGGTAAATTAGTTAATCGATTTGGTTACAGTAACGAAGATACTGGGTTCAGGCTCGAGTTCGGGTTAAAATGTTTGAACCTGATCAAAAATCGGATTGGGCTCAAGTTCATGTGTCGAGTTGAACTCGAAACCCAACTTTTATATATATAGACACTACAAAAAAATGTCTTTTTGGGACGCGAAAAATTCGTCTTAAAAATGTCCAAATCAGTCCTAAATCATAATTTCGGACGAATTTTAGGACGGAATGTAACAGTGCTATTAGGTTGGCGTGGCAAAATATTTTAGGACGGAAAATGTCGTCCTAATTTGTTTTTAGGGTCGAAAAATATAACCGTACCAAAAGATGTTGAATTATCATATGTTTATGACGGTTTACTAAACTGTCCCAAAATAAAAGAGTTTATGACGAATAACACCCGTCCTAGAAAAATTTGCCAACATCACAAAAGAATGTCGTTTATACCTAGGACAATTATATAACCGTCCCAAAAGTAATATTTATGAAATTATTGTTTACATTTTTCAGCTATAAAATATACATTTAAATACACATATAACATAATTCATATGATCATGGCCATTGTCGAGCTTGTCCTCCGGCATATCTCCAGGAGTCGGAGCTCCCATACAAAAAAAGCTTAACAATATCAAGCATTCTTTACTATCATTTACAAAGTAGAAAAATATATTACATTAAGTAGAAGACAACAAAATCCATATATAACTATAATGTTCAATTGGTAAACATTAGAAAAGCTTAACATTAAACATCTTTTAACATCATTTACAAAATAAATTCAAAACATAATACATCACCCACATCATCACTTACAAAATGAACCCATCATCTCCACCATGACATACAAAATTATGAACCCAAAACATTAAGCACTACACCGTGTTTTTGAATCATATATCAAACATTAACAAAATTAACCAAAAATTTTCCCAGGAACTAGCAAGTTCGAAAGAACTTCTGGAACGCTCGCCGTCACCTCCTTTCACGAACTCGAAGAACTCCATTAGCAGCGGCGGCATAACTCTCTTCATCTCTTTATTTTAGCGTTAGTCCTCAATGAAGGCACGAAGAGAGTATTTATAGAGAGGGGCCGAAACCCTAATCCTAATCCTAATCCTGGCCGTAACTGATTGCAAAAAGATAGGAGCGAATAAAGGAAAGATTTGAAAGAATTAAATTCATATCCCACAAAAATCAGATCTAATCAATTAACACAATCTTTCCATAACCGCTCAAATATTCCAATTAGCCATAACATTAGCCGCATGCGCCCTAAGCCCACTTAGCTCGTCAGCCTGTGCGCGTAGCAGCACAGCTGCGCAGCAGCGTAGCAGAACCTGCGTACCCCTATGCAGCCACTTCGTGACACCTGCACGCCCCTGTGCATCCACTGTGCGCCAATGCACAGCAGCGCAACAGCTCCTATGTGCCACATACGTGCCACTGTGAGCCACTGAGCAGCACCTACACATGCAACTCGCGCAGAGACGAGCGTACAAGCGTATCAACTACGCACAAGGCACCGATGTTGACGTGTTAGGTGCAAACTACGCCAAAAAAATGCTACCTTATGCCCGAGCCCAAGTCCGAGGTACTAAGTCGCTTCGGGGCTTAGCTTCATAAGGGAATTATCCTTTGAGCATGATAAAAAGTAGTAATGCTTCTTTGTTGGTTTAGCATTCCCACTAGAAAAATGCTCGCATATGGCACCCATGTGCGTCTTCACCCTTTATATGATCTCTCAACACAAGCAAAGCTTTATATAGAGATACCATCTATTTGGTTTTTCCAATGTGGGACTATCTTTCTAGTTTCTAAAGCAAAACACCACCAACAACAAGCAAAACCACCAACAATCCTCCACATATCTCTATATATGGGTTGAGCGCGGTGACTGTCAATCATGCATTAGGATAGATGTCGCTACGACTTGAATCTTCCAGCATGGGTTAAATGACAGCATGATACAAAAATGGACTAAGCCTTAAATTCTGTACCATAACTGCAATTTTTTAACTCCCATAATGATATCAACAGCGCTTATGGCTGCACATTAAAGACCATGTGTCAGCCTAGTTTTGGTATATGTATCTTGGGTGTCTATAAGATTTTCGTCAAGAGACGGCCTACATCTCTATCCATAGACTTTAGGTGAGTTCTTTTAAAGAGTCTTTGGCATGAAGCCTTTTACTTTCTTGCGGTGCTACATTGCTATGACATGGCCCAAATCCGAGGTACTGCCTCACGTGATGTTATACCACTTGTAGCATGAGGCCCAACCTCTTTATAGTGCCAAACTATCCAGCATGAAGCCTTTCGCTTTCTTGCGGTGTTACGCCGCCGTGACATGGCTTACAAAGCCGAGACACTACCTCATGTGGTGTCACCCACTGTAACATCAGGCCCAGCCTCTTTGTAGTGCTGCCTACCACTCTTCATCATACAGCATTAGGCCCTCTTGCCTATGTGCAGTGCTACACAGCTGTGACTTGGCCCGAAGCCGAGGCTTTACCCTCACTAGGTACCTCATGTGGTGTCACCCCACTGTAGCATGGAGTACTGTGCTCTTTTATAGTGCTGTGCTACCCATGCTTCCTGTAAAGTACGCAAGACATCCCAGATGTCCGAGAACTCATTAAGGCTTCCAAGCCATCCTCCCACAGGACTTTGCTCTTTGTAAAGAATAATCAGTAGGCAATAGTGGTTATAGGTTCTTAACCCCGCAACATCCCAAAGGACTGCCCACTATTTCTGATATTCTTCCAATCAATAGTCCTTCTTTGAGCTAAAATCTAGATGCCTAGTAGATTTCTTTTTGAACTAATAGCATAAAGGTTTGTAGTAGAATCACAAAGACATAATATCAGAGTGTCTTCAAGCCCATCTTACCTGCTGTGTCTTCAACCAGCTGGCACTTGAGACCTTTGGTGAGCGGATCTGCCAGATTCTCTTGACTCCGAACATCCACTACGACAATGACTCCTCTTTTAATAAGATCATTTACCACCCTGTGCCTTAGACACACAGTCCTCTTCTTGCCATTGAAGAGGTCATTTGATGTTACCGCTGCAGTCACTTGGTTGTCACAGTATATCAGTACCGTCGGTATCTATGCACCAACTATTGTAAGATCATACATGAGCTCCTGAAGCAATTCTGCTTCATCCGCTGCAGCTGCCAGAGCATAGAACTCAGACTCCTTAGAAGAGTGATGTCACGCCCCGATTCGTAGAGTCATTTATTCACATAATATATCTCTTGGAATCGATCGTCCTCGCTTGGGCGTGATGTCGTACAAGTCTGGTATTGCACTTGTACAAGGCAAAGATGGTATATAATTGATAATCTTCAAATAGGAACACGTCGCAGCGGCAGAAGCAGACAAATTAAAGTTAATGAGGATAATTTTTTCTTATTGAATAGAAGTACATCACTTCTTTATAGCAGCGAAGGTAAAAGGATAACATGAAGTCACACAGAGATATATAGAACTTTATTCTCTTTATTGATAATTAAAAAAGAGTACAAGATTTGTATTGAAGTACAATGCTTACAACACATCTCACTTTACATCGAAAGCCAACTGAACAATGCTATACAGCTTATATTTGATACTTGGATACATTAGATTACAACTCGATATATCGACTTGGCTTACAACTCACCGGTACAACTGATTACAATGTTTCGTACATTATGCCCTTTATAAACAGAAGACATCATCTTGTACAAGGAGAGCTTCTGTATGCCCAACAAATCTTCGATGCTACGGGACCAATCAAGCCAATCCTCATGTATATAACATCCCAAGCACGAGCACCTGCCCACAAAACGTGGGTCAGCACATCATCTATGTACTGGCGAGCAGAATCCAACCACTCGCCTAAACCAACACTAACTGGTCAACTTTAGCAAGCATTTAATAGAATGATCTTTCTACTTGGGCATAGCATCAGTTTACAGTTCATGGGCAATAATCATAGTGAAGCACGTAAACATATTCTTAGCAATCTTCATGTGGACATATCATTTTAGCATTCTTGGAGTTATCAAGCAGAGACATCATTGAGGCATTGTTAACATTAACATCTTAAACATATTATGACAATTCTCACTTCAAGCATCTCTTAACATGTATGTTACGTTTGAGCAATATTTATAGCAAGGCATCTTTCTAGCATACTAAATTTAACATGTTAAGCATGCTCTCATACTGAAAGACTACGCATAGCATCATTTACTTGGCACGTTAAACACGCAAGTTAAACCAACACATATATTGAGTATATCACATTTAAGTGATTTCTTACCGATAGCCAACTCCTTCGTACCTACATAAAGATACAGGATAATATGATATACTTACTCTGTCTGCACAAAACATTCGTTTGCATGCATCCTGACTACATGGTCGTTGGTGAAACTGTACCATAAAGGACTTTCCAACAGGTATTACGACGCACCATTCCAGAGTAGGTTGCAAGCCTAGCCGAATGTCCTGTAATACCTCGTGCCACCATAGCACGACCAATGTTTCCTTCCGGGTCGAATCGTCCCCGGTGCCCTAGGTACCGTTCGAGGAAACTTACTCAGACTTGTACAAGTACATCCATGACCATGCGAATGCGTGTCGACTCGATAACACAAATGCATGGTAAAGCAACAGAAAGTAAGTAGAGCCAACAGTTCAACATCTCATCTCAATATCGAGCCGTGTTCAATGACTAATTATTACCATCATTCTACTTGGTGATCTCCATGATCCCAAGCCTCATCATTCCTCATTCATTGACTCATTACACATTTCTCATAGCATTCCTCTCAACGAGGAACCAACAGCTTTTCATTCATTTTATTGGGACAATTATTATTCATTTCATTGCTTATACAAAAATAGGCATCATCTTATTTCTTTACAACAGTTATACAAAGAGTACATGATTCCAGAGTCTCATTCAATTTATTGTGTTAATAGCATAGCCAATTCTTTTTTCATGTCTCATTCACACAGCATCTCGATTATTCAAGTGATTCATTCATTTCATCAAGAGTAAGCATAAGGGACATTATTAATTCATTCTTAGGCATCAAGTTACATTAGCAGTTCGAGTGTGATTCAATCAGCAGTTCAATATTCATGTCTTATTCATTTTAATAATTCTCAGCATAGGCATCTCTATTATTCAGCAACTAAAATATGGAACATTTAGGGACAATTCATAGTATCACGTTATTCTATTTATTAAGCATGTAGGAATAAGGAGGACAGTTCCACTTGCCTGTACAAAAAGGGACTTCTTATTCTGGTTGCACACATTCTCTTTAAGCGTAGCTCCACCAACGAGCCACGTTCCAACACAAGTCACGGTCCAACATTCTGATCCCACCCAACAAGCCAACCAAATGCCTCGCACGGAGCGGGGCATTACAAGTGAGACAACATACTCTGCTTCTTCGACTACCACGATATAGCAGCTCCACCTATGGAGAAGACGTATCCTCCTGTGGACCTTTCACTCTCTACTTTTGAGCACCATCTTGCTTCGCTGAAGCCTTCCACTACTTTTGGATTTCTGCAATAGTGCAATGCATACTTCTGAGTCCTTTTGAGGTATCCCATAACCCTTTTTACAGCTTTCCAGTACTCCACACCTGGATTGTTCGTGAACCGACTCAGCATTCCCACGGCAAAAGCTATGTCAGACCTTATGGCAGTAATCGCATACATTAAACTCCCGATAACGCTTGAGTACTCCAACCACTACAAAAATTTATCAGATTAGCGACGTTCTAAAACGTCGCTAATCTCGGCCAAAACGTCGCTAAACTAAATTAGCGACGTTTTCAGCGGAATTTAGGAAACGACGGGAAAAAAAATGTGTCGCTAATCGAGAAAACGTCGCTATGGCGACGTTAGTTAGCGACGCTCATGACGTCGCTAAATAGCGACGTTATTCATGATGTTTTCTTGTGGTCGCCGATTAGCGACAAATTAGTAACATTTTTGCGACGATGTGGTGGCATCAGATTGTTTGCCACGTCAACAATTTAGCGACATTTTTAGCGACATTTATATTCGTCACTAACAGTTAGCGACGAATATAAACGTCGCTAAATTGAAAAATAAAATAAAAAAAGAATCCAGAATACAAATGTACAATCCAAAATATAGAATCCAATCCAATCCAAAATACAGAATCTAATCCCTGGGTTCGCCGACCCCTTCGGTGGAACACTTAACACCGGCACGCACAATACAATCCAGAATAGACCAAAAATAATTGGTCGTCTCCTCAAGCCTCTCGGAACATCACAATATGCATCACACATCACACAAACAAATATATATTACAATATGCATCACACATCACACAAACCAATATACGTCACACACCAAAAAAATAAATATCCATCACAATATCCAAAGGAGATATATCCATCAAAACAAATATCCATCACAATATCCAGAGAAGATATCCATCATAACAAATCCAGTCAATATATGTATCTACTGTCGTCTATGCTGGGGCAGATAGAACTTCCTCAGCTAGCGCACATAAGTAGGATCCGCGGCAGCCAGATCAATATCTAGAGGAGATGGATGACTGGAACTCCCGGTGGAACTGCCCTCTGGTGCCACCTCCTCTTTCACAGCTCCCTCGACTTTAGAAATTACTTCTGGAGCAGCTCTCTCGGTGGAACTGCCCTCTGGTGCCACCTCCTCTTTCACAGCCATCTGTGCCTCCCTTAAGCGAGATCCTCGGGTCTTAGGTGCCATCTGTGAGAACGGGTGCCATCTCGTTTGAGTACATTTTCGAAAGCAGATAAAATACAAAAAATTCAATTTTTTGCCATGTGTGAGAACGGATGGCTCAGAACACAACCCAAAATTTATTCTAGCATACATTAGTGTGAATCATCTATGTTCTGTACATATGGTGTAGTATATGTTCTTATCGTATCTAGTATCTGAAGAATGTAACAGAATCAAGATGAACCCACATAATGTAATACTAAGACATCATCTACTACTATATAAGATATAGTGATAGGTTGTCATATCATCATTGCCGAGAGATGAGGGTCGAAGGACAGTCAACTTTATCTACTACATAGTTTCTGTCTCGCCAGTCGAATGGCTGCAGGGACTATGCTCTGATCACCATGTCGTACCGTAGATTAATGCAAATGGAGCTGGAGCTGGAGCCAAAATACAGAATCCAAAATACAAAATACAGAATCTAATCCCTGGGTTCGCCAAAAATACAAAAACAAAGATTGACACACAGTACTTATTTATATCTATTATAAGTGTGAGAACGGATGGCTTAGAACACAACCCAAAATTCATTCTAGCATACATTAGTGTGAATCATCTATGTTCTGTACATATGGTGTAGTATATGTTCTTATCGAATCTAGTATCTGAAGGATATAACAGAATCAAGATGAATCCACATAATGTAATACTAAGACATTATCTACTACTAAAAGAAATAGTAATAGGTTGTCGTATCATCATTGCCGAGGGATGAGGGTCGAAGGACAGTCAACTTCATCTACGACTACATAGTTACATGAGCTAGTCGTCGCGAAACGTCGCTATGACGTCGCTAATAGCGACTAATTTAGCGAAGTTAGTATGAACGTCGCTAAATTCTAATTATATTCCTCCCACCAATTCATTTTCTCTATTTTACTCTCTCACTCTCTCTCCTCCCCCCCTTCGGTGCTCTCACTCTCTTCGGCGCTCTCACTCTTATCGAATCTAGTATCTGAAGGATATAACAGAATCAAGATGAACCCACATAATGTAATACTATATATAAGATATAGTGATAGGTTGTCATATCATCATTGTCGAGGGATGAGGGTCGAAGGACAGTCAACTTCATCTACGGCTATATAGTTTCTGCCTCGCCAGTCGAATGGCTGCAGGGACTATGTCCTGATCACCATGTCATAGTCCAATACAATCCAGAGATTGACACAGTACTAATTCATATATGTAGTCTAATACAAATAGTCTAATACAAACACAACCCAATACAAATAGTCCAATACAAATAAGTACTAATAGCTAATAAGAACCACGCAGCTCACGCAAACGCTCAGTGATACGATCACGCAACCACTTCGAATAAGTAGGATCGACGGCGGCAGGAGAGATGTAGTCCATTTGCAGGTGCTGGATGAATAGAACTCCCGGTCTCACTAGCTATTGGTACCACTTCCTCCTTAACAGTAGGAGGAGCCACCTCAGCATTCAGTATTTCCCTCAAACGACGTGCCGCTCCTCGGGGCATGGGTGCCATCTGGTAAGATCGATATTCACAAATAATATAATTGTAACATAAGTAAGCTAACTAAAGGAACCATCATCTCGTTTGAGTACATTTTCGAAAGCAGATAAAATACAAAATATTCAATTTTTTGCCAAGTGTGAGAATGGATGGCTCAGAACACAACCCAAAATTTATTCTAGCATACATTAGTGTGAATCATCTATGTTCTGTACATATGGTGTAGTATATGTTCTTATCGAATCTAGTATCTAAAGGATATAACAGATTCAAGATGAACCCACATAATGTAGTACTAAGACATCATCTACTACTAAAAGATATAGAGATAGGTTGTCGTATCATCATTGCCGAGGGATGAGGGTCGGAGGATAGTCAACTTTATCTATGGCTACATAGTTTCTGCCTCGCCAGTCGAATGGCCGCAGGGACTATGTCCTGATCACCATGTCGTACCGTAGATTAATGCAAATGAAGCTGGAGCTGGAGCCAAAATACAGAATCCAAAATACAAAATACAAAATCCAATCCCTGGATTTGTCAAAATTATAAAAACAAAGATTGACACACAGTACTAATTCATATGTGTTTTAAGTGTGAGAACGGATGGCTCAGAACACAACCCAAAATTCATTCTAGCATAAATTAGTGTGAATCATCTATGTTCTGTACATATGGTGTAGTATATGTTCTTATCGAATCTAATATCTGAAGGATATAACAGAATCAAGATGAACCCACATAATGTAATACTAAGACATTATCTACTACTAAAAGATATAGTGATAGGTTGTCGTATCATCATTGCCGAGGGATGAGGGTCGTAGGACAGTCAACTTTATCTACGGCTACATAGTTTCTGCCTCGCCAGTCGAATGGCTGCAGGGACTATATGTCCCGATCACCATGTTACCAATTAACCAACCAACAAAACTACTTGTTATAAATATCGACACTATCGGTACTTTCAAATCGGAGTATCACATTTTTTGGTGTCGAAAAACAAATAATTATTACTAAATTATCAGATTTTTCGGCACTATCGGTGCTCCTGACCAAGCCCCCCTCCCCCCCACACCACCCCTAACCCTAACCCGAACCCTAACCCTAACCCTCCCCTCCCCACAGCCACCCCCTCTCCTTAACCCACCCCTAACCCGAACCCTAACCCTCCCCTCCCCCCTGCTCC
This sequence comes from Iris pallida, assembly GCA_029216955.1. Lineage (NCBI taxonomy): Eukaryota > Viridiplantae > Streptophyta > Magnoliopsida > Asparagales > Iridaceae > Iris > Iris pallida. The sequence continues at coordinate 15,391,298 of JANAVB010007798.1, forward strand.
CCTCCCTCAGCTGCCCCCACCCACACTGTTCCCCTCCTCCAGCTGTAATGCCCCGCTCCGCATCGGTGCATTACGATGAGTCGTTGACTCGAAGAGTTGCGTTGACCCGATAAGGTATCGATGCAAATCGATACAAGTGTTGCGTTGGCCAAAGGTAAGCTTTGAGTCGGTTGGAATCTATGAATCGAATCGATGTAAAGAGTAAGTCCCGCTTGAGCAAGTGCTGATTTTAGTTGATCTGGTGTGCAGGCTATGCTTTTACGCTGGACGATAAGAGGTCGGCATTTTGCCTTATGCAATGAAGTGCTCGCGAAACCAAATCGAGGCCTTGCAACAGATTGTAGCATGGACGCGATAGGCTAAATCAACCGAGTAGTTCAAAGGAATGGCTAAGTCTGGGAGTTAGCTATGCGATCGAGTTATGGAAGCGAGACGCTTCAATCGGGAGGCGCCAAGGCGTATCGGCTTAAGGTGGGCGGGTTCTTGACTCTCTCTCCCTATTCCTTCACGTCTAATAAAATATGTTATGCTTGTGTAATATGTTATCGAGTAAGCGAGCGTGGCTCGGCGACGAAAGGTTTGAGTATGTGTCGAACACTAAGATAGAACATTGAACAATCGAACAATTGAAGCGACGTGCATCGAGTGCACAGGTCGCGGTAGGGCAATGATGGTAGAACATTGAAAGATGATAATGAGATGTGCACCATGTGCACGGCTCCGAGAACACTAGGCGTAGAACATTGAATACGGTGCTGAGCGTGCCCTCGGGCACTTATGCTATGAAATGACTAAGTAAATACGGAAGTAGGCTATGCGAATAACATTATGAACGAGACGCGTGATTATGAGTACGAGACGACAAAGCCGTTGGGCGTCATGCATCAATATGGATGTGTTGGGGCATAACGCCGACGGAGCTCCCCATATGAATGGTGGATTATGTTTATGGCACGGGAAACCGTTTATGTGCGAGACTATGTTTATGGAATACGAGATCGGCTGGTATGCTATGGATTGTATGATATGGAACGTATTGCATGGTCAATGGACTCGGATTGCCCGTGCACGGGTGCGGCTTCCCTCGAACGGTTACGCCGGGGCGCCGGGACCGTTCGGCCTAGGAGGGAATTATGTGTGGTATTTATGGTACACAACATTCGGACGGATTGCGACCGTCCAGTGCTGTGATAAGCTATGATATCCGTAAGTTTGGGATCCTTCGGATACTGGGCTAGCAACCCGTATCGAAGCGATTGTAGGCTTACACATATGAGATGCCAAGTCCATTACGGTGCGACACACCGTGACCTTCATATAGATAGGGCCGGTGGGCTGAGATGAAAGCTGGGTACAGGCGCAGGGCCTGTCACCCATTATGCATATGTTTACGTTTATGATTGGTCTAAGTTTATGAATGGTCGCTTACGTAAATGAGATGATTTTATGTTAGGTTCTAACCACTGCAGGCTAAGGTAACGGGACGGAGATGAGCACGAACACTATGTTTATGTTTCATGTTATGGCTAACTGTGTCTGCTGCAGGAACACGGTACGGGACACATTTAAGATAAGTTGCTATGCATGAGCATTGCTATGAAACTGATCCTAAGGCTAAATAGAAAGATCACCAAATTAAGATGCATGTTTCACTAAATGAATAAGTGTTTGGTTTGGGTGCGAGCGGGTCTTGATCAGTGCGAAGCGAGGACGAAAGCACTAAACCCCCACTAGTTTATGTGCAGGTTCAGGTTATGATCAGCTCGGGGCGGAGCTTGGCTTGGACGTGCCGAGGCATGGAGTCCTTGGCGTTCAAGAGGAGCTTCCGCATATGCGTTCGGACTTGCGACATGGAGATGTTCGGCCGATGACTACTTGGTGGCTATAAAGGGGCATAATGTATGGAACAATGTAATCCTTTGTGAGCTAGAGAGATCATGAGTGTTGTAGCCAATTGGCATTTTATGTTGGGCTATTCAGAGCCTTTGTAACCTTCAGTTCAATATTAATAAAAGAGATTCTTATGTTTCACTTGTTTTCTTCCGCTGCTTATGTTATCGATTTGAGATAGTTCTATGTGAACCTGTTATCTTGCCTTGCACGAGCGCAACTCCAGGCTCGTGCGGCATCACGCCCCAGCGATGACAATGATTCGGGTAAAATCTAGCGAGGACGAGCGATTTCCCGGGTCGGGGCGTGACAAGTTGGTATCAGAGCGGTTCCATCCTTTGGACCGTGCGTGAATCTCTTTGACCCTCAGTTGCTTGCTATCGAATTCAGTTGACTCTAAGTTGTTTCCGCAACCGCATGGCTCATGGATCTGCTCGACGCTACATTGGATGTTCCATACAATAAGTCTATATTAAGTGCGTACGTCTGCCACAAGTATATCGTGACTATTACGCTATTTCCGGGTGCCATCGGAGAGTGTTGGTTGCACGAAGTGCAACGAGTTATGGGATGTTATTTGCACGCAGTGCAACGAGTTATGAAAGGATGGTCGTACGAAGTGCAACGAATATAGTGATATTGGTTGCATGAAGTGCAATGATATGTGTTGTTGGTCGCACGCAGTACGAGGAGTTATGTGTTATCGGTCGTACTGGGTGCGAGAAGATATGTGTTGTTGGTTGCACGAAGTGCAACGGGTCGATATGTGAGGCGATGCGTATTATGTGACTACGGAAATGGTTATGTGTTGTCGGTTGCACGAAGTGCGGCAAGTCGTGAATCGTTTGTTGCATCGGTGCAACGAGTCGATACGGTATGATGTGCGTAGTATGGCTATGCGGATGGATAGCGAAATGTTGTTCGAGATTGAGTAAAGACCTTAAGTATCGAGACTAAGTTGTTGCACGAGCTGCAACGTGCGGGATTCGAAGATCGTGGATGCGATAGTAACGAATCGAGTTGGTCGCTAAGTCGAGTTGAGTAGGCGAACGTGTATGTTGGCCATATGTTGCGTTGAGCTTTAAATAAGCGAATGCTGCGGGTGGGATCGAAATGATCGCCATGGTACGGTTAGATTGAATGTATGTCAAACTTGAGCTAACATTAGAGCTGGGATCGGAAGGATCGCCATACGGGATGGTTAAGTTGAGATAGAAGTCGGACCTATACGAAGTGTGATGTCGAGTAATGACTCGATTTCGAGTGGTATATGCAATACCAACTATGCGAGCAAGTATAGCGAAGTATTGTATCGATAACGATAGGCTCGATCCTGAGTGGTATATGAGATACCACTTAGCGATAGCGATGTTAAGCCGGTTGGTGACTTGCGATAGGTTTCGTCAAAACGATTATGTTGTTACGGTGTGTTTGTCCGCAACGGATGGAATGGTACCGAGACTCGAGTGGAAATGACTTGATAGAAGTCGATGCAAGTATGCTTCGATGAATTAAGTTGAACGATTATGTGCGAAGTCGTACTTATGGATGATATGTCGGACGAGAATTCGTTAAGTATAAGTTGAACGATAGGCCGAGCATATGCGAACGAATGTTACGTTGAGGAAATAGTCGACCCGGTCGAACTTATGTTGAGTTAGTACAGAGACTTCTTCGGAACATGTTGAGTAAGTACGGAGAAATTGTGCGAACGAATTTGGGTTAACACGATGGATCGGTAGCACGATTGGAAGTGCGAGTTAGGGATATGAGAATGGATATGTGAAATTGAAAATTGTGTCGCGATGATGTTAAGTAGTTACAACCGAATGGATCTTGATGAGTGCGAGACTTGATTCGTATTCGAGTTCGGATAATGGCAATGATTGCAACGGGTTTGAGCTTATGAGAAAGGAAGATGTTCAAGTTATGCATATCGACGATGGTATTGAGGCGTATCAAAGACGATATGCAATAACTCGGGGATACTCTGATCGAATGAACGAAAATTATGTTGAGCATTGTTGTTGGATGAATAAGATGCAAGTTAAGTTGATGGCAGTTTGGATGATAACGGTAGGAACGCTTCGGAGAATTTGAGAGTCGAGGGATATTGCTTGGATGAAAATCGAAGTGTAAAGATTGCTTCGCGGATCACCACTATGTTGACATTCTTGTCTTGGGCGAGCGCAACACCAGCCTCGCACATGCGTCACGTCAAAATTAGAACGATCATTCCGCGTGAGCACTGGTATGGTGATTCATCCAGTGGGGATGATCGAACTTGCAAGGCGTGGCAATGTGGATATGGATTTGTGGTTTGATGCGAAGGTGGAATTGAGGATTGTGCGATATTGTCAACGGCAGTGGCTAAGTGACTCGAGTAGTAACTGCACATCAGTTGTGCGGGAGTAGACAAATTATGGGTTGGTATGTCGGATTGGGTAAGAGTCGAATAGAAAATGCCGGGAATTGATTTGGCTCCGCAATAGGATATAGCATGGTTCGTTGTAACTGTCCCTCGTTGATGATCTTCAATTATCGAGCGTAGTTTCGGGGCAGATGACCTAGAAGACTGGACCGCCAAATCAAGTAAATGTTGAAGTCCCATAGGATGACCCTAAAGAAGTTGCGTAAGAAGGATAAGGAATGAGGTAGTGTATGTTGAGGAACGTGCTTAGCGTAGTGACGCGGTAAGGCGATTGCAAGGATTTTGTAATGCGCGAGAGCAACGAATAGTAGAATGACCCTAAGAGTTGTGTCGTAGATCGGTTTGAATAACGGTTAGGCTATGTGTGTTGAGTGCACCATCGATATCACGAAACGAACTAGTCGGGATTGAATCGGGGACTAAGTAAAGGATTCGTACTCGGTCGAGTATCGGAGATAAGCGTAACGTAAGAGACCTTGGGTCGGAAAGATTGTTGCCTTTGAGCATCGTAGACTCAAGTTGACCTCTGTGTCGGGAGAGTGCGAGCATGATGTCTGGATAAGTTGCCTAGCGGGGGTAGCCCCAGACTCGATGCGCGGGTAGTTCGAGAACGTAGATCGTGTTGGGATAGTTGTGTGCGAGACTTAGTACGGATTGTAGACAAAAGAGTTGGTGACATGTGGACGTAGTCCATGTCGTTATGGCCAAGTGTTATGAATGATTGGATAAAAGACTTAAGTTATGCGAGAGATAGGAAACGGTTGGGCGAATAGGCGTTGCGGGAGCTTGTTACGATCGGATGCGCAAGGACCCAATGCAATGCAAGTGTTAGGTGGCCGGCAAGAAACTTACGAGATCGAAGTTATGGTTGAATTAAGTTATGTACAAGATGTTGGAGGATGATCGCATGTTATGGGATGATGCATACGAAGAGTATTTTGAGAATAGGCGCTAAGATTTGACTAAGTCGAGTACGGATTGATTGGTGCTTGAGGATTAAGTTGAACTTGTTAGTTGTCCCGATATCCTACAACTGAGCTTGGCTGAAATGCATATATTGGTGGGACGCCTAAAATATGTGTATGATCTAGACTGAGTTGTATGATTCAACGATAGTAGCACGAGATCGTGAAGCGATCTATGCGAGGCACTTGGATTAAGTGTTGGTTTCGGTTCGAGGACGAACCTGATTTTGAGTGGTATATTATGTAATGCCCCGCTCCGCATCGGTGCATTACGATGAGTCGTTGACTCGAAGAGTTGCGTTGACCCGATAAGGTATCGATGCAAATCGATGCAAGTGTTGCGTTGGCCAAAGGTAAGCTTTGAGTCGGTTGGAATCTATGAATCGAATCGATGCAAAGAGTAAGTCCCGCTTGAGCAAGTGCTGATTTTAGTTGATCTGGTGTGCAGGCTATGCTTTTACGCTGGACGATAAGAGGTCGGTATTTTGCCTTATGCAATGAAGTGCCCGCGAAACCAAATCGAGGCCTTGCAACGGATTGTGGCATGGACGCGATAGGCTAAATCAACCGAGTAGTTCAAAGGAATGGCTAAGTCTGGGAGTTAGCTATGCGATCGAGTTATGGAAGCGAGACGCTTCAATCGGGAGGCGCCAAGGCGTATCGGCTTAAGGTGGGCGGGTTCTTGACTCTCTCTCCCTATTCCTTCACGTCTAATAAAATATGTTATGCTTGCGTAATATGTTATCGAGTAAGCGAGCGTGGCTCGGCGACGAAAGGTTTGAGTATGTGTCGAACACTAAGATAGAACATTGAACAATCGAACAATTGAAGCGACGTGCATCGAGTGCACAGGTCGCGGTAGGGCAATGATGGTAGAACATTGAAAGATGATAATGAGATGTGCACCATGTGCACGGCTCCGAGAACACTAGGCGTAGAACATTGAATACGGTGCTGAGCGTGCCCTCGGGCACTTATACTATGAAATGACTAAGTAAATACGGAAGTAGGCTATGCGAATAACATTATGAACGAGACGCGTGATTATGAGTACGAGACGACAAAGCCGTTGGGTGTCATGCATCAATATGGATGTGTTGGGGCATAACGCCGACGGAGCTCCCCATATGAATGGTGGATTATGTTTATGGCACGGGAAACCGTTTATGTGCGAGACTATGTTTATGGAATACGAGATCGGCTGGTATGCTATGGATTGTATGATATGGAACGTATTGCATGGTCAATGGACTCGGATTGCCCGTGCACGGGTGCGGCTTCCCTCGAACGGTTACGCCGGAGCGCCGGGACCGTTCGGCCTAGGAGGGAATTATGTGTGGTATTTATGGTGCACAACATTCGGACGGATTACGACCGTCCAGTGCTGTGATAAGCTATGATATCCGTAAGTTTGGGATCCTTCGGATACTGGGCTAGCAACCCGTATCGAAGCGATTGTAGGCTTACACATATGAGATGCCAAGTCCATTACGGTGCGACACACCGTGACCTTCATATAGATAGGGCCGGTAGGCTGAGATGAGAGCTGGGTACAGGCGCAGGGCCTGTCACCCATTATGCATATGTTTACGTTTATGATTGGTCTAAGTTTATGAATGGTCGCTTACGTAAATGAGATGATTTTATGTTAGGTTCTAACCACTGTAGGCTAAGGTAACGGGACGGAGATGAGCACGAATACTATGTTTATGTTTCATGTTATGGCTAACTGTGTCTGCTGCAGGAACACGGTACGGGACACATTTAAGATAAGTTGCTATGCATGAGCATTGCTATGAAACTGATCCTAAGGCTAAATAGAAAGATCACCAAATTAAGATGCATGTTTCACTAAATGAATAAGTGTTTGGTTTGGGTACGAGCGGGTCTTGATCAGTGCGAAGCGAGGACGAAAGCACTAAACCCCCACTAGTTTATGTGCAGGTTCAGGTTATGATCAGCTCGGGGCGGAGCTTGGCTTGGACGTGCCGAGGCATGGAGTCCTTGGCGTTCAAGAGGAGCTTCCGCATATGCGTTCGGACTTGCGACATGGAGATGTTCGGCCGATGACTACTTGGTGGCTATAAAGGGGCATAATGTATGGAACAATGTAATCCTTTGTGAGCTAGAGAGATCATGAACGTTGTAGCCAATTGGCATTTTATGTTGGGCTATTCAGAGCCTTTGTAACCTTCAGTTCAATATTAATAAAAGAGATTCTTATGTTTCACTTGTTTTCTTCCGCTGCTTATGTTATCGATTTGAGATAGTTCTATGTGAACCTGTTATCTTGCCTTGCACGAGCGCAACTCCAGGCTCGTGCGGCATCACGCCCCAGCGATGACAATGATTCGGGTAAAATCTAGCGAGGACGAGCGATTTCCCGGGTCGGGGCGTGACACCAGCCGCCCCCACCCCTCCTGCTCCCCTCCCCCAGCCGCCCCACCACCCTGCTCCCCTCCTCCAGCCGCCCCTACCCCCCATGTTCCTCTCCTCCAGCCGCCCCCACCCCCTGCTCCCCTCCTCCAGCCGCTCCCACCCCCACTGCTCCCCTCACCTAGCCGCCCCCTCCTGCTCCCCTACCCCATCCGCCCTCACCCCCCCGCCCCTATCCCCCCACCGACATATACCCACCCCTAACCCGAACCCTAACCCTAGCTTCCCTCGTACAGCCGCCCTTACCCCCTGCCCCACTCCCCAGCCACCCCGCACTCACCCCCCAACCACCCGCATCCCCCTCTGTCCCTCCCCCGAGCCACCCGCACCCTCCAACCACCAATAACCAAAATAGAGAGAGAAAAGGAGGGGGAGAGTCACGTACCGGAGAGGGAGGAGAGTCGCCGGAGAGAGTGAGAGTCGTCGGAGAGAGTGAGAGCGCCAAAGAGAGTGAGAGCGCAAGAGGGGGAAAGAGAGAGAGTGAGAGAGTAAAATAGGAAGAAATGAAGCGTTGGGGGGATTTAATTAGAATTTAGCGACGTTCATCCAAACGTCGCTAAATTAGTCGCTATTAGCGACGTCATAGCGATGTTTCGCGACGACTAGGTCACGTAATTAATATACGTCATTGTCGTGTCGCTATTTTCGTCGCTAGTAGCGACTATTAGCGACGTTTCAATTAAACATCGCTAATGTGCACAATTTAGCGACGTTATTCGAACGTCGCTAAATTTACGTCGCCAATTGAGCAGATTTTAATAGTGAACTGCCTGACGCTTTCCTTTGGATTTGGCTTTAGCTTCTTGTCATACCTATATGGAGTATCGATCCCTGGAAGATCCTGATACCCATAGCGTGTGAGCATTTTTTTTCAATGTAATAAGACTATGACAAAGCCACTCTAATTTTTGTCCGGATGGTCTTTATTCCCAGGATAACATCAGCTTCATCTAAGTCTTTCATGCTGAACTTAGACGAGCGGAACTTCTTTGTCTTAGTGACACTTGTTAGATCTATACCCAAGATTAGCATGTTGTCCATGTAGAGACAAACAACAACTCCTCTCCCGTTAGCAAACTTTGTGTACACACACTTGTCCGTCTCACTAACCATGTAGCCATTTAATATTATGACTTTATCAAACTTCTTATGCCACATCTTGGGAGCTTGCTTCAGACCATACAGAGATTTTACGAACTTACAGATTTTTTCTTCGAAGCCCTTGACGACGAATCCTTCTAGCTGTTGCATGTAGATCTCTTCGATCAATTCATCATTCAGGAAAACGGTCTTAACATCCATCTGATGAATTATCAGCTTGTAAATTGCGCTTAGAGAAATCAACATCCTGATTGTCGTCATTCGCACAACTGGAGCATATGTGTCAAAATAATCGATCCCCTGCTTCTAAGAAAATTCCTTGGCAACTAATCTTACCTTGAACTTGTCAACAGTTTCATCTGCCTTCATATTCTTCTTGAAGATCCATTTTCATCCGATTGGTTTTGCTCCTTCAGGCAGATCTACCAACACCCATGTGTTGTTGGAGGTTATCGAGTCGTACTCATCATTAATAGCCTCCTTCCAGAAGACAACATCTCTGGTCTTTATCGTCTCATCATAGGTAAGCGAGTCTGCTTCCATATGATATGTGACAAAATCCTTTCCGAAGTTCTTATGTCTCCTCACTCACTTAGATACAGGTTCTGCGAGTTCTGGTTCAATAGTTATTTCTGTAGCAACAATATCTTCTTGGACTTCCTTTTTGTAAGAAACTTGAGCCTCTTGTGCACTCACATTGTTCTCCGAAATATCCGCGAGAAAAATATTCTTGTGCCTGTAATTAAATTTATCTTTAAAGAATTCTGCATCACGTGACTCAATGACATGATTTGACTCAATATCAAGGAACCTTCGAGCATCACTCTTATCAGCATAACCCAGGAATATAGTCTTCGTAGTCCTTGTTCTCATCTTCTGAATCTTTAAATCCGGAAGCTTCACAAAATCCAGACACCCCCACACTCGAATGACATTCAAGTTAGGTCTAACCTTGACCTAGAGTTCATCAAGAGTGACTTCCGAAGTTGCATGCGACACTCTGTTCAATATGAACGTAGCCGTAAGCACTGATTCTCCCCAGAAGCAATTTGGAAGACCCGCAGTCAACAGCATTGAATTCATCATCTTTGTTAACGTTCTCATCTTTCTTTCTGGAAAACTATTTGATTGAGGGGAGTACGGAGCAGTTGTCTCGTTGATAATTCCATATTCTCTGTAAAACGATACAAATTCATGAGACCTATACTCGCCACCTCGATCACTTCTGAGTCTCTTGAGTTGTTGTCCAGTTTAATGTTCGGCTTTAGCCTTGAAATCCTTTGTAGTGCCCCGTCCCGCAAGATCAATCGGAGTAATCGAAATGCCGACGGTGTTGGGCCTTAGCCCTGTAACGGCTGCTCGAAGGCTCGCTCGGTCAAGACGACCGCTCGCTCAGGTGGGGTAGTTTCGGTGAACTTGCCTCATCTTTGCATTCACATAATAAATCGTGTTTTTAACTTGCACAAGTAGGCATAATAATAAAAGAGACGAATCCACATAGCTAAGGAAATAATCCCGACGGGTCGAAATGAGTTAGAACATAGAAAACGTCCTACGGTCGGCCTAGAGTTGGTGCACGGCGTGCTTTGAAAATGACACTCGGTCCTTTGTCCCGTGGCTTGGGAGAAAGAAAGTTGATCTTCGACACAAAATCTATTAACTTGCCTAAGTCATAGGCGTCGCCCGCATAACCGCTTGATAAAGCGTGCACGGTTCCACTGTGCAAGGCTTGGCATAGCCTTTGCTCGTCCCTTGGGTTAAGTTGTAGGCTTGAGTAAGTTAGGCAAAGTTATGTCGGTCGACCTAAGTCATACCAAGTGCTGTCCCGCTCATTCTGCGGTTGTCAAGATAAATAGTCCCACGATCCCAAGGCCCGTCATATGAGATATGACTTGGGCGATAGCGTCGCGTAGCACACGAGTCGGTTTAAGGCACGAGCCACGGTTGGTTCAGTAGAAAGTTAGCCACGGTCTATCGATACTTAAGGAATACAGTATGTTCAAGTTAAGTGGGAAGGCTATGCAGTAGTCATTTCCGGAGTTCAATGAATGTTAAGTCTAAGCGATGGTTAGTCGCCGAGAGAAAATGTGTCGGTACTGTAGTTCAGTCGCCGAGGCAACCCTGGTTTGGGGCTCTGCAAAAGAAGTGTGAAAAGTGAAAAGAGTAAAGCAAAGGAACTAATTGATGATGATGAGACAATACATTACGTTAAGTCTAGAAGTTAGCGTAGGTGCGTGGTCATGGACAACTTGTCGACAAGGACGATGGTTCTTCGGATCGGAAACCTTGGGCCAGGGACCGATCCGGCCTAGGAAGAACAGATTATAGCCGAGCTGGGTATGAAGCAACCGGTAGGTCGGGGACTTGCATCGAGGATCGTAACTGGCGGTGCAAGGGTCCCGAATGCCAGGCTATGTCCAGGATGGCTAGTTAATGCCAGTGACCTTTCATATAGATGTGTCGGCACGGGCGGCAAATCCACGTGTATGCCTTTGGATTGAGTCGAGTTGAATGTGGATGCAGTTAGAAGACACAATATCTGGGCCTAATATTTGGCTACAGCGAAGGCGGCGTGCTTCGGCATGGGATATGGCATCGTGTGTTAAGTTTGGCATAGAGTTTACATAATTTAGACTTGAGATGTTGTGAGTTAAGTTAAGAAGGGCCGTAGGGCAAGTTGGTTGAAGTTACGTTGAGTTGTTGGGCACGACCTCAAAATATGAGGCACGGCCGCGTCGTCACAACACAAGTGTAGGCGAGACTAAGCGAGGAGGCACTGCCTCGGAGATATTAAAGTACGAATCGAGTTCATGGCACGACCGAGTCGTTACGTCCCAGAGTTTGGCACAAAAGACAAGTATAAGTCGGTGCGTCGACAATGCAAGCACAGGATGGTCCTTAGACACAAGTATGCAAAGGCGTCGGTCCTAAAACTGATCCTAAGGCAAGAATAGAAAGACAATCGAAAAAAAGGGTTTATGTTGCACAAAGTAAATGAAACGTGTTGGTTTTGTATGGGTAGGCGAGAAGCTCACTCCACCAGTACAGTTGAGTACTGACACCCACACAGTATTTCATGTGCAGGCACAGGTAGAAGCTCGTGGCGCGAAGCTCGCTTGGATGCGTCGAGGCACGAAGTTCCTTGGCGATTCGAAGCATGCGACCGCATGGATTGAAGACTTATACAGGACATAATGTATGGACATCGCCTTCCGAAACTTCCGCTGGCGCAAGCATTGTAATCGAGAGATGAGAGAGAGCAGAGTGACTTATAAATGAGAGAAAAGTGAGCACGAGAGACTTGTAATTTGGCCTTGCGTCCACAAATGTAATTTTGTATTCAATAACAATAAAGAGCTTCTTTTGAATGTCTTGTGTTCTTGTTCTAATTCTGCTGCAATGTTCAATGTATCTGTTTGGGACTTCTGTGCGACGACCCCGTCGCCGCCGATGTAATCGGCCGTTATGAAACTGCCTTGTACGAGCGCAATCTAGGTTCGTGCGGTATCACGCCTTAGCGAGGACGATCGCTCCTACGGGAGCGGGGCGTGACATAATGGTATCAGAGCACGGCTTTACGTCCTTGGACTTCACATCGAATGTCTCAGTTTTGAAAGCTCATCGTTAGAAAATAAGTGTGCGCACTCTCTCGAATGTCCCTCGGCATGTCCATACAATAAGTCTAAATATTTTTAAAAGCTCGTACAAGTGTTCAATCGAACGCATCGATAGACGACGGTCTTTGTGCCGAACGATGTTAAACATGACTCGATAAAAAAACATGCTAAGTTAACATGTCGCGAGCGTGCCTAACTAGTCATGCGTTGACCCTAGCAATTGAGCGTGCAAACTCGAATATAGTCCGCACGGGATAGCCATGCGCACGGCCTTTTGGCTAAGTTGCGTCGTGTATCGCATACCTCGACTTTTGGTGCAAACGAGTTACGAGCGATATCAAGTACCGCTCGGTCGGGAGCGAAGCTGCACTTAGAGGGTCTATCGATAGGAACGCTATCGAGTTAACGCTTAGGCGTACACGGAAGATTGACTTAGATTCTGAGGAATAGTGCAATCGACCTAGCACGTCGATACGACGTGAGCGATTACGCTGGAGATTCGTCGAACGAATCTGAAGGATGTCTTAGCGCATGAGCGAACGTAATTGAGGACTAGATCGGATGGCTCGAATCCGAGTGGTGTATGGCTTGTCTTGGAAATCATTCGAACAAATATTGAGGATTACGAGTGTATCGACGAGGCGATGCGATCGCGCAAAGCCTTAGATCGCGTCACACTTAGTTGGTCGTGACTTCGAATGTCCCGAACGAGCATCTCGTTCGGACAACTTGTGAATAGGCAACGCGAGTTAGAAAATGATATCGAATCATGCTCGTAATGATGAATGAAAATAAATGGTCTTGATCGAGGAAACTTAGAGGATCGCACGTACAATATCGAATTGATTCAAATGAAATATGACTTGAGTTTTGAACAATGATCTTGAAACGAGCTTGAGGACTAGCGAATCGAACTTGATCTTGAATATTGAGAAATTGTGGTATATCTAGTTCGGACAATAGCATCAGTCGCACGATTCGAAATTGGTTACAAAGGAAGATCGTCAGGTTACGCATATCGTCGATGGTATTGAGGCATATCAAAGACCGATATGCGATAACTCGGGGGTACTATGACTCAGCGAATGATGATCGTGCAAATGTCATTGTTTCGATGGATGCTATACTCGGGATATTGAAAGGTGTCGAAGAAAAGATAAAACTTGGCTCGAGGATTATCTAGTTGAATGAATGACGGTCGGACTATCGAACTTGGATTGGATAAAAAATGAAAATAGTTGGATTTGCTTCGTCGATAACCACAACTTCGATATTCTTGTCTTATGCGAGCGCAACCCCAGCCTCGCACATGCGTCGCGCCGATTAGGGCGATCACTCTGCGTGAGCGCTGGTATGGTGATTCATACAGCGGGAGTGATTGAACTTGGATGGCGTGGCAATCTGATTGTTTCGACTTGTGGTTTGACGCGGAGGTGACTCGAGAATGAATTTGGGTGCTTGAAGGATTGAACTTGAGGATTGAGTAGGTCCAATCTGCGTATCGAGAATGAGTTAGTCTAAACTCAAACAAGAGTTACGCCCCGATGAGAATGATTATTCTGCGGGAGCGTTGCATGGTGATTCATGAACCGCCGTGGATAATCGGACTCGCGTGAGATTGGGGCACAACGTATTGTCGAGCTAGATGACCTCGTGATCGAATGCACGAATTGGTTAGAATTGGTGATTTGGATAAAATCGAATATGTGCAATGCATGCATTGATGCGAATAGGTGATCGTGCTCGATGTTTAGAAATCTGAGTGACGCGAGCTTGGGTAGAAAATTCTGTACTACCGACTATGGTTTGACCCTAGGATTGGGGTCAGTGTTGGCATTATTGTTGGGGAACTATGATTCTAATCCTGACATTGACTTAGCCTCGAAAAGAATTGGCCTAGCGGTTAGGCGAGACGCCTGTTTCAAGTGTTAGCAATCAAAAGATTGATCTTGAGGATTGGCATGGATGGATAGCGTGAATCACGAATAGGAACCCTGCTCACAAGATTCGGCTGACATGCATATATTTCAGGGACGCCTGAGTATGTGCACGATGCAACTCGAGTGACAATAATGAATTCTCTATCATGCGGTTTGGCTGAATGCATGTATTTTGGGGATACTTGGAATGCGTGCACGATCCAACCAAGCGATACGATGAATTCAAATGAGACTTGGGGAATAGAGGAATGTCGAGAATTTGAAATTGTACTAAGGGAAAGAAAGATAATAGTACGAACGTGGCTCCGAATCGAGTAAACGCGTAGGCAGAGTGTATACGATAAGTACTGGCGTACCTGCATGACTGCGATAGTCCCATGTCTAGGTACAATTAAGTCTTGGCCATAGAAATGGTAAGATGGCTTGCCTTTAGGAAAGTCTCGAGGACGAGACTTGTTCTGAGTGGTGTATGTTGTAGTGCCCCGCCCCGCAAAGTCAATCGGAGTAATCGAAACGCCGACGGTGTTGGGCCTTAGCCCTGCAACGGCTGCTCGAAGGCTCGCTCGGTCAAGACGATCGCTCACTCAGGTGGGGTAGTTTCGGTAAACTTGCCTCATCTTTGCCTTCATATAATAAATCGTATTTTCAACTTGCACAAGTAGGCTTAATAATAAAAGAGACGAATCCACATAGCTAAGGGAATAATCCCGACGGGTTGAAATAAGTTAGAACATGGAAAACGTCCCACGGTCGGCCTAGAGTTGGTGCACGGCGTGCTTTAAAAATGACACTCGGACCTTTGTCCCGTGGCTTGGGAGAAGGAAAGTTGATCTTCGACACAAAATCTATGAACTTGCCTAAGTCATAGGCGTCTCCCACATAACCGCTTGATAAAACGTGCACGGTTCTACTGCGCAAGGCTTGGCATAGCCTTTGCTCGTCCCTTGGGTTAAGTTGTAGGCTTGAGTAAGTTAGGAAAAGTTATGCCGGTCGATCTAAGTCATACCAAGTGCTGTTCCGCTCATTCTGCGATTGTCAAGATAAATAGTCCCACGATCCCAAGGCCCGTCATATGAGATATGACTTGGGCGATAGCGTCGCGTAGCACACGAGTCGGTTTAAGGTACGAGCCACGATTGGTTCAGTAGAAAGTTAGCCACGGTCTGTCGATACTTAAGGAATACAGTATGTTCAAGTTAAGTGGGAAGGCTATGCAGTAGTCATTTCCGGAGTTCAAAGAATGTTAAGTCTAAGCGATGGTTAGTCGCCGAGAGGAAATGTGTCGGGACTGTGGTTCAGTCGCCGAGGTAACCCTGGTTTAGGGCTCTGCAAAAGAAGTGTGAAAAGTAAAAAGAGTAAAGCAAAGGAACTAATTGATGATGATGAGACCATACATTACGTTAAGTCTAGAAGTTAGCGTAGGCGCGTGGTCATGGACAACTTGTCGACAAGGGCGATGGTTCTTCGGATCGGAAACCTTGGGCCAGGGACCGATCCGGCCTAGGAAGAACAGATTATAGCCGAGCTGGGTATGAAGCAACTGGTAGGTCGGGGACTTGCATCGAGGATCGCAACCGGCGGTACAAGGGTCCCGAATGCCAGGCTATGTCCAGGATGGCTAGTTAATGCCAGTGACCTTTTATATAGATGTGTCGGCACGGGCGGCAAATCTGCGTGTGTGCCTTTGGATTGAGTCGAGTTGAATATGGATGCAGTTAGAAGACACAATGTCTGGGCCTAATATTTGGCTACAGCGAAGGCGGCGTGCTTCGATACGGGATATGGCATCGTGTGTTAAGTTTGGCATAGAGTTTGCATAATTTAGACTTGAGATGTTGCGAGTTAAGTTAAGAAGGGCCGTAGGGCAAGTTGGTTGAAGTTACGTTGAGTTGTTGGGCACGACCTCAAAATATGAGGCACGACCGCGTCGTCACAACACAAGTGTAGGCGAGACTAAGCGAGGAGGTACTGCCTCGGAGATATTGAAGCATGAATCGAGTTCATGGCACGACCGAGTCGTTACGTCCCAGAGTTTGGCACAAAAGACAAGTATAAGTCGGTGCGTCGACAATGCAAGCATGGGATGGTCCTTAGACACAAGTATGCAAAGGCGTCAGTCCTAAAACTGATCCTAAGGCAAGAATAGAAAGACAATCGAAAAAAAGGGTTTATGTTGCACAAAGTAAATAAAACGTGTTGGTTTTGTATGGGTGGGCGAGGAGCTCACTCCACTAGTACAGTTGAGTACTGACACCCACACAGTATTTTATGTGCAGGCACAAGTAGAAGCTCGTGGCACGGAGCTCGCTTGGATGCGTCGAGGTACGAAGTTCCTTGGCGATTCGAAGCATGCGGCCGTGTGGATTGAAGACTTATACAGGACATAATGTATGGACATCGCCTTCCGAAACTTCTGCTGGCTCAAGCATTGTAATCGAGAGATGAGAGAGAGCAGAGTGACTTGTAAATAAGAGAAAAGTGAGCACGAGAGACTTATAATTTGGCCTTGTGCCCACAAATGTAATCTTGTATTCAATATCAATAAAGAGCTTCTTTTGAATGTCTTGTGTTCTTGTTCTAATTTTGCTGCAATGTTCAAT
This sequence comes from Iris pallida, assembly GCA_029216955.1. Taxonomy (NCBI): domain Eukaryota; kingdom Viridiplantae; phylum Streptophyta; class Magnoliopsida; order Asparagales; family Iridaceae; genus Iris; species Iris pallida. The sequence continues at coordinate 15,408,278 of JANAVB010007798.1, forward strand.
GTATCTGCTTGGGAATTCTGTGCGATGACCCCGTCGCCGCCGATGTAATCGGCCGTTATAAAACTGCCTTGCATGAGCGCAATCTAGGTTCGTGCGGCATCATGCCTTAGCGAAGACGATCGCTCCTACGGGAGCGGGGCGTGACATCCTTAAACTTCTCAAACGCTTCATCTTTATACTTGAGCAGATAGACGAATGCATACTTTGAGAAGTCGTCGATGAAAGTAATTAAATATGTCATCCCGGCCTTTGTGGAGAACTGATTGAAGTCACAGATATCTGAGTGCACCAACTCCAGAAGATCTGTACTTCGGCTTACCCATTTGAACGATTTCCTTATGATCTTTGTCTGCGCACAGACCTCACACTTTTCCAACTCCTTACTCCCATATTTGGAGATAAACCCTAGACCAGACATATTGTTTATTCTTTTACTATGAACATGTCCTAGTCTATTATGCCATAACTCAAGAGAATAACCAGAAGAAGAAACTGAATTCACTATCTCCATAGATTTACAAGTTGAAGTTTGAACATCCCTTCGGTGCAAAAGGCCTTTTCGAAGTATGTTCCTTTATAGGACATAACGACTTGACCAACGTTAATGTCCATCCTCAAGCCTACGTTACAGAGCAGACTTCTAGAGACCAGGTTCTTGGCAATAGCAGGTACGTGCTTCACATTCTGAAGCATCAGCGACTTCTCCGAAGTCAGTTGCAATACCACCGTCCCGATCCCGAGTACTTCAGCTTTGTTTGCCATTAAAATCTTTGATTGCAATTTCAATTACAAATAGAACAGTGTTACAATGTAGAACTTCGATGTAGTCCTAGGAGTACACTTTTGTTTTTATCTGGGTCCTGTGTCGATGGAGCGAGTGGTAATGCGTTGACTCCATTGACGATTTGATGACGGTTTTCGATTATTTGAAGGTCTGGATTGCTCTGGATGTCGGAGCTTGCGGAGGAGAAGAAGACGTTGAGTGCCTCTTCTGATCTCTGTGGGTGATAACTCTGATGCTCTGGTTACGTCTGTCTTTGTGCATCTCTGTATGTCTGTATGTGTGTAGAAGAAGGAAATGATCCCTCTATTTATAAGCAGGTTGGGCTGCTTATGCGCGCATATGTAGGATGCGCCTGTACGTGGGAATGCCACGTGGCTGGAGCAGCAGGCGGCACATGGATGATGTGCCATGACTTGTTGGTTGAATCCTTCGTGCTGCATTTGTGGGCTGGCACGTAGCAGTAGAGAGGATCTTTCGGTTGCTGAGATCTTAGGTGGTTAGCACCCTTTCATTGGCTGAACTGAGTCAAAGGACACGTGGCGTATATCTATGGCTCAAAGATCTCAGATTTGGTAGAGAGTGATCTGACATGATGTGCCTGGAATTGGGCGTAAGAGAAGACTTTGGTTCGTAACCTTCAGGAGTCACGAACCGGTCTGGGCACACGGCTTTTGAGGTGCATGCGAGTCTTCGGGCGCATAACTGCGGAGGCGCATGCGAATAGTCGATCGGCCACGTAGTTTGTAACCGCTAGAGGAGAGTAATGATAACGCTGACGTCAGCGGCGCTTCATTTTCTGTAAAAGCTGTTGCTGCTCTGTCATCGAGGCATGGCTGCTTTCATGTCAGACTTTAGCATTTAATGTTCTTGACGGGTGATGGGCCTTTGAGTGGATGCATTGATCTGCGTTCCACTAGGTGCATGGGGACACGTGGGACGCATCCTTATGAGGCGGTTGGTGCTGATGGGCGCGTCTGTATGATGCGCGGTCTGACCGGCGCATCTATTTGCATGACGCTGTAGAAGCATGGAAAAGTTAAAGAAAGATCCATGCGGCCAGAGAATCCCATGCGGCTCAGAGAAGTCATGCGGCTCAAGAATCCATACGGATCAAGGATCTATGCGGCTCAAGAAAGTCCTATACGGCTCAAAGAAGAGCCACGTGGCACGTAAACAGCTCTCCCATTCGTCCTTTACTGCATTAAATGCCTTGACGGCTGACATCACTGACAGGTCTGACACAAAGATATCATTATGACTCCCTCATAATGACGGACTCCTTGGGAAGCAAAAAAAATCTCTGACACAATCCCCCGAGAGTCAGAAACCTTCATGCGGCCTTGACACGTGGATAGTCGTATGGGGCCCAAGTGGAGACTTCCCCATGCGGCCCAAGTGGAGGCTCTCCATGCGGCTCATGGAGAACAGCCCCATACGGCTCACGAAGATCAGCCCTATGCGGCTCACGAAGATCAGTCCCATGCGGCTCATGAAGACCAGCCCCATGCGGCTCACGAAAACCAACCCCATGCTTCTCACAAAGACTAGCTCCATGCGGCTCACGAAGACTAGCCCTATGCGGCTCACAAAGACTAGCTCCATGCGGCTCGTGAAGGACAGTTCCATGCGGCCCATGAAGACTATCTCCATGCGGCTCACAAAGGCCATCCCCATGCGGTTCACTCATACTCGTCTTCAAAATGGGGGGGCACTCTTAGGCAGCCTGGACACGTGGCCGGTCTTATGCGGCTCAACTTTCCTGTGGCTCAGATTTCTGCTGTTATGACATGTGGCATGATAGCAGGGCACGTGGCATCAGATTGATCGAAATCTTTCAGCAAATTCTAATGAAATATTGGGATCAAATCAGATCATTTGCAAATAAGCCAATTAAAGACACATGTCGAAGAATCCGAGGTTTGCATGATAAATCGGGAGGATTTATGTCAATCAGCATTAATTATCCACAAAAGGCATTAATTATCCACAAAAGATTTGATACAATCACATTTATTGCCCAAATCTTGATGAACGGCCCAGATCCAATAATCATTAGCCGCCGACTTCCAAGAATGGACAACCATTGTAAACCCTAATGATGCTTCCCCACTCTTATAAATAGCAGGGTGCCATTCCCTTGCAAAGACACACGGAGATACGGAGAGACACATGTACACAGAGAGAGAGATACAGAGACAGACGCGCATTCAGAGCCAGAGAGCCTGAAGAGAGAGAGCATTTCTCCATCAACGCCAAGCAGTTCTTCCACAGAGCCAAAAAGCTACACCCGATCGTCCAAGGAGTAAGGCAGAGCGGCCGTCGCTTTCCCGAGCCTCTATCATTACCCCCCAGAATCTAAAATAAACAATTGTACTTAGATTGTTGTACCTAGGCTTTCTTTGTACAAACGAGTTTGTATTGTGAAGTAAAAGTCCAGTCCTCCGATAATTGTTCTGCTCTTTTATATTTCATGGCAAACACGATGGCGACTCTGCTGGGGACAAACTTCTCCACAGCTGAGGAGTTGGTGACGCAATCGGAGGCAGCCAAACTTGGCTCCAAGCAACAAAAGATGGTCGTCCGCTTCGACCAACAGGCGTTTGAAGAAATGCTCTCTGAAGGAAGTGTTGGCCCGATCCAGAAGTGAACCCGCACAAAGAAAGCTCGCTGCTAGTGGAGGCCAAAATCATTTGCTCCTCTACAAGTTCTGGACGGGGTACTCTCTGCTACCCAAGACGGCGAAGGCGATTCTCATACGGCTCCACTTCGAGCCGTAGAGCACTCTGCTGTCCCCAAGTTCGGCAGAGGAAAGCACTACGATGCTGGACTTGCAGGAACAAAGAGTAATTCCATACGCCCCAAGAAGAAGTCGAACACTCCTGTGGCCAAATCCGCCAACCACATGCAGGAGATTCATGCGGGTGAATCTGCCAGCCGCATGAAGAAATTCTATGCGGCCAAGTCATCCAGCCGCATGAAGAAAACTCATGCGGCTGAGACTCCCAGTCGCATGAAGAAAACCGATACGACTATGTCTGCCAGCCGCATGAAGACTATTGATGATAGCCGCATGACGTCTATTCCACGTGGCTCTGTCTTTGACCGTCTCTCCTATGGTCCTGATCTCCTGTGCTCCCAAGAAGACATGTCTGACTCTCTCCAGTATCACTTAGACTCTTCCTACTATGTGCCTCTACGCACTAGAGCGAAAAAGTCTAGGGCAGCGCGAGTTTGGCAAACTCGATCTGCTGATCCAACCTCTGACCATCCGAGCGTCCCGTATACCGTTATACGGGCCTCAGATGGGAAGTTGTACATGACCACTCGAGTCCAGCCCCCGGCGGCAAGTGGACAGAGAGGTTCGCAAAAGTCTCCCAAAATCCAGGGAGCAAACATGGTCGATCCCGACCCGTCTGACTTGCGTGAGGCCATCCTCCACAAACGCAAGGAAAGAGAAGATGCATCAGGGTGCAAAGAGTCCTCCCACGGACGTTATTACACCCAAGTCATCATCAACTGCTGCTGCAATAATGCGACGGTGCGAGAAGACCGGCAGTCCGTCTTTCAAAGACTGCAACAGCCGTCTTCAGGAGACGAGGCACTTCCCGTCGTCTCCTGCAACTCTGCTCAGAAAGTCCCCACTGATGGGAGAGGGAAGAAGACAAATGTTCCCAGCCCGAAGATTTCAACCACTTCGACTAAAAGACTGTCGTCTAAGCGGGTTCCCACCACCGGAGTTTTCCAAGGCACCCGTTCTAAAATAAAATCTGCTACAGTGGGAGATTCATCGTCCACAATACTGGGGGTTACTGGGACTGGGGGTAGCACTCCTTCGAACCTCCACGATAATCCGATGTTCCATGAAGACGAGTCGGGGGAGACAACTCCCCCATCAGATGCAGCAAACCCCGACGTCCTCGAGGATGTCCACGAATCCCAAGACGAGGCGAACTCGGAAACTGGGGGTACTGTTCCTTCCGAATCTGAACCAGAAGTGAACATACCCACGTACCCCGATGACTTCTCACTACAAGGGTATGATTCGGAGGGCGCTTCCTCCACCGCTCCGTCCATCTCTCCTCACGTGAAGACGGTATTCATGACAGACAGCAGCCAAGGTGGTTCCAGTGATCGCCAACGCATCGACACGCTCGAATCCATATTGCTTGCCTTGGTCAAGTCTGTAGACGAGATCAAAGCGGCCCTTCCAACTCTGCAAGGAGGGACGCCTGGCCAAACAAGCGCAGGTCCCGCGGTCAATACAGACTCGAATTCAGCAGCACCGAACCCGGGTAATAATCCTCCTGAAGTAACGGCCCCCACCGCCGTAGATGAGTCCCACGAAGCGAGAAGAGAGGTCCAGGAGCTCCGAGCCATGTTTCACGCTCGAGAAAATTCTCCAGACCTCAGAATACGGCAACCGTACCCTGCTGCATGGAGGGATGTCCCCTTTCCGCCAAGATATAAGCCATTCAACATCAACCCGTATGATGGCAAGACCTCCGTAAGTCGGTACATTACTTACTTCGAGGTCACCACCGACCATCTTCCCCATGACGATGCCATTCTCACACGATTATTCATTGGGGCATTGGAAGGAGTCGCCTTCGACTGGTATCGCAACTTGCCAGACAACTGTATCCACTCCTTCGTCGGCTTCAAGCGCATGTTCTTGGAGAGATTCTACGAAGTAGGGCAGGACATCATAATGTCCACCCTCATGGACGTCGTCCAAGGGAAGAAAGAGCTGACAAGAAACTATATCGAGCGGTTTTGCCAAACTGCAATGAAGTTGCCATCTGGAAATCCGGATTCCTTCTTGATCGAAATTTGCCAAAAAAGATTGCTCCCAACAATCAGTCTCTGGATGGGCAAAAGTCAATTCAAGGATTGGAAGACGTTCATCATCAGTGCCACCAGCGCCGAAGAACGATTAAAGAAGGCTCGCCAATTGGGATTGCACATCTCGGATGGAGAGAACAAAGGCAAGCGTCCTAACACCAACAACGACAATGGGGGTAGCCCCTTCAACAATCGGGACAGCAGGGGTAAGCAGGCTATGGTGGCCGACACAGCACAGAAACCTGAGCCAAAGCAGGCAGACAAACAATGGCCGCAAATTACTTACTCCTTCGAAGACGGTCACGTCAAGCCCATCTTGGACATGCTCATACAAGGAGACAGAATTCAGCTTCCTCCACCAAGACGGGAACCACGGCCGACGGAGATGGAGAACCCAAAGTACTGCCATTATCACCGCTACGTCCACCATGCTACACACGACTGCTACCAGCTAAAATGGTACATCCAAAACCTCATCGATTCGAATGCTCTGGCTATCGATTTCGAAAAGGTAACCGTGGCAGCCAACATGGTGTCAGTACAATTTGGCAGCTTTCCTTCAACAGAAACTTAAGACGGGGTGGTTCCCATCCTTCTGGCGACAATGGAGATTGCTAATCTTCAACCTCCCCGAGATCAGGCTACTGGTCTAGTGCCCCTTACCACATCACGAGGGGAGGTCATTTGGATCCATCCAGACTTGGTATCAGAAGTGACTCAGTCCATACCATCTTGCAAGAAGAAGAGTGGAAAAGTTAGGTCCTGCCGCACAATCTCAGCAGATATTGAAGAAGCTATAGCCGTCGTCACACGGTCTGGGGCACAATCCCAACATGTGGCTGACAATCCGGCTGAAGATCATCAGCCCGCTACAATGGACGCTCCGAAAAGAGGCATCACAAGGGCTGGAGAAGCCCTACAACTTCGACATCTTAGCGCAATTGGCCAACACACCGGCCAAGTTGTCATTATACGAGCTTCTAAGACTCTCCAAGGATGTTCGTGCGGCTTTGAGCGATGCACTCCAAAATGCCGACGCATACCTGGCTCAGGTCAACCTCACAGGAGAAAACCTGCCTGCATATCTCCAAGACAGCGCCTGCACGGGAGCAATGTCCAACATTGTCTTCACTCCGCAGGACATGCTCATCAAAACCAATCTGCACGATCGCCCACTATACTACACTGGATACATCGACGACGTAAAGGTGGATCGGATGCACATCGATCCTGGCTCCTCCATAAGCATTATTCTGAAGGGTTTGTTACATCATCTCCGCATCCCAATGCTTCGCCTGATGCCTACAAGCACTGCCATCAGCGGTTTCAATTCGGGCAGGAGGTACCCAAATGGGAAGATTTGTCTGAAGTGTCAGATTAGCGATCTCCAATCAGAAGTCACCTGCTACGTCATAGATATAGACACTTCTTATAACATCCTCTTGGGGCGCCCATGGATACACGATTATATGATCGTGCCTTCCACACTGCACAAGTGCTTCAAATATGTCGACAAGCACGGCTTCGTGAGGACGGAATTTGTTGATATCGATCCCTTCAAAGGGGTCGAATCCTACTACTCAGACTCCTGTCTGTACGAACAGTCGAAGAAGCATCTTGGTGAAGGAGATGTGCAAGCTCGTACCGAGACAGCCACAGGATCAGAAGAACCTCTGACGATCCACCTCCAAGCTTGCAAACCTGGCAAGTCTGCACCCCTTACCGCCACTCTGCGTAAGGACGCAATCAGCCTCTCGGCACAAGAAAAGCAGATGATAATCCGGCTACCAAGGTCTGGCCAAATGCCAAGACCCTCAATAGAGCCATTGACAATCAGGCTACCGAGAGTCGGCCAGCCACAAATGGAAAAGCTCAATCCCTCCGACAAGCCAATGACGATACGCCTTTCCAAGAAAGGTCGTCACCCCGATGCAAGACCTAGAATTTCTAGCGAACCAACCACTCCCCGTCGAGTATCGAGCACCAGACTGGGGGTCGCTAGTCTGCCAACAACTCCACGCTCTGCTCCACTAGCTGAACCTCTGACGATCAAGCTGCCTAGGTCGTCCTCTCAGTCTTCGTTTATACAGGGGATAGCCGAAGAGGAACAGGAGCTAGCCAAGTATGTGGCTGCCCACATTGATGTTCCCTCCGCAGATGATATAATCCCCCTAGAAAAAATACCTTACTTCATCAATAAAGGGCTATCTTTGAACTACCTCGAGCTCAATAAGCTATGTACAATGTATGCTATGGAACACGGTATAGGCACTCACCTACACACACAGGTGACAAATGTGTACACCGCAATCCAGCTTACTCCAGTGGAAGATGCTTACCGCATAATCGAGGGAGGGAACCATCCAATCATCTTCGGTCGGAAGGACGATCTGCATCCCTTCACCATAGAAGAAGTCGACCTTGGATCAGATGTCGGAAGACTGCCTCTGTATCTTTATAGTCTCCAATCCAAATATCTCATGCAGAAACAGGGGTATGATCTGGAGACGACGCCAGGCCTGAACTACGGTACTGGACGACGATTACCTTTGAAGCCACCGGTCCCGGCTGGCAAACCACGGGACTACTATAGCAAAACTCGGTATGGATTAGGGTATGTTACACCTACGACGACCCCTGAAAGTTCAGATGAAGAATGTGACTGGCATTCACATTCGACCGGGTCACCAACTTCTGACTCTGATACCAGCATCGTAGACATATTCAGACAAGTCCTGTCAGTCAACATGGCATTCGCCGATGCTTATGAAGAAGACGAAGACATCCCTGAAATCCTCGAGCTAGAGCCGTGGGCCCAACAGTTGGATGCACAATGGGAAAAGCAGTTCGAACAGAGAGAACCTCCTACTGAAGATGAAGTCATACAAGTGGACCTCGACAGCGAATGTTCTCCAAAACCGATCTTCGTCAGTAAAAGCTTAACAGACGAAGAGCAAGAATCGCTGCTGGAACTTGTCAAAGAATATATTGATGTGTTCGCCTGGAGCTATGAAGACATGTCGGGGTTAAATTCCGATATTGCTCTTCATAAACTCAACATTCGGCCGGATGCAAAGCCAGTCAAGCAACAACAGCGACGCTTCCGCCCAGGCATCATGGACGCGATCGAAGTCGAAATCAACAAGCTGATAGCTAGCGACTTCATTCGTGAGGAACAACACCCGGATTGGGTCGCCAACATAGTACCCGTCCTCAAGAAGAATGGAAAGATTCAAATCTGCATCGACTTCCGTAACCTGAACGAGGTATATCCCAAAGATGAATTCTCCCTCCCTATCACAGATATCATGATTGACAACACTTGCAGCTTCGAACGTATGTCATTCATGGATGGCTTCTCGGGGTACAACCAAATCAAGATGTCTCCTGACGACGAAAAGCATACATCATTCCGAACACCGATTGGCACATACTGTTACACAGTCATGCCTTTCGGTTTGAAGAATGTCGGCGCCACCTATCAAAGAGCCATGAGTATCATCTTCAGAGACCACTTACGCAAGATGGTAGAGTGCTATATTGATGACATCGCCGTCAAGAGTCGCTGTAAGGGAGATCATCTGCAGGATCTGAGGACGGTATTCGACCTGATGTGAGCACACAATTTGAAAATGAACCCTACGAAGTCCTTCCTGGGAGTATCCAGCGGGAAGTTCTTAGGTTTTATCATCACCGCCAAGGGTATCCATATAGACCCTGAGAAGACAAAGGCAATTATGGAGATGGGTCCCCCGAGAAATCTCTGCGAACTCAGAGACCTTCAAGGGAGGCTAGCTTACATCAGGAGGTTCATTTCTAACCTCTCCGGGAGATGTCGGCCATTCACCCATCTCATGAAGAAATACGTCTCATTCGTATAGGACGAAGAATGTCAGCATGCCTTCGACAGCATCAAAGAATATTTGTCGAACCCTCCAGTCCTGGTGGCCCCGGTCGCTGGAAAACCATTCCTGCTCTATATACACGCAATGGAGCATTCCCTTGGCGTCCTGCTGGCACAAAACAACAATGCAGGCCATGAACAAGCCATATACTATCTCAGCCGAATGATGATTGGGCCAGAACACCGATACACCGCCGTGGAGAAGGAATGCCTCGCTCTGGTGTTCGCCATTCAGAAGATGCGGTACTATGTCACTGGACAAACAATACATGTGATCTCACGAGTCAACCCTCTCAGGGTCCTCATGACTAAACCAGGGGCACTCAGCTCTCGCCTCGCTATATGGCCAATATTGTTGTCCCCTTATCATATGATCTTCGTCCCACAAAAAGCTGTCAAAGGTCAAGCCCTGGCGGACTTTTTGGCCGTCCACCCAGGCTCGGAGTCCTCCAGAATATATGAAGAGATCCCAGATGAGGTCGCTGACTCGCATGCAACCTCTCACGATGATATATGGCGAATGTTCTTCGACGGTGCTTCAAGAACGGGACCCAAAGGCAATATCGTCGTCGGAGTCGGGGTTGTACTGGTTTCCCCTTCCGGATTGGTGATCAATCGCACTTACTCTCTCACAGAACCCTGCTCCAACAATGTGGCCGAATACAACACTTTGGTCATTGGCCTCCAATTGGCAAGAGAGCTGGGGGTAGAATATCTTGAAGCATACGACGATTCCCAGTTAATCGTCAATCAGATCCGGGGCTCATACGAAGTCCGCCACGAAGACATGATCCCCTATCACCAAATAGCGATCAACATCATCTCGTCATTCAAGGGGTTCTTCATCGAACACGTTCCCAGACTTCGAAACATCGAAGCCGATGCCCTAGCTGGCCTTGCCGCTTTCCTAGCAGTTCCGAACTATGCTCGCCAATCAGTGGATGTGATAGGCCATGAACTGGTCTGTCCCAAGAATAATGTATAATTCGTGGCAAGTTATTCCGCCCAGACGATTGACGAAGTCCCGGATTGGAGACAACCATTCATTGACTTCGTCGTCTATGATATCCTGCCCGAGAACCCAAAGGAAGCCACCTCCATCAGACGGCATTCTCTCAGATTCTTCTACGATACAGAAACAAAAATGCTGTATCGGCGATCCTACAATGGATTATTGCTTTGGTGTCTGTCAAACGCAGAAGCCAAAGAAGCCGTACGAGAAGCTCATAACGGTGTTTGCAGGGCCCATCAGCCTGGCCCTAAATTGCAAGACCGTCTTCGCCGAATGGGCTACTACTGGCCCATGATGGTAGCAGATGCGATAGACTATGCTAGAAAGTACAAAGCCTGCCAAGTCCACGCGGACTTCATCCACCAACCATCCGAATTTCTACATCCGACAGTGGCATCCTGGCCATTCGAAGCATGGGGGATGGATATCATTGGTCCAATCACTCCACCTTCCTCCCGAGGACATCGTTTCATACTCGCAATCACTGATTACTTCTCTAAATGGGCGGAAGCTGTCCCGCTTGCAGAAGTCAAGACTTCAAACGTGATCAGCTTTCTTAAGCATCACGTCATCTATCGCTTTGGACTGCCCCGAAGGATCATCCATGATAATGGTCCGCAGTTTGCAAGCCACGCCTTCTATCGGTTCTGTGACAAGCACCGCATCCAGAATATTGCTTCGACGCCATACAATCCTGCAGCAAATGGGTTGGCAGTTCGTATCGTCCAACAAACGCGACTGGAACAAGAAGCTTGGTGAATGCTTGTGGGTGTACCGTACCACAGTCCGAACGGCCACAGGGAACACACCATTCTCCCTGGTGTACGGGAGTGAGACAGTTCTCCTATTAGAGACTCAAATACCCTCACTCTGCGTCGCCCTCACTTATCAATTGACGATGGATGATAACTACCGACGTCGACTACAAGAGTTAGAGGCCTTGGATGAAAAGTGCCTCCTGGCTCAACAAAGGATCGAACTATACCAAGCATGCATCTCTGGAGCCTTCAACAAGAAGGTTAAAATCAGAACATTCCAAGTGGGTGATCTCGTCCTGGCAGTCCGAAGGCCGATGGTCATGACTCACAAGACCACCGGCAAGTTCCAGCCGAAATGGGAAGGTCTATTCATCATTGAGGCTGTATTCTCCAACGGTGCTTACTGCCTCGCAAAACAAAATAGAGACTTGCTCATATTGCCCGTCAACGGCAAGTTCCTGAAGAAATATTACGTCTAAACGATATTTTCCAGATCATTGAGTCATGTACCCGCTGGTGCCGCTGAACTCACATCAACAAAATTCCAGATCATTGAGTCATGTACCCGCTGGTGCCGCTGAACTCACATCAACAAAATTCCAGATCATTGAGTCATGTACCCGCTGGTGCCGCTGAACTCACATTCACAACATTCCAAATTATCGAGTCATATACCCGCTGGTGCCGCTGAACTCACACCCCCAAATTTCTAGATTATCGAGTCATGTACCTGCTGGTGCCGCTGAACTCACGACCACTCATCCCAGATTATCGAGTCATGTACCTGCTGGTGCCGCTGAACTCACGACCACTCATCCCAGATTATCGAGTCATGTACCTGCTAGTGCCGCTGAACTCACGACCACTCATCCCAGATTATCGAGTTATGTACCCACTGGTGCCTCTGAACTCACATTCCGGTCACTCTCTCAGATAGTAAGTCATGTATGATCATACCTCTGAACTTTCTTCCTGGAAGAGATCCTCCCTCATGATCCACTACCCGCACTCCCAGTGCACAAAAAGGGTAACCGATCCACGAAATTCCAAAACGGCCATGTCCTCATTACCTCTGAGTCGTTTCACTTCCGCCAAAAACAAACCACCCCTTGCATAGAACTTCCATGTCCTCATTACCTCTGAGTCGTTCTATGTACCCTCCTTCATTGAGCCCACTCCTGTCATGTCCTCATTACCTCTGAATGGGAAGGCTCCGTCGAAAAAACCTTCATACTTGTCATGTCCTCATTACCTCTGAGTAAGTATGATGATTCCCTTTTGACTTATTATTTGTACCCACAACCGGAGTACGCCAAGGATAATAGGTCCACAAAATTTCCCCGCTGAGTCTACTCCTGCCATGTCCTCATTACCTCTGAGCAGGAAGACTCCACGGTAAAACCTTCGTACTTACCATGTCCTTATTACCTCTGAGTAAGTATGTTGGTCCTCTCTCGTCTTATTATCCGTACCCTGAACCAGGGTACGCCAAGGGTAATAGGTCCACAAATGTCCTCTGTTGACCACAAATGTCCTCTGTTGACCACAAATATCATCTGTTGAGTCCACTCCTGCCATGTCCTCATTACCTCTGAGTAGGAAGACTCAACGGCAAAACCCTCATACTTGCCATGTCCTCACTACCTCTGAGTAAGTGTGTTGGTTTCCCTCCATCCTATTATCCGTGTCCTAAGTTGGGGTACGCCAAGGATAATAGGCCCACAAATGTCCTTTGCTAAGTCTCTTAGTATAGGCCCACCATTCCTCATCATGCCCCGGGAGCCCAGCTGCTCCATGGCACTCTATCTACCGATACTGGGAACGTCCACAACAACATTACCGTAGAGCCGTTCTAGGTATCCCCAATCAAACTTGTTATCCGTACCTAAAACCAAGGTATGGCAGGGGTAACAGGTCCACAAATAAATCCCCCATGTGGGGCAAACATCATCACAATACCACAGACACAAACAAGCAATACAAATAAAGGGTAGAATGGAAAGTACTCTTTATTTGAAGGACGAAAAAAGCACTACATGTTTTGGGACCATGTCCCTCTCAAAGAGAAAAAAACAGGAACAAAACCAAAAAAAAAAGGCCGACTATAGTCCGGCATTACACAGTTCCAAGAGGCGGCTTCTCACCAAGACAGTCCCCCGTTCAAGCCTCTATTTCGCACGGCGCTCGGCCTCCTGGGACAACTGCTCTGCATCATTCAGATACATATATGCCTGCCAGTCGTTCTCCATCTTCTTTAGGGCAAGTTCTAGATTGGCAGAAGCCCTACTAAACTTGTCAGCCTCCTGAATGGCAATTCCTTTCTCAGCACGAGCAGCTTCACGCTCGGACTCCAAGAAAGCCAGCTTTCTCTGAAGCTCAAGGATTTGCTCCCTGGTGTCAGCTACCCCGCGGGAGGCCGCCGCTTCCCGAGCCGCACAATCTTCAGTCCGACGATTCCATTGATCATACAACTGAGTCAGATCCTTGCGGTCCTTCAATATAGTTGGCTTGATCGATTCCCGAGCAAGCCTAACCTTTTCCACCGCGGTCAAAAGAAAATTGCGCTCTTGGTTTATTACCGCGGGTAAATCAGCTTGCTGCAGCACGCGGAACTGGGCCACAAGACGATCAGCCTCTAACAGCTTAGGCTCCAGAAGCACAGCCAGTCCCGCTCCACCGGGGAGTGTTCTAAGGATATTAATTTGGCCACCGGCGCACTGGCGGGCCATAGAAAAAGGAGTCCCCCTCTCCACAGCTGCCTCAATCCCCCTCTTCAGGTGGCGGTAGAAACTGTCAACCACATCCTGGGATACTTCGTCCAAAATTTCCGTAGAGGACGGCGTCAAAGGGAGTGTGGCAGGCAGTACCAAAGGAGTAGCCTCAGAACTTGTCGTCCCTGTCACCAGGGAAACGAATTCTGTACGAAAAGATGCATGGATCGCAGCTAGCTCCTCTTCCACCGCCCGAAGAGCCTGGATACTTGGTAGAGCGGAAAGGTTAACTCCCGAAACCCTATTCGCAGAGGATGGTGCAGAAAGCGTCATCCCTTGCCCCAGCTGTGCTATCACCAGAGCTCCCGAACTTGAGTCCACCTCGGCAATGTCCGTCGTCGACAATGAAGGGGTGGGACCTGCACGTCCAGAGCAATCATTAATCCATGGAGGACAGGGTGATAGAAGCAAAAAGGCCTCCTCACAAGTTAAGAAGCTAGTTTATCTTACCAGGGGAAGAGCTCTGAGGCTGCAGCTCGTTCAAAGCTAGCATGGACTCCCCACCCGCAGCTCCCAACTTGAATTCAATTGGCTTTTCTGCCTCTGAAGGGGAGTCAGCCGGGTCAGCGTCATCCTGTTGGAATTCGGCTGTCTCAGGGACAGGGGCAATAGAGCCCATGTCCCCATGAGTTGAGGTCTCAGCAAGATGAGACCCCCCTGCCGCCTCCGGAAGAGCCCCAGCGGAAGTGATGGCAGTGCACATATCGTTGATCAAAGTAGACAAGGCTGGATCGACTTCAGTAGTCGAGTCTCGAGAAGCAGACTCCCCGGATGCCTACAAAGAGCAAAAAAAGGATTAGGCCATAATTTAGAAAAAGAAGGAAAAGGTGGCTGAAATTCCAATCACCTCAGAAATAGCGTCAACATCAATAAACAGCCTGCGACGTCTTACCGCAGCCCGCTTTGTGGAGTAGGTCCTGCCATCGTCAGTAGACAGACGCCTGCCTCGTGGGCGCGAAGCACCAAGCACAATAGGCGGATGGTCCTCCACATCTTCGTCCGGCACAGTAGGAGGCTGGTTCCCCACCTCCTCGTCCGAAGAGTGCGACGAGTCATCGGCGGCCTGCTCGTCATCCTCTTCGTCCGCCGCAGTGGACTCCAAGTCTGGCACGGGAACCCTATTCACACCTCTCTTTCTCTTCCTGGAACCCTCTGGCTTTTCTGCCAAGCCGGTCCCAACAATGAAGCTAGTGTTCATGTCAAAGTTCACAGGATATTTACTCGCCGCAACGTGATAAAGAGCCGCCATGTACAGAATATCCCCTTGCGTATTAGCGTTAGGGACTGAGAAGCTAGCCCGAGTATGAACAGTATTGTAGTAATGCCACGCCCGGATGCCGTCAAGGACACTGCCCTCGAAGCCCAGGCAAGCACTGGGGCAGTCAAGGAACAGCTGACTATACCCGAATTGACGAGAAAACCTACTAGGCAAATAAGGCTCCAAGTACACGTTATTTCGGTAACGATATACTAGATGCGCAGGGCAAATATTGTGCAGCCATAGAAGCATCTTCTCGGATAAGAGCTGGGGAGGTTCAATGCCATCAACGTGTATCCTCCTCACTTCTCTAGGGGTAAACTGAAGAAGAGACACAAAGAAGTCGGGCCCGTCAACTCTTGCCAACACCCTCCGACAAGCCGGCATGGTGTCATACTCCCAAGATTGGTGGCGGTATCGGAAGAGGAAGGCGTCATCAGCGGTGACATCATCCTCAGTCCCGGGCCTCATCAATGACCTATAGTGCATTAATAACCATCCCACGAGGTAGTGGTATGGTAGCTCTATCCGCTCAAAGTCCAGCGTCGTTTCACTAGCAATAACTTTAGATGCAAAGGCACGAAGGCCGTGGTGTATGCTACACACCATAGCCGGAAGAAACGCCAGTCTTACTTTGAAGACCAGCTTTACAATCGGGAGAATGAAGTGGTGGCTGATCCTTTCTATAGAACCTGCCCCTCCCGAGACCACGCAATTTCGTAGCCATACCATCAAGAACCCGGCCAAGATTGCTTTCTCCGACATCTGCCGGGTACCGTAGTGGAAATAACTGAAGGAGTCGGTACGACTCCCAAACCTGTCACGGGTGGACCTCGACCTTTTGGCCTTCAACATCATGTCCTTCATCTCCTCCGGGGTTTGAGGACCACGAGAAGAGACCCGGCCGGAAGGACGTAGTTTGAAAAGATACGCAACCCAGGCTGTAGTATGAGGGGCGCTCCCGGTAAACATCAACGAAACCAGGAAATCGACGATCCAGATCATCGAATTCCTCATTCGTTGGGGTATATACTTCAAATGCCTCGCCTCCCCACGGCAGCTTGGAAACAGCATGCATCTCATGGAGAGCGAGTCCTAACTCCCCTCCGGGCGCGAAGAAAGTCCCCGTACGCCGGCTATACATCTCCAAAAGGGCCATAAACAGCGGCTTGTTAATGGGCAATCTGTAACAAGTACCTCGGATGGCGTAGTAAAGGTCAATCTTTCGAAGGAGTTCCTCGTAGTTCCTCAGGATCCACGAGAAAAGATTGGCCCATGTGGGAATGGGGTTTATCCAATTCAGTAGCGACAACCTGCCCACAGGATAGGACCCCTTGCAAGCGAGCTGGTTCAGGAAGGTATCAGATCGGGTAAAAGTGAAGTTGGGCCCAGACACGTTTATAAAAGTACCAGGAAGCAGCCCCATCACACTCCTGCTGACTGACTCCTCACCTGCACATGCTGACCTGATACTCATATTATAGTGGATGTTGCCCACAAACATCCCCTGTTGGGTGGGAGTCAGGGAGCCCGCCATTCTCCTGCTCAACGGCACCATATTAAACCATGAGAGGAGAAAGTGCCGTTCCATCTCGGGAACATGGATATCCACACCATCCATAGTGAAGTCCCAGTTCTCAGAAACATCCAGCATTCGGGAGTTCTTTACGGATAAAGCATCTTCCAAGAGAAAAGCTGGTTTCAGATATTCTCCATCCAGTTTCCCCGAATTCATCATAGTGCAAAGGAAATGGAAAGGCTGGTTGTTGATGGCAGCCACCCTCTCCAAAGGCTCATTAGGGGGAAATTGATCTGTAATATATCGAATTAGATCGTCAAGCCGTACACCCATGGCAAACTGAACCGAACCCACTAGAAGCTGTCCGGCCGGGTTGGTTGGGAGGTTCACTGGAAAAGGACAGAGGAAACAGGATTAAAAATAGGTTAAAACGAAACCACTTAGAGTTTCTCAAAAAGAAATTTCTACGAGCCTATGCGGCTCGGATCGACGAAGCCTTATGCGGCCCAGTTCAGCTGAGTTTCATGCAGCACGACTTCAACAGAGCCTATGCGGCTCGGGTCTGCACAGCTTCATGCGATCCAATTCAGTTAGGAGTTCCATGTGACACTGATTCGATAGCTTATGCGGCTCGGATTAAAACTTATGCGATTCTATCTCGCAGAGGAGTTTATGCGGCACGACTTAGCAAAATTCTATGCAGGCCAGGTTGTCAGGAACATATGCGGCTCCGGTCAAAAGAGACATTATGCGGTTCATATCCAGAAGTAATCTTGCGACTCAAAATCCTTCTCATGCGGCTCATACATAGGGAATGTCCTATGCGGCTCGGATGCGAGAGGGTCATGCGGCCCATACAATGCATGCGGCTCCATCATGATCGAGCTTGAGCCATCCAAACGATGAAGGCTTGTGCATAAATCATGCAACAGAGCCATGGATTCTTAGGGTTCAAAGTATTCAAATCTTTTTCTTACCTTTGAAAGCAGGGCAGAGATCAGGATGCACTTCGGGCACGGCGGCCGACGAGGGAGCCACCTTCTTGCCTTTTGCGGCAGCGGAGACGACCTTGGAAGATTTGGGGACCATTTTCGACAGTCGAAGAATGGAAATAGAGAAGGAAAGGAAAGACAGCAACAATTGGAGACGAAGGAGGAAGTAAAGAAATCCCTCCGACTGAACCCATCCATATTTATAAAGAAGATCAAGGCGCTTCGATTCTCGTGCAGAACAAAAATCAACTCTTCGGTTATCGAGGCGAGCCGCCTAAAATGAAGGCCAGACTCCTAGGATCTCGCCCCAAAGCTGACAGCAAATCAACAACATTTAATGCAAAAGGTCTCCATACGTGGCAAGTTGACGTGGAGGAAAGCCTCTGCGGCTGAGACACTTATGCGGCCCGAAATCCCCTGCGGCCTAGTCATCCATGCGGCCGAGACATCATATGCGGCCAGAAGAATACATGGCCATGCTTCTTATTCAAAGCATTTCAATTTTACAAATTGAAAACTTTAAAGGGGGTCTTGTAGAAGCATGAAAAAGTTAAAAAAAGATCCATGCGGCCAGAGAACCCCATGCGACTCAGAGAAGTCATGTGGCTCAAGAATCCATACGGATCAAGGATCTATGCGGCTCAAGAAAGTACTATGCGGCTCAAAGAGGAGCCATGTGGCACGCAAACAGCTCTCCCATTCGTCCTTTACTGCATTAAATGCCTAGACGGCTGACATCTTTGACAGGTCTGACACAAAGATATCATTATGACTCTCTCATAATGACGGACTCCTTGGGAAGCGAAGAAAATCTCTGACATAATCCCCCGAGAGTCAGAAACCTTCATACGGCCTTGACACGTGGATAGTCGTATGCGGCCCAAGTGGAGGCTCTCCATGCGGCTCATGGAGAACAGCCCCATGCGGCTCACGAAGATCAGCCCCATGTGACTCACGAAGATCAGCCCCATGCGGCTCATGAAGACCAGCCCCATGCGGCTCACAAAAACTAACCCCATGCTTCTCACAAAGACTAGCTCCATGCGGCTCACGAAGACTAGCCCTATGCGGCTCACAAAGACTAGCTCCATGCAGCTCGTGAAGGACAGTTCCATACGGCCCATGAAGACTATCTCCATACGGCTCACAAAGGCCATCCCCATGCGGTTCACTCATACTCGTGTTCAAAAGGGGGGCCACTCTTAGACAGCCTGGACACGTGGCCGGTCTTATGTGGCTTAACTTTCCTGCAGCTCAGATTTCTACTGTTATGACATGTGGCATGATAGCATGGCACGTGGCATCAGATTGATCGAAATCTCTCAGCAAATCCCAATAAAATATTGTAATCAAATCAGATCATTTGCAAATAAGCCAATTAAAGACACGTGTCGAAGAATCCGAGGTTGGCATGATAAATCGGGAGGATTTATGTCAATCAGCATTAATTATCTATAAAAGATTTGATGCAATCACATTTATTGCCTAAATCTTGATGAACGGCCCAGATCCAATGATCATTAGCCGCCGACTTCCAAGAATGGGCAACCATTGTAAACCCTAATGATGCTCCCCCACTCTTATAAATAGCAGGGTGCCATTCCCTTACAAAGACACACAGAGATACGGAGAGACACATATACACAGAGAGAGATACAGAGACAGACGCGCATTGAGAGCCAGAGAGCCTGAAGAGAGAGAGCATTTCTCCATCAATGCCAAGCAGTTCTTCCACAGAGCCAAAAAACTGCACCCGATCGTCCAAGAAGTAAGGCAGAGCGGCCGTCGCTTTCCCGAGCCTCTATCGTCACCCCCCAGAATCTAAAATAATACTTAGATTGCTGTTCCTAGGCTTTCGTCCCTAGGCTTTCTTTGTACAAGCGAGTTTGTATTTGTAGGCCTCAAAAAATAAAAGTCACGCTGAGTTGATCAGAACAAGTCACACAGAATGATCTAAGAAGCAGCACAAAAGATACGCTAAGTTCTGCCTGGCCATCTCCTTTAGAAGTCACGCAGAGACAGCTCAGCCATACGTCAGAATCATAATGACTGACAACACAACAGTCGAGAAACGTCTCCTCGTATGCCACGTATGCACAGAATTCAAGAGATCATCGCCGTCTTTTGCGTGATTTTCGAAATCTTCCTTAGCAAGACTCACTCTTCACCAAGTTGGCGTGACTTTGGGTCTTATCTTCATTTAATGCGGCTGATAATATAATCAATGTCAGAGATTCTGTGTCAGACGAAGCGTGCCAAATCAAGACAGCTGGCGGTTTGCGTGGATTCTGAACCTTCTCCTTCCTCAAGTTTGCATGGATTTTTGAGTTATTCTTCTCAAAGCCTGCGTGAATTCTGAAGTATTCTTCTTCAAAGCTTGCGTGGATTTCGCCTTCAACGAGTCTGCGTCAACGAAACTGCGTGGATTTTTTGCCTTCAGCAAGACAGCGTGGATTTCATTTCAACTGGAGTACATGGCAGCCATGCCACCGATCTCTCTCTCGCGTGCCCAGTAACTTGCACATGACTCATGCACTAATGCCATGTGTCCAACAGTTACGGGCCACGTCCAGTAACTACTCACTAACCCTGCGTGTATTTAGAGTCTGTATGACTTTTCAAATGCACTAGTGGTGAGGTAGTTATCTTTTCAGTTACTGTTTTGACTCTATAAATAGTGTTCTTTTTTTTATTCATTGTACAGATACATTGATATCTACTGTCAAAATTTTGAGAGCTTTTCTTCTTCGCATAGTCCAAGGGATAAAGCGATCGTCTTCTAGATCGGATTCCTACAGTTGTAATTTTCCTAGATACACAACAAATAAAGAGAATTTCTTTATGGAAAACAAATTGGCGACTCTGCTGGGGAAAACCATCTCCTCTTCTGAGATGGTAACAACTCAATGCGACACTTCGTCTATCGGCTCGACGAAGAAGGTGATGACGATCAAATTCGATCAACTTGCCTATGAAGAAATGCAGCGGGCTAAGGGTGGCAAGCCCATTTCAGCCTCCATTATCACTGCCAAGTCAAAGGGATACTCTGTCTATGTCCCTAAGAATCAGTTGGCAGTCAATGGTGAAGTCTCTGCCACAGTGTCTACTTCTAACACTGGCAAGAACTCCACTGCAAGCACGCACACTCTTGTGCGCTCGAAGATGACAGTAACTAAAAGTCACGTTGACAGTACTGGCTCCTTAGCCGAATCTGTTCCAGCGTGCAAATTCAATTCTAAAAGTCACGCTGACAGTACTGGCTCTTTAGCCGAATCTGTTCCAGTGTGCAAATTCAATTCTAAAAGTCACGCTGACAGTACTGGCTCTTTAGCCAAATCTGTTCCAGTGTGCAAATTCAACTCTAAAAATCATGCTGATAGTACTGGCTCCTTAGCCAAATCTATTCCAGTGTGCAATCCCGCATTCAAAAGTCACGCTGACAGTATTGGCTCCTTAGCCAAATCTGTTCCAGCGTGTAATTCTAAAATCAAAAGTCACGCTAACAGCTCTGGTTCTTTAACCAAGTCTGTTTCAGCGTGTATTTCATCAGAGAAGAATAACTCCTTAGTTATCTCTTCTTCTTCACCGAGTTCTACTAGAACTGGGGGTGGTTTTCCACACAAAGTCCCTTCGAAAAGGAACAACTCTTTAGTTGTTTCTTCTGTTCCTGTAGTTTTTACTCCAGGAACAGCTTTGACTGATACTTTTGTTAGTCAAAGGAAAGGAGATGGTCTTTTGACTACTCTTCCTTCTGGACATTCTATGTCTCAACATCTGAATGAGTCTAAGAAGAAATATTCCTTAATGTCTTCTTCTTTGATTTCTTCAAATTGGGCACAGAATCTGTCCATTAAAGAGGGTCTATTACCAACTCCTAATCAAGGGAGTGGTTTAACTCTTCTTTCTCTGCAAATATCCAGATCAATGGAAGGAAAACTCCATGTTTCCAAAATTAATATGTTACCTTCCACTGATTTAAGAACAAAACTCAGCACTTCTGGTGTTAAGAAACCATACCAATTGGATATGAAGATAAAAGATCCAGATGCAGAGTATGCAAGAAATTATGTGGCTCACATTAATCACTCTTTGTATAATCAAGAGCCATCAAGACCCAAGAACAGGAAGTATACTCCTCAATCTTCACAAACAGATTTACGGGAATATCTTCAACAGAAGAGAAGGAGTAATTCTATATCAAAGGAATATGCTGAATGTGACTTCTATCCAAGAGTCATAATTCAGTGCAGATGTGAATCAACAGTTCAAGACCATGGTGATCATGCTGAATGTGACTTCTATCCAAGAGTCACAATGCAATGCAGATGTCAAAATAAACGACAGTCTGTCTTTAATAGGATTCAGTATGAACCTATGCCTGATGAAGATGAGCCTTTGTTTGCCTCTGTCAACATGACTTCTCGGGACACCGGGGGTAGAGTTGATAGTCCAGATGGAGTATATAAAAACACCAGAGCAAGAGTCCTGGCTTCTAGTCAAAATTTGATCCCTGAAATTGACTCTGAATTTCTTGGAGAATCTAACTTCCCACCTCTTCCTACTGGGGGTAATTCTCCTATAGTTGACTTTGATACACGAAGCAATGATTCAGAGCATACAACATCTACTAGTTCATCAAAAATCCCTCATACAGTCACGACTTACATGGTTGATGGGAATACTGATGAACCCTCTTCTTCCCTGACTCCTCAAGATCAAAGAATTGCTTCTTTGGAACAGCAAATGAAGTCTATGACTGACACAATGAAGTCAATGTATGAACTCATGACAGCTCAGATGCAAAATCGACAGACTGTATCAGATGCCATACCAGTTGATACTGATATAAGTCTAATACAAGTTCCTCCAGCAGTACAATCCAATACT
Source organism: Iris pallida (assembly GCA_029216955.1). NCBI lineage: Eukaryota > Viridiplantae > Streptophyta > Magnoliopsida > Asparagales > Iridaceae > Iris > Iris pallida. The sequence goes on from JANAVB010007798.1 coordinate 15,431,005, forward strand.
CCTGGACCTGCTCAACCAAATCCTAGTCTCTCTGGAGCTGGGGGTAGTGCTTACAATGCTGTTCCTCCTCCTAACTATTCTCTACAAGCCACAACTCCATAATCTTTGGGAGTTGTCTCTGAAGAATTAAAAAATCTCAAAACTCAATTCGAGGTATTCAAACAGAAGGATGGTTTACAAAGATTAGGCATCAAGCAGCCTTATCCGATAGAATGGAAGCAAGTATCATATCCTCCTAAATACAAGCCTCCTACTATCTTATTCTATGATGGAACCACTTCTCCAAGTCAGTTTATCAATCACTTTGAAGTGATGACTGATCAACTACAACCAAGTGATGCCCTCCTTACTCGGGTATTTATTGGATGTCTCAAGGGAACGGCTTATGAATGGTATAGAAGTCTCCCAGATGGAAGTATTACCTCATTTGCTGGTTTCAAACAGATGTTTCTTGAAAGGTTCTATGAAGGGCTTAATGACATGACTATATCTGCTCTTATTAGAATCAAGCAGAAAAATAATGAATCTACAGAGGAATACATTGAACGGTTTCGAAGAGAAGCTCTGAAGATGCCTCTTGGAACTCCTGATGCTGTCACCATTGACACGTGCAAATCAAACTTGTTGCCAATCATCAGTATGTGGACAGGGTCCACTCAATTTCAAGATTGGCCTTTCTTCATAGTCAGTGCTAAAGCTGCAGAAATCAGTGCTGAAACCTTCAAAGGTTTAGGAGTGCAGATGACTCCTAAAGAAATAGGACAAGGGGCTAACAATAAAAATAATGCTCGCAAAGGAAAAGAAACTCTAGAAGTTAATCTTCAGATCAAAGATGCATTGAATGTTCAAACTCCTGCCTCTACGACTCAACAATCAAGAATACCTTGCCCCAGAGAAGAATATTCTTTTGATGACGACGATGTCCTTGGTATCTTTGAATGTCTGCTGAAAGGTAATAAAATACAATTACCAGAGATCAAGAAACCTGATGAAGCTGGTAAGACAGATCATCCTAAATACTGTCCATATCACAGAATGCTGGGTCATACAATTCGTACATGTTATGTATTGAAAGGAAAGATCCAAGAAATGATTAAATATGGAGCTATCTCTCTTACTCCAAAAGAGAAGACCGTCACCTCCAACGTCGTCTCTATGCAATTTGGAAATTTCTCTCCTCAACTCCTTGAAAGTAGGATTATTCCTATTCCCAAGGCAACTCTTGACATAGTGAATCTTCCTCCTCCACAGTCTGAAGTATTAGTGCCAATCACTTTGGAAACAGGAGAAATCATGTGGATCCATCCTGATCTAGTGGCAGATTTTGAATCGCCTTCTCCTCAAAAGATTTCTTCTCAAAAATCCAAGAAGGCTGGAAAGATCAAGTCATGTCATATGACTTCTCTTGGGTCTACCTCTGACACAGAGCCAAAAGACAAAGAAGAAGCACTTGTTAGAGCTACTCGAACGGGGAAATCTTACCTAAAGGATTATTCTAAAAATCCTGAAGATCCTACTGATATCCTTTCAGATGCTAAAGATGCTCCTAATGTTCCTCCCGAGGAAGAACCATCTACTGAACCTGTTCCTTCCAAGCCTACGGCTCTGGAGAAAGACAAACAACAGGCTCGGTTTGATAAGCCAATCAAGAAGTCTTCTCCTCTTGGACTTCAGAAGCCTTACAACTTCGACATTTTGGCTCAGCTTGCTAATACTCCCGCTAGAATGTCCCTTTTTGAACTTCTACGTCTTTCCAAAGAGACTCGGGAGACGTTAAGTGAAGCACTTCTACAAGCTGACTCTTGTCTTGCACAATTGAAGAAGCCGGATGCGGAACCTGCCACTTGCTTACATTGCAACAGTGTACTGGAGATTATCCCAAATATCACCTTTATACAAGACGACATGTTACTGGATGATAATCGACATGATCGACCTCTCTACTACACTGGTTATATTGATACGATGAAGATAGATCGTATTCTCATTGACCCAGGGTCTGCTATAAGCATAATGCCAAAGAGTTTGTTGGATGAACTAAAAATGCCTCTTCACAAACTCTCCAAGACGGTTACTACTATCTTGGGATTCAATCAAAGCCGAAGTGAGCCTTTGGGAAAGATTCATCTGAAACTTCAGATAGGTGATTTCAGATCTAAAGTCACTTTCTATGTGATCGAGATCGCAGGATCCTATAATCTTCTTCTGGGGAGGCCCTTTCTTCATAAAAATAATGTGGTACCCTCTACTCTTCATCAATGTTTTAAGTACATTGATAGCAATGGAAGAGTACAAAAAGAAGTTGCTGATATAAATCTCTTCCATGGGGTTGAAGCTTATTTCAATGATTCCCGAATGTATAAAGAAGAATATACAAGGATCATACAAGCTATGGAGAAAGAAGATGCACAAAGTGAGACTTGAATAATCCCTGTTAAATGTCGAACTACTCAGCAACAATCTCCTAAACCCTCTGGGGAAGATTCTTTTATCATTCCAGTGAGTGGACGGATCTCTCCGTTACCTCGGTCATCTACTCAGAATACACTGATCATTCCTGTCAGTGGGCGTACTACAGTTCCTGTGCCTTCATAAGATACTCTGCTAATTCCAGTTGGAGGGCGGACTACTCTTCTTACTCAAACTTCAAGGGAGCTCACCTCTTCTGAGCCATTTGTTATCGATCTTAATCGAAACAAAGCTTCTTCTTCTTCTCTCCCTTTAGTCATTGACTTGGCTAAAATCTCTAAGGCTCAGCCTTCTCCCAATGTAAATATTGCTGCTTTTACATTTAATGAAAAGTCTCCACCTTTGCAGTACGTTGATGTGTGTAATTATGTTCATAGTTATTTACATCTGTTAGATGACTTGAACACAATAACCATAGGAGTTATACAGACTGTTCATACAGATGTATCTCTAGAACCTGTACAATCTTCATACTTTCTAGTTCCTAGCAGAAAGCCAGGAGACATTCCAATATTCTTCTACAAAGGGCCTCAAAATCCTTCTGATCTTGAAGATGATGACAAAAATGATGATACTGAAAGATTACAACTACGTCGTTATAGTCAGCAATCTAGAGACATCATCAAAAATATGGGCTATGACTTCAGGATTGGCCTTAATAATGGAAAAGGAAGAAAAATGCATGTCCGGATTCCTCCTTTGAAATATGGAAGGACGAAATGCGGATTGGGTTATACTGCTCCTACTCCTTTCATCAACATTATCCATGAAAATCTTGAGTCTGACGAAGATAAGAGATCTGATTCTTCTAGTACCACTTCTTGGGATTCCGATACGAGTATCGGTGACTTCTATTGCAACCTTCTGTCTTCTAACATGGTTTCCATTGACCATTCTGAAGAAAGTGATGAAGACGAAGAAGAGTTTGAAATATCACCTGGATCAGAACAGTGGGCCCAAAGATTAGATAATCAATGGGAGTTCTGTTTCGAGCAAAAAGAACCTCCGACTGAAGATAAACTTGTTCAAATAGATGTTGGTGAAGAGGGGTCTCCCAAACCAATATTCATCAGTGAAAGTCTTTCAGAAACTGATAAGAAAGACATGATCAAACTCATTCGTGATTACATCGATGTCTTTGCTTGGAGTTATGAAGATATGCCAGGGCTTGATCCTCAAATTGCAACTCACAAGCTCAACATCTTGCCGAATGCTAAACCGATCAAACAACAACAGCGACGATTTCGTCCGGACATCATGGATACAATTGAAGCTGAAGTCAATAAACTCATTATATCTGGGTTTATTAGAGAGGAACAACATCCCGATTGGGTGGCTAATATTGTTCCTGTTCTTAAAAAGACTGGCAAGATCAGAGTATGCATAGACTTTCGCGATCTCAATACGGCATATCCTAAAGACGAATTCCCTCTACCAATCACTGATGTCATGGTTGATAATACCTGTGGATTTGAACGAATGTCATTCATGGACGGGTATTCTGGGTATAATCAGATCAAAATGTTCCCAGAAGACGAGAAGCACACTTCTTTCAGAACGCCGATTGGTACATACTGCTATACAGTTATGCCATTCGGTCTCAAGAATGCAGGAGCAACTTATCAACGAGCTATGAGTACTATATTCCGTGAACATTTGCGAAAAATAGTCGAATGCTATGTTGATGATATTGCAGTCAAAAGTCGACAAAAGGAGGATCATATCCAAGATTTGAAGACTATATTTGATCTAATGCGTAAGCATCAATTAAAGATGAACCCTACTAAGTCTTAGGCGTCTCTAGTGGTAAATTTCTCGGCTTCGTCATTATCTCTAAAGGTATACACGTGGATCCTGAGAAGATCAAAGCCATCTAAGAGATGCGTCCTCCACGCACCTTAAAAGAGCTACGAGGATTTCAAGGAAGAATTGCTTATATCAGGAGATTTATCTCTAATTTATCAGGACGCTGCAGACCATTCAACAAACTTATAAAGAAAGGTGTCTCTTTTGTCTGGAATGATGAATGTCAGAAAGCATTCGATGATATAGAACAATATCTGATGAGCCCTCCAGTATTGGTACCTCCTGTCTCAGGAATACCGTTCCTCCTCTATACTCGAGCAATGAGTCATTCATTGGATGCATTACTCACTCAAAAGAATCAAAATGGCCATGAACAGGCCATTTATTATCTCAGCCGCACTATGACCGGAGCTGAACCTCGATATTCACCAGTTGAAAAAGAATGTCTAGCCTTGATGTTTGCTGTCCAAAAGACACGTCATTATATCATTGGCCAGACTATTCATGTCATCTCCAGGATCAATCCTATACGGATCATGATGAAGAAACCCAGTGTTTTGAATTCTCGATTGGCTAACTGGGGAATCCTACTTGCTCAATATGATATGCACTATATTCCTCAGAAATCAGTCAAGGGACAAGCTCTAGCTGATTTTCTGGCTGCTCACTCAATTCCAGAAAATTCAAAACTCTATGATGAAATCCCAGATGAAGTCCTAGATTCAAATCAAATTGCTGAAGAAGATCCTATTTGGCGTCTATTCTTTGATGGAGCGTCAAGAATTGGTCCTAATGGCGATATTGTTGCTGGAGTTGGAATTGTTCTTGTATCGCCAGAAGGTCTTGCCATCCAAAGAGCTTATTCTCTTGATCAGCCGTGTTCAAACAATGTAGCTGAGTACAACGCATTGCTTATTGGTCTTCAACTCGCTAAACATCTGAATATTCAACATTTGGAGGCGTATGGAGACTCTAAACTTATTGTCAATCAGATCAGGGGTACTTATAAAGTTCGCCATCAAGATCTGGTTCCTTATCATAGAGTGGCCATATCTATGGCCTCATCATTTAAGGAGTTCTTCATTGAACATGTTAGGCGAGCATGTAACACAGAAGCTGATGCCCTTGCTAATCTTGTAGCGGTGCTGGCTATCCCAATCAGACGGCAACAAATGATCGTTGTTCGTAATCGAGAATTATTTCATCTTGAAAATAACCTGACTCTAGGACTTCCAGTTGACATTGAAGAATCAACATCTCATGACGTCAACACAACAAGAGGATTTGGATTTAGTCGTAAATCGATATCATCTTCATCCGATTCCAGCATGGAATTCATCTTCAGTAACTCGACTGAGAATCAGAATACGGATAAAGATTGGAAACTTCCTTTCTTAGATCTTGTATTGTATGATATTCTTCCGGATGATCCGAGTGAGACAGCATCTATCAGACGACGATCACTCAGATTCTATTACAATCATACAACAAAGACCTTGTATCGTCGAGCTTATGATGGTTTACTCCTTCGGTGCATTGCCGGTGATGAAGCCCAACAAGTTATTCGTGAAGCACATGATGGAATTTGTGGAGCGCATCAACCTGGGCCAAAACTTCAAGACCGTATTCGACGGATGGGATATTATTGGCCAACTATGGTATCAGATACCATTGAATATGCAAGGAAATGCAAAGCTTGCCAAATCCATGCGGATTTTATACATCAACCTTCGGAATTTCTACATCCGACGGCAGCATCATGGCCCTTCGAAGCTTGGGGCATGGACATTGTCGGCCCGATCAATCCTCCATCATCTAAAGGTCATCGGTTCATTCTCGCAATAACCGATTACTTCTCAAAATGGGCCGAAGCTATTCCTTTATCTGAAGTTAAGACGTCTAATGTCATCAGCTTTATTAAGCACCACGTCATCTACAGATTTGGTGTTCCTCGACGCATTGTTCATGATAACGGACCACAGTTCGTCAGCCATAAATTTACTCGATTCTGTGACGATCACCGGATCAATAATATTGCTTCTACCGCATATAATCCAGCAGCAAACGGATTGGCAGAAGCTTTCAACAAGACTATCATCAAACTCCTAAAGAAGTTTGTCTCCACTAACAAACGTAATTGGAGTGACAAGCTCGGGGAATGCTTGTGGGCTTATCGTACTACAGTCCGTAATGCTACTAAGTGTACACCTTTCTCTCTGGTGTACGGATCTGAGGCTGTTCTCCCATTAGAGATTCAAATTCCTTCTTTAAGGATAGCAATCGCTAATGAACTCACTGCCGAAAATAATGATCGTCTTCGACTTCAAGAATTGGAGGCTCTGGATGAAAAACGGTTATCTGCTCAACAGAATATTGAATTCTATCAAGCTAGAATTTCAAGGGCTTTTAACAAGAAAGTCAGAATTCGAACATTTCAGAAAGGAGAACTTGTGCTTACTGTCAGACGCCCGATGACTATGACACACATGAATAAGGGCAAGTTTGATGCAAAATGGGAAGGTCCATTCATTGTCAATAAGATCTTTTCTAATGGGGCTTATCAACTCACTACTCTAGATGGTAAAGCCACTATGATGCCCATCAACGGCAAATTCTTGAAGAAGTACTACATCTGATATTTCTATCAAGATTGTCCTCCCATCACTCTCCAGCTGTTTCATTGTTCTTTTCGAAGAATCATTCTGATATCTATTATCCCCAGTGGAGATAGGTATTCTACTTTGTATCATTTTCTCAACAAATTTGATATCCAGAAAATCATGTCCACATTACCTCTGAATTTTCTATCTCAATATCATATTTATGAAAATGATATTTAGTCTTTCTGATTTCTGAGTCAAAAGATCAATGAATAAAGGCAAATATAAAGTGGGAAGGATATATCGTAAACAAAGTTTTCTTAAACGGAGTTTATTTGAGACAAATCCCTCAAGGAAAAAAAAAGAGTACATCATCATGGAAGATCACTATGATCCCTTTCATATTTGGGACGAGGACCACATACATAATCAGCAAAAGAATTGAATACATCTTTTTCTGACCGCACCAAGAATTGACAGGCAGCCAGCCTCATTGCTTCTTCTTCTTCGGTTTCTCCTGGTTCGACCAGGAAGTCCAGGATATCTTTCGGCGGCTTGGGAGTAGACGAGCTTTCGCCCATTTTCTTCTTCTGCGGAGGTGGATGTTCTTTAACACCTTCAGTAGCTTCAAGGGCGACTTCAGCCTTCTTTATGTTCTCTTCAGAAGACATTGTGGATAAAATACGATCCTTCTATTCAAATTTATGCTCTATTTATAGGCATATGGTTACAAGGTTTGAAGGGACGTATTCTTTCCCGATATTCAGTTCATCCATTCATTTCTCACATTCATCCGACGTTTCACATGTTCATTAATATTTGACGGTTCGTCCGTTCATTTATTACATTCACTTGACAGTTCATCTGTTCATCGTTTCTTAACGGTTCATCCGTTCATAATCTTCTATCAGTTCATTAAGTGGGGATTCGTTATTTATCATGTTTTCATAACCTCTGAATCAATTCCGAATCTGCTTACTCATTTGTCATGTTTTGACCTCTGTATAGAAATCAATCTATTTTCTTTCGAGTTCCTATATATTATCATGTCCATAATACCTCTGATAATATCATAAAAACAGAAAAGATGATTTTATTATCTATCATGTCCACAATTCATCCACAAATACAAATCATTGAGCATAGAAGAATTATCATTTCCATTCCCATTTCACCACAAAAAGTCTATTACATTTTCTTAGACTTTCCTACAAATCATAATGGAAATCTATTACAAATCTTGGATTTTCATTCTACACCACAATGATAACCTAATAGAGATCTATCTTCTTCTTTGGATCTTCTCCGTCGGACCTTCTCCGTCAGGTTCGTTGTTGGTTGCAATTCCTGACTGTCTGGGTCTCAGTCACGACCAGATCAGCAGGAATCAAACTCTGGTCTTCTCTCTCAGACGAGAGGAGAACCACAGAGTATGGCAGCCCGACGGCGTGTTGCTGCCAATACAGCTCGTGGAGGAACGGCGGCACCTCAAGCAGGTAGGAATGTATCCAGCATTGGGATACGATTCCTAGTTCTGCCGTCAAAGGAACTCTACTACCCAATCTCTCGGTAGTAGAGTTAACTCCACCATCCAACTCTCGTGTATAAAGGCTCTTCCTACCATCTAAGGAAGACCCTTCTATCTCACGAAGAGTTCTGAGTTGTCTGATTTACGCGTCAAAAGCGTATGAGCTCCCTGATGTAGATGTCAGAAGAACATTGTCCACAGCATCCATATCACCAATGCCAGTTCTGAAGAAGGTTTTCAGCCAAAATTCTTCAAGAAACAGTAAAGAAAAATCAGTCAACAGAAACTGGCCAAGCAAAGACAGATGCATTCTGTTCATTTCAGGAAGATGAATTTGTCCTTAGCAAACAAAAAAAAAAATTCGATGCGTGTATATTGAACTTACCGCTGAGTTTGCTGCTAAGGATTGACAGATCCATGTCTGGTAGCGTGCACAGAGATTTGACATCAGACAACATGGCTTTCCTATTTCCTTCTCATAGAAAATTCATTCTCAGAAGAGAGGAAGAAGAATGGGAAGATGAGTTTGCGTGGAGTTCATCCATCTATTTAAAGGGTCAAGTGCAGGTCTATTCTTGGAAAAGATCCGCATAAATAGCGCTCGTAAATTGTGGAATGAGTGTCACGTGTACTTCGGGAGACCATGCAATATTGGAAACAGTCAAAGAGTGCTAATTAATCTTCTTCATTAAAAGGCACGCAGATCAAACACAAAAGTTGTACTTCATTCTTTAAACAGGCAATGATGGCCTTACAAAAAGACAAAAAAAAGAAGTACAACAAAAGCGTAGAAAGTTACGCCCTATTTTCCAGAGCGGCTAAGTTTGATGCCTAACTCCTCTACGCTCTTAACTCCCAGGCGATGCAATAGAGTCTCGAGCATTTCACGCTTCTTCATAAGGCTCCGCCCATCAGAAGAAGACGAGCCATCCAATCCAAAGTAGCTCAAGAGGTTCTTGGCTAACTGCGTGGCGTCGTCCTTGAGCTCAATGACGACAGGTTCGGGTTCTTTATCCCCAAAAGTGGGGTCACCATGGGAACAAAAGCCCAACTTGCGTGCTTCCTCTTCAGCTGCTTCCTTTGGGGTCATATTTTCGAGAGATGAAGTCAAAACTGAGAATCACTTCCTGTTTATATAACAGATCTCGTCGACAGTTCATATTCCACCATAAATTGGACGCAATCAGTCTCGGAGAACGAAGAGTCATTATGACATTTAATAAGTTTATTTGGATGTTTTCAAAGAACTTCGAAGTCTTTTCGACTTCCGAAAAATTTTGGAGTCATCTCAGCGTGACTTTAACTCATTTCATCATCTCTATTTCAAAGTATTTCGAAAATATTTTATCATTTTTCGAAAACTTTGAAGGGGGTTTTGTAGGCCTCAAAAAATGAAAGTCACGCTGAGTTGATCAGAACAAGTCACACAGAGTGATCCAAGAAGCAGCACAAAAGATACGCTAAGTTCTGCCTGGCCATCTCCTTTAGAAGTCACGCAGAGACAGCTCAGCCATACGTCAGAATCATAATGACTGACAACACAACAGTCGAGAAACGTCTCCTCGTATGCCACGTATGCACAGAATTCAAGAGATCATCGCCGTCTTTTGCGTGATTTTCGAAATCTTCCTTAGCAAGACTCACTCTTCACCAAGTTGGCGTGACTTTGGGTCTTATCTTCATTTAATGCGGCTGACAATATAATCAATGTCAGAGATTCTGTGTCAGACGAAGCGTGCCAAATCAAGACAGCTGGCGGTTTGCGTGGATTCTGAACCTTCTCCTTCCTCAAGTTTGCGTGGATTTTTGAGTTATTCTTCTCAAAGCCTGTGTGAATTCTGAAGTATTCTTCTTCAAAGCTTGCGTGAATTTCGTCTTCAACGAGTCTGCGTCAACGAAACTGCGTGAATTTTTTGCCTTCAGCAAGACAGCGTGGATTTCATTTCAACTGGAGTACGTGGCAGCCATGCCACCGATCTCTCTCTCGCGTGCCCAGTAACTTGCACACGACTCATGCACTAATGCTATGTGTCCAACAGTTACGGGCCACGTCCAGTAACTACTCACTAACCCTGCGTGTATTTTGAGTCTGCGTGACTTTTCAAAAGCACTAGTGGTGAGGTAGTTATCTTTTCAGTTACTGTTTTGACTCTATAAATAGAGTTCTTTTTTTTATTCATTGTACAGATACATTGATATCTACTGTCAAAATTTTGAGAGCTTTTCTTCTTCGCATAGTCCAAGGGATAAAGCGATCGTCTTCTAGATCGGATTCTTACAGTTGTAATTTTCCCAGATACACAACAAATAAAGAGAATTTCTTTATGGAAAACAGTATTGTGAAGTAAAAGTCCAGTCCTCCAATAATTGTTCTGCTCTTTTATATTTTGTGGCAAACAAACGCATCTTCATTGGTCCGATTGTTGAGTTCTTTGAGTGCTTTAAATAGCCATTTTGACTTGGCTGAATTCGAAGAGGCAAATTCATCATCGTAAATGCAAGTTCATTGCACTAACTTCGAAAAGGTTGCCATTTGGCGCATGGGTTTGACTTGCCCTGGCCTATAAATAGCAACAATTTGAGAGAGTTTTATTGTCTCTCCCTTGACTTCTCGACGAAGATGAATTCCTTTGCCCGAGTACATTCTGTTGCCAAGACGCTCCCCAGGGTAAAGATGCGTCGAATCGTCTTCGTATGCCTCATGAAGGTGACTGTTACATCCAAAAGTCGGGATCGCGGGCTCCCGATGCAGGCCGAAGGTGCCTGTTGCATCCAAAGATTAGGATGCTCGAGTCCAGTCTCCGTTATGTCGGAAGAGCCGCAGATCAGAATTGCGGTGCTCTTCTCTTCTTTGGACTTTGGAGAGCTCTTTCTCCAGCTAGAGTGGGGTTGATCGCCCGCTCTTGTTATGCTCAAAGATGCTCCTTTAGCCGGACCACTTGATCGGATCGAAGTGGAGCGCATATGCTGAGATTGAGACGCTGAAGAGACGTGCCTGACTGAGACGCTGAAGAGATACGCCTGACGGATGATGCGCCTGGCATGGGGCGCATGGCCCTTGCTGTGTCTGGATGTAGCCTTAGGATCTTTCTTTTTGTAGAATTTCTCCTTTGTAAAGCCTTTCTTTAGACATGTAATAGACTTTTATATGAAATAAAAATCTTCTTTTGATGACTACACTTGTGCTGTGTTTTGTTGTACCAAGTACTTCGTTTGAGCTCCCTGGCGCATGTTTGTTAAGCGCATAGGAATTCTGGCCTATAGATGCGCCTGAAATTCCATGCTTCTATAAGACCCCCTTTAAAGTTTTTAAAACTTTTCGTCAAGTTTTGGAATACTTTGAATAAGAAGCATGGTGGTGTTTTCAATGGGGCGCATGACTTGTAGGTCCTAAAAATTAAGTTGCACCCATCAAAGAAGCCATAAAAATCAAATTGTGCATCCTTCAAGTGCACTGCACAGGAAACAGATTGCGCAACAACTCAACTGCGCACACATCCAAGTGCGCTAGCTGACGTGGCCGCGTCATCATTATCTGACAGAAAATTAGATATTCTGACAGCTGACAGCCCGAAGAACGTGGAAACTGTTCGTTTCTTGTGCAGCACAGCACTCGAGGACAGCTGTACATACAGCGCAAGCTACCAGCCCAATCGAAGTACAATCTGCCAGATCACCTGCAGCGCAATACATTCTCAGCGCAGTCTGAAGCCAGCACAGTTCATGTGGTGCACTCCATCAAGACAACTGACAATTTATACGTGGCCTACATGCCATCAATTGCTCATCACGTGGCAACCGTCTGTACACGACTAAGCGCATTTCAATCAAACAATGCCACGCGTCTCATACAGTTGGTCCACGATCGAGTAACTGTCAGCGCAGTTCGCTGCTTGTGCAATCCATCCTGCGCAATTCAGAATTACTAAAAATTAGTTATTTCCAGAACTCTATAAATAGAGTTTCAAGTCTTCATTATCAAGCCCAGATCATCCCAGAGGAGGTCAGAGATCATTCAAGTCATCACCAGAGATCGGGAGTTCTTGCAAAAGTGCTGCTGCATTCTTCAGAGGCTACCATCTTCAAAGTTCACATCGTCCAAGGGATAAAGCGATCGTCTTCAGATCGGATTCCTATAGTTGTACTTTCCCAAAATTCTATTGTAATCTTCTTACAAAGTTTGTGAAATAAAGAACACTTTTGTTTTTGCAAACAAAATAGCAACTCTGCCGGGGACGACTTTCTCCTCCGACGAGGAAGTGACAACTTAATGTGACGTTGCGTCTATCGGAAAGACGCAGAAGACGCTGGTTGTAAAGGTCAACCAGACGGCCTACGAGACGATGATCAACTCCGGGACTACTCGTCGCACTGCAACTTCTGCCAAGAGCAAAGTCTGTTCAGTGTGGACTCCAAAGTCCTCTGCACAACCCTCTGCACAATCCTCTACGCAAACTGCTGCGCAGTCTGCTGTCCCTGCTCCCAAAACTGCTGTGCAGTCTGCTGCCTCTACTGCTCATGCGTAGTATGCTGATCCCCTTGCCAGTGCACAAACCACTTCCTATGCTGCTCTGGAAAAGTACAAGACTCGTCTTTCCCTGGCGCAGTTGGCTGTAACTCTTCCTGCGCAGTCCGCCACTCCAGCAACCAGAATACAACTCAAGCACTCTGAAGTCAAGACTCCTACTGCGTAATCTGCTGTGACTATGGCTAAAAGGCCATCTGTCAGAGTTCCTCATACGCAACCTGCCAATGCGCCAACAGCCACTTCAACCCCTGCACAAACTGTGCCAGCGCAGTCTAAGAGGGACAGCCCTTTGGCTAATCTCTCTTCTTCTCACAGCAAGGGAAAAAACTTTGCTCCTCTTCCCAAGCACCCTGTTGCTCTAGCGCAATCCACTGGAGGTAGTCTGTTGACTATTCCTCCTCATCTTCAGAATAAAGGAAAAGGCCCGTTGGTCTTTTCTCAAACTTCTTCGTCCCACGACTTGGAAGACAATAGAGAGAAACGCTCTTTAGCTAACCCTTCTTCACAAAACAAAGAAAAAGGCCCTTTCGTCTTTTCTCAGTCTTCCTCGATTTTTACCGTAGAAGATCAATCTGAACGTGCCTCGGCACTAGTCAGTACAAGGACTCTCTCAAACAAGAGTTCTTCTTCCTTCCTTGCCAAAGGGAAGTGTACTGATCAAAGAGGTATTCTGCCTACTCCGGTAGCAGAATTCCAAGATCTCCCAACTTTCAGGATATCCTGCTCAAAATAGGGAAAATTGCTGGTGTCTCAGACAGAAACCCCTGGGGGTGAATTTACTGATCTAAGGACTTATCTCAGTAGACCAACTTCGGCAAAACGTAAACAGCCAATACCGAAGACCAACCAGCATCAGAGGCAAACTTCCAGGATCAAAAATCCTGATACATATGCTAATGAAATGAGTACTTCCCTGTACAATCAAGGGACAAAATATTTGAAGAACCGGAACCATGTTCCAAATGTTGTCAAAGAACATATCCTTCGAACTTCTTCTCGTCCCGTCATTGTTCTCGATCTCCGAGAACACCTCAAACAAAAACGGGACAACATCTCAACACCTCCAGTACAACCACTTGGACACCATTGTAATCACAAGGTTGTCATCAACTGTTGTTGTCAGACAACAAAACGATCTGTCTTCGATCGTTTGAATTTTGCAACGTCTGAACCTATGTCAGAAGATGAAGACGAAGTTTTGTACGCTTCCGTCAACATGACTTCCCGAGACACTGGGGGTAGAAAGTGCTCCAAGCACGGCAAGCCTCGCAAGCCCAGCCAGCGGTATTTAGATCTACTCCAAGAATCTTCTGAAGGAGTATTTCGACATACCAGATCTCGAAGCCGAGACACAATCGGTAAAAGAAATCTTCAAGATCCTTCCAGTCATCTCCCTCTTTCTCACTCAGGAGATAATTCTTTCTCTGACTATGATGCATACAGCGAAAGTTCTGAACAGATAGTGTCCTCTACTGTACCTAGAGAAGTGACAGCTTATGTTGTCACTGAAGACCCAGATGCTTCCAGTTCGGCTAATCAAGAACAACGAATAGCTGCGTTAGAAGACAAACTGAAGACCATGGCCGAAATGGTTGTAAGTATGCATTCTATCATTGTAGCACAACATACAGTACCACCAATTGTACTTGCTGCAAATCCTGAGATCATAGCATCGTCGGTGCCTGTCAATGCAGGGCTGGGGGTAGCATCTCCTCAAGTGCCCCCGTACCAATTCAACCTACACCCAGTCAGTCAGGTGCTGGGGGTAGTGGCTACCACGCTGTTCCTCCCCCTAACACTCTGATTCAGCCTGCTCCTTCTACATCATTGGAGGATGCTAATGAAGTTGTCAAACTCCTGCACACTCAATTCGAGGCATTCAAAGAGATGGACAACTTACAGAGGTTGGGGACCAAACAACCCTATCCAGTTGAATGGAAGAAAGTCCCATTTCCTCCAAAGTACAAAATCCCTACAATTTTGCTGTTTGATGGCAGCACTTCTCCTAGTCAGTTTATTAACCACTTTGAGATAATGACTGTCCAACTTCAGCCAAATAACGCTCTTCTTACCAGGGTATTCGTCGGCTGTTTAGCCGGTGTGGCATACGATTGGTACAGAAGCTTGTCCGATGGCTGTATTACTTCTTTTTCAGGTCTTAAACAGATCTTCTTGGAACGATTCTATGAGGGGATCAACGACATGACCATGTCAGCCCTTAATAAAATCAAACAAAGACATAATGAAACCGCTGAGAGTTTCATTGAAAGGTTTCGCCGAGAAGCTTTAAAGATGCCTCCTGGAACTCCGGCCGCTGTCACTATTGATACCTGCAAGGCAAATCTTTTGCCTATCATCAGCATGTGGACGGGGTCAACTCAGTTCCAAGACTGGCCATCCTTCATTGTCAACGCTAAAGCAGCTGAAGTTAGTGCTGACAAATTCAAACAGCTAGGGGTACACATGTCTAACCCCGACCGGGATGAACACCAGACATCGGGTGGTGGTAATCGCCAGAACAACCGTAAGGAAAAAGAGACTTTGAACATCAACTTGAAGAACAAAGAATCTCTGGCGGTCAACGTAGCTCCACCTACGTCTACTTCTATTCCTTCTGCACCTCCACCAAGGGAACCTCGTCCGAAAGTAGAGTACTCCTTTGACGAGAATGACACCGTGAGCATCTTTGATTGCTTGATCAAAAGCAATAAGCTCCAGCTCCCAGACCCGAAGAAGCCTGATAAGGTCGGTAAGACTGATCATCCCAAATATTATGTCTATCACAGGTTCGTTGGGCATCCCACTCCAGCATGTTATGTGCTCAAAGGCAAAATTTAGGAGCTAGTCAACGCTGGTGTTGTCACTCTGTAGCAAGACGAGAAGACGGTTACTGCGAACATGGTCTCAGTTCAGTTCGATAACTTCCCTCCGCAGATGGTACAGCACGGTGTCATCCCTATCCCCAAAGCTACTCTTGAGATCGAGAATCTCCCTCCTCTACGAAGTGAAGGTCTCGTCCCCTTATCTCTTGACAATGGCGAGATTATGTGGATTCACCCTGATCTTGCTTCGGAGTTCGAACTTTCCTCTTCCTCCAAGAAGAAAGAACGCTCCAAGGGCAAAACAAAGATCTGCGATATGGTGTATTTTGACCCCATAGTTGAAGAGAAAATCCTGCTGGGCACCAGATCAGGAAAAGCCTATCTAAGGGAACTTCCCGAGACTCAAGAAAATCCTGCTTCTTCTTCTGAGTCTGCTCCAGTGCAGCCTGTTTCCACTGAGGACATCCCTGCTGCATCCTCACCGGTTGTAGAACCTACTCATCCCAAGCCGACGGTAGCCGACAAAGGCAAACAACAAGTCTGCTTCGACAAACCTTGAAGAAGTCATCTCCTTCTGGACTTGAAAAGCCTTATAACTTTGATATTTTGGCTCAACTGGCCAATACACCGGCCAGGCTGTCAATCTTCGAACTCTTGCGTCTCTCCAAAGAGACTCGGGAAACTCTGAGTGAAGCTCTAATGCAAGCGGAAACCTGTCTGGCCCTTCTGAAGAAGCCGAAAACAGAGCCTGTCTCTTGCCTCCATTGTCATAGTGTGTTGGAGTTAATTCCAAACATTACCTTCACACAGGATGACATGCTGATGGAAGACAATAGGCATGACCGTCCTCTATACTATACAGGATATGTCGACTCGATAAAAGTCGATCGTATTCTGATAGATCCAGGGTCTGCCCTCAGCATCATGCCGAAGACAATGTTAGATGCACTGAAGATCCCAGTGCATAGTCTTTCTAGCACGATCACCACCATCCTGGGGTTCAACCAGGAAAGGAGTGAGCCTCTAGGCAAGATTCGCCTAAAACTCCAAATAGGCAATCTCCGTGCAAAGGTGACCTTCTACATCATAGACAACCATGGTTGTTCTTACAATGCTCTGTTGGGGAGACCATTCCTACATGAACATAACATTGTTCCTTCGACTCTCCATCAATGTTTTAAATATGTCGACGACAATGGAGAGGTCCAAAAGGAGGTTGCTGATCTCTATCTGTTCAAAGGTGTCGAAGCATACTGCAACGATGCTCGTATGTACAAGGATGAGTTCATGAAAGTAGTACTGTCTCTGGACACTAAAGAAGAACAAGAAGCAGTACCTAATGACACTCTCATCATACCTGTCAAAGGGCGTATTTCTCGTCCTCAATCCTCCAAACCATTGGCTATTCACTTGCCAGTCCAGAAGCAACCAACTGATGGTGGTCAGGATCAAAGAGAGCTCACCTCTTCTGAGCCACTTGATATCGACTTACGTTGTAACAAGAAAAAAAGGCAGCTCACCTCTTCTGAGCCACTTGTTGTTGATTTATCTCATAACAAGGATAAAAGGGAGCTCACCTCTTCTGAGCCACTTGTTATTGACCTCCGTCGTAATAAGTCCAATCCTCCTCCACGTTCTTCTTCTCTCCCTCTTGTAATCAATCTGACCAAGCCTGCTAAGGCTAAAGGTCCTGTTGTAAATATAGATGTACAAATTAATGAAAAAGCATCTCCTTTCCAGTATACTGATGTCATTTATCATGCTAAGTGTTATTTGGATATGTTAGATAGCTTTCAGTCATTTACAATGGGAGTTGTACAGTCTCTTCAAACAGAAGTCTTACTCGAACACCCAGATGATTCATACTTTGTTGTCCCTTCTCGAAAGAGAGGCGAGAGTCCAATACTTTTTAGTAAAGGACCAGAACAAAAATTCAGTTATACGGATGATAGCAAAAGTAACGATACGGGACATCTTCAACTCCGTCGTTATAGTCAACAATCAAAAGACATCATCCGAAAGATGGGTTATGACTTCAAAAATGGCCTCAACTACGGTAAGGGTAGAAGAACTCCTATCTGTACGGCTGTTTCGAATAGAAAATCAGAGATGTACTATTGCAGGACAAAAAGAGGTCTCGGATATACTTCACCTCCGGTATTATCCCCAGCAGTCTCCGAATCCGATAGCGAGGAGCGCTCTAACTCTTCTGATTCCAGATCATGGGATTCTGACACCAGCATTGGTCAAGTTCATCGATTGATCGTATCTTCTAACATGGTCTCCGTTGAACTTCAGAAGGCTATGACGAGAATATTGAAGAAAATTCCGAAATAGATCCTTGCGCTCAACGAATGGATACCCAATGGGAACTTCGATTCGAACAAAGGGAACCTCCTACCGAAGATCAATTGGTTCAAATTGATGTAGGAGAAAGCGGGTCACCTCGTCCAATATTCATCAGCAAGAACCTTCCAGAGGTAGATAAGCAAGAATTAATTCTTCTTATTCAAGAATACATTGATGTCTTTGCCTGGAGCTATGAAGACATGCCAGGTCTAGATCCCAAAGTTGCTACTCACAAATTGAATATTCTGCCTAATACAAAACTGGTAAACAGCAACAACGGCGATTCAAGCCAAAAATGATGGACACAATCGATGATGAAGTCAAAAAGTTCATCGATTGTGGCTTTATTCGAGAAGAGCAACATCCAGATTGGGTAGCTAACGGCGTTCCAGTCTTGAAGAAAACTAGAAAAGTTCGAGTTTGCATCGACTTTCGGGATCTTAATGAAGCCTGTCCAAAAGATGAATTTCCTCTCCCTATCACGGACGTCATGATTGACAACACCTGTGGGCTCGAGCGAATATCTTTCATGGATGGATTCTCTGGATACAGTCAGATTCGGATGAATCCTGAAGATAAAAAAACACACTTCTTTCCGCACTCCTCGCGGAGTCTACTGCTATACTGTAATGCCATTTGGTCTCAAGAACGCTGGCGCAACTTACCAACGAGCCATGAGTACCATCTTTCGAGATCATCTGCACAAGACTGTCGAATGCTATGTAGATAATATTGCTGTCAAGAGTCATCTAAAGGAAGATCATATCCAAGACTTGAGAACTATCTTCAATCTGATGCGCCAACACCAACTCAAAATGAATCCCACCAAGTCATTCTTGGGTGTCTCTAGTGGAAAATTTCTCGGCTTCGTCATTACCTCTAAGGGTATATACGTAGATCCCGAGAAGATCAAAGCCATTCAAGAGATGCGTCTTCCACGCAACCTAAAAGAGCTACGAGGATTCCAAGGTCGACTTGCATACATCAGGAGGTTCATTTCGAATCTGTCTGGACGCTGCAGACCATTTACTCAACTAATGAAGAAGGGTGTATCTTTCATCTGGACCGAAGAATATCAACGAGCATTTGACGACATAAAGCGATATCTCATGAACCCACCAGTCTTGGTGCTACCAATTTCAGGCATACCGTTCTTAATGTATGTCCGTACTATGGATCATTCATTGGGTGCTTTACTTGTCTAAAAGAATAAAGAAGGCCATGAACAAGCCATCTACTATCTCAGTCGTACTATGATTGGTGCTGAACACCGTTATAGTCCGGTCGAAAAAGAATGCCTAGCTCTTATGTTTGCTGTTAAAAAGACGAGGCATTACATCAATGGCCAAACTATTTATGTCATATCCCGAGTTAATTCTCTTCGGGTACTGATGAAAAAGTCTAGTACACTCAATTCTCGGCTGGCTACATGGGCCATGTAGACCTTTAAAAATGACAGTCACGCTGAGTTTATCAGGACAGAGTCAAAAGTCACGCTCAGTTGATCCAGACAATATTTACAAATCACGTTGGGGAGACAGCTCATCATTTGAGTAATTATGACTGACAGCACAACAGTCGAAGAATGTCTCTTCGTATGCCACGTATGCACAGAATTCGAGAGATCACAGCCGTCTATTACGTGATTTTCGAAATCTTCTTCAGCAAGACTCAACCATCGTCAAGTTGGCGTACCAAAAGAGCTTCTTGTCATTTAAGGTGACTGACAAAAGTAATCACTACCAGAGATTTTGTGTCAGTCGAGGCACGCTGAATCAAGGCAGCTGGCAGTTCTATCCCAAATCTGCGTATATTCTGAAGTTTTCTTCCTCAAGTCTGCGTGGATTCTGAAGTTTTCTTCATCAAAGTCTGCGTAGATTCTGAAGCTTCTTGCCCCAAGTTTACGTGGATTTTGAAGCTTTCTACCCCGAGTCTGCGTGGATTTCGTCTTCACCAAGTCTGTATGGATTCTGAAGCTTCTTGCCCCAAGTTTGCGTGGATTTTGAAGCTTTCTACCCCGAGTCTGCGTGGATTTCGTCTTCAACAAGTCTGCGTGGATTTCATCAAATTGGAGTACGTGGCAGCCATGCCACTGATCTTTCGCCTGCGTGTCCTGTAACTTGCACACGACTCATGCATGATTGTCATGTGTCCAACAGTTACAGGCCACGTCCAGTAACTGCTCACAACCTTGCGTATGTTAAATCCTGCGTGATTTTCAACAAAGCACAGGCTGTGAAGACAGTTATCTTTTCAGTTATTATTTTTGACACTATAAATAGAGTTCTTTTTCTCATTCATTGTACGGATACATAGTTATCTACTGTCAAAATTTTGACAGCTTTTCTTCTTCGCATAGTCCAAGGGATAAAGTGATCGTCTTCTAGATCAGATTCCCACAGTTGTAATTTTCCCAGATACACAATAAATAAAGGAATTTATTTATCGAAAATAAATTGGCGACTCTGCTGGGGAAAACCATCTCCTCTTCTGAGATGACAACAACTCAATGCGATACTTCGTCAATCGGCTCAACGAAGAAGGTGATGACGATCCAATTCGATCAACTCGCCTATGAAGAAATGCAGCGGGCTAAGAGTGGTAAGCCCACTATAGCCTCCATCATTACTGCCAAGTCGAAGGGACACTCTATCTATGTCCCTAAGAATCAGTTGGCAGCCAATGGTGAAGTCTCTGCCACAGTGTCTGCTCCTAACACTGGCAAGAACTCTACTGCAAGCACGCACACTCTTGTGCGCTCGAAGATGACAGCAATCAAAGATCACGCTAACAGTACTGGCTCCTTAGCCAAATCTGTTCCAGTGTGTGTCTCCAAAGTTGAAAGTCACGCTGACAGTACTGGCTCCTTAGCCAAATCTGTTCCAGCGTGCAATTTCAACCTCAAAAGTCACGCTGACAACACTGGTTCCTTAGCCAAGTCTGTTCCAGCATGCAATTTCAAAATCAACAATCACGCTAACAATACTGGCTCCTTAGCCAAATCTATTCCAGCGTGTATTTCCAAAGTCAAAAGTCACGCCAATAGCACTGGTTCTTTAACCAAGCCTGTTTCAGCGTGTATTTCATCTAAGAAGAATAGCTCTTTAGCTATCTCTTCCTCTTTGCCAAGTTCTACCAGAACTGGGGGTGGTCTTCCACACAAAGTCCCTTCGAAAAAAATAACTCTTTAGTTGTTTCTTCTGCTCCTGTAGTTTTTACTTCAGGAACATCTTTGACTGACAATTTTGTTAGTCAAAGAAAAGGAGATGGTCTTTTGACTACTCTTCCTTCTGGACATTCTATGTCTCAAAACTTGAATGAGTCTAAGAAGAAACATTCCTTAATGTTTTCTTCTATGACTTCTTCGAATTGGGCACAGAATTTGTCTAGAAAAGGTCTGTTACCAACTCCTAATCAAGGGGGTGGTTCAACTCTTCCTTCTCTGCAAATATCCAGATCAATGGAAGGAAAACTCCATGTGTCCAAAACCAATGTGTTACCTCCAACTGATCTAAGAACAAAAATTAACACTTCTGGTGTTAAGAAACCATACCAGTTGGAAACAAGGATAAGAGATCCAGATGCAGAGTATGCAAGAAACTATGTGGCTCATATTAATCATTCTCTATATAATCAAGAGCCATCAAGACCCAAGAACAGGAAATATATTCCTCAATCTTCACAAACAGATTTACAAGAATATCTTCAACAGAAGAGAAGAAGTGATTCTGTATCAAAAGACCATGCTGAATGTGACTTCTATCCAAGAGTCATAATTCAATGCAGATGTCAATCAATGGCTCATGATCATGTTGATCATGAATGTGACTTCCAGCCAAGAGTCACAATGCAATACAGATGTCAAACAAAACGACAATCTGTCTTCAATCGGATTCAGTGTGAACCTATGCCTGATGAAGATGAGCCTTTGTTTGCTTCTGTCAATATGACCTCTCGGGATGCTGGGGGTAGAGTTGATAGTCCAGATGGAGTATATAGAAATACCAGAGCAAGAGTCCTGGCCTCTAGTCAAAGAAATTTGATCTCTGAAGATGATTCTGAATTCCTTGGAGAATCTAACTTCCCACCTCTTCCTACTGGGGGTAGTTCTCCTATAATTGACTTTGATGCACAAAGCAATGATTCAGAACAAACAACATCTACCAGTTCATCAATAATTCCTCGTACAGTCACGACTTATATGGTTGATGGGAATACTGATGAACCTTCTTCTTCCTTGACTCCTCAAGATCAAAGAATTGTTTCTTTGGAACAACAAATGAAGTCTATGGCTGATACTATGAAGTCGATGTATGAACTCATGGCAACACAGATGCAAAATCGACAGACTGTACCAGATGCCATACCAACTGACACTGATATGAGTCCAGTACAAGTTCCTCCAGCAGTACAATCTAATACTCCTGGACCAGCTCAACCAAACCCTAGTCTCTCTGGAGCTGGGGGTAGTGCTTACAATGCTGTTCCTCCTCCCAACTATTCTCTACAAGTTACAACTCCACAATCTTCTGGAATTGTTAATAAAGAATTGAGGAATCTCAAAACTCAATTCGAGGCATTCAAACAGAAAGATGGTTTACAAAGGTTAGGCATCAAACAACCTTATCCGATAGAATGGAAGCAAGTATCGTATCCTCCTAAATACAAGCCTCCCACTATCTCATTCTATGATGGAACCACTTCTCCAAGTCAGTTCATTAATCACTTTGAAGTGATGACTGATCAGCGGCAACCAAGCGACGCCCTCCATACTCGGGTGTTTGTTGGATGTCTCAAGGGAACGGCTTATGAATGGTATAGAAGTCTCCCAGAAGGGAGCATTACCTCATTTTCCGGTTTCAAACAGATATTTCTTGAACGGTTCTATGAAGGGCTCAATGACATGACTATGTCTGCTCTTATTAGAATCAAGCAGAAAAATAATGAAACTACAGAAGAGTACATTGAACGGTTTCGAAGAGAAGCTCTGAAGATGCCTCTTGGAACTCCTGATGCTGTCACCATCGACATATGCAAATCAAACTTGTTGCCAATCATCAGCATGTGGACAGGATCCACTCAATTCCAAGACTGGCCTTCTTTCATAGTTAGTGCCAAGGCCGCAGAAATTAGTGCTGAAACCTTCAAAGGTTTAGGAGTGTAGATGACTCCTAAAGAAACAGGTCAAGGTACTAACAATAAAAACAATGCTCGCAAGGAAAAAGAAACTCTTGAAGTTAATCTTCAGAGCAAAGATGCATCAACTGTTCAAACCTCTCCTACAACTCAACAACCAAGAATACCTCGCCCCAAAGAAGAATATTCTTTCGATGACGACGATGTCCTTGGTATCTTTGAATGTCTGCTGAAAGGTAATAAGATACAATTACCTGAGATCAAGAAACCTGATGAAGCTGGTAAAACAGATCATCCCAAATACTGCCCATATCACAGAATGCTGGGTTATACAATTCGTACATGTTATGTACTGAAAGGAAAGATCCAAGAAATGATTAAATCTGGAGCTATCTCTCTTACTCCAAAAGAGAAGACCGTCACCTCCAACGTCGTCTCTATGCAATTTGGAGATTTCCCTCCTCAACTCCTTGAAAGTGGGATCGTTCCTATTCCCAAGGCAACTCTTGACATAGTGAATCTTCCTCCTCCACGGTCTGAAGGATTAGTGCCAATCACTTTGGAAACTGGAGAAATCATGTGGATCCATCCTGATCTAGTGGCAGATTTTGAATCGTCTTCTCCTCAAAAGACTACTTCTCGAAAGTCCAAGAAGGCTTGAAAGATTAAATCATGTCATATGACTTCTCTTGGATCTATCCCTGATACAGAGCCAAAAGAGAAAGAAGAAGCACTTGTTAGTGCTACTCGAACGGGGAAACCTTATCTAAAGGATTATTTCAAAAATCCTGAGGATCCTCTTGATATCCCTCCAGCTGATAAAGATGCTTCTAATGTTCCTCCTGAAGAAGAATCATCCACTGAACCTGTTCCTCCCAAGCTTACAGCTCTGGAGAAAGGCAAACAACAGGCTCGGTTTGATAAGCCAATCAAGAAGTCCTTTCCTCTTGGACTTCAGAAGCCTTATAATTTCGACATTTTAGCTCAGCTTGCTAATACTCCAGCTAGAATGTCCCTCTTTGAACTTCTACGTCTTTCCAAAGAGACTCGGGAGACATTAAGCGAAGCACTTCTACAAGCTGACTCTTGTCTTGCACAATTGAAGAAGCCAGATGCAGAACCTGCCACTTGCTTACATTGCAACAGTGTATTGAAAATTATCCCAAATATCACCTTTACACAAGATGACATGCTATTGGAGGATAATCGACATGATCGGCCTCTCTACTACACCGGTTATATCGATACAGTAAAGATAGATCGTATCCTCATTGATCCAGGGTCTGCTATAAGCATCATGCCAAAGAGTTTATTGGATGAACTAAAAATCTCTCTTCACAAGCTCTCTAAGACGGTTACTACTATCCTGGAATTCAATCAAAGCCGAAGCGAGCCTTTGGGAAAGATTCATCTGAAGCTTCAAATAGGTGATTTCAGATCCAAAGTTACTTTCTATGTGATCGAGATCGTGGGATCCTATAATCTTCTTCTGGGGAGGCCCTTTCTTCATAAAAATAATGTGGTACCTTCTACTCTTCATCAGTATTTTAAATACATTGATAGCAATGGAAGAGTACAAAAAGAGGTTGCTGATATAAATCCCTTCCATGGGGTTGAAGCTTATTTCAATGATTCCCGAATGTACAAAGAAGAGTATACAAGGGTTATACAAACTATGGAGAAAGAGGATTCACAAAGTAAGACCTTAATAATTCCTGTTAAAGGTCGAACTATTCAGCAACAATCTCCCAAACTCTCTGAAGAAGGTTCTTTCATCATTCCGGTGAGTGGACGGATTTCTCCGTTATCTCAGTCGTTTGCTCAAGACACAATGATTATTCCTGTCAGTGGGCGTACTGTAATTCCTGCATCTCCACATATGAAACAGGATACTCTGCTAATTCCAGTTGGAGGGCGGATTATTCTTCCATCTCAAACTTCAAGGGAGCTCACCTCTTCTGAGCCATTTGTTATCGATCTTAATCGAAACAACGCTTCTTCTCGTTCTTCTTCTCCCCCTTTAGTCATTGACTTGGCTAAAATCTCTAAGGCTCAGCCTTCTCCCAATGTAAATACTACTGCTTTTATATTTAATGAAAAGTCTCCATCTTTGCAGTATACTGATGTGTGTAATTATGTTCATAGTTATTTACATTTGTTAGATGACTTGAACGCAATAACCATAGGGGTTGTACAGACTGTTCATACAGATGTATCCCTAGAACCTGTACAATCTTCATACTTTCTAGTTCCCAGCAGAAAGCCAGGAGACATTCCAATATTATTCTATAAAGGGCCCCAAAGTCCTTCTGATTTAGAAGATGAAGACAAAAATGATGACACTGGAAGATTACAACTACGTCGTTATAGTCAGCAATCTAAAGACATCATCAAAAATATGGGCTATGACTTCAGGACTGGCCTTAATAGTGGAAAGGGAAGAAAAATGCTGTTCGTATTCCTCCTCTGAAATATGGAAGGACGAAATACGGACTGGGCTATATAGCTCCTACTCCTTTTATCAATATTATCCATGAAGATCCTGAGTCTGACGAAGATAAGAGATCTGATTCTTCTAGTACCACTTCTTGGGATTCCGATACAAGTATCGGGGACTT
Source organism: Iris pallida (assembly GCA_029216955.1). Lineage (NCBI taxonomy): Eukaryota > Viridiplantae > Streptophyta > Magnoliopsida > Asparagales > Iridaceae > Iris > Iris pallida. Next base: position 15,456,861 of record JANAVB010007798.1, read on the forward strand.
CTACTGCAACATTCTGTCTTCCAACATGGTTTCCATTGACCATTCTGAAGAAAGTGATGAAGACGAAGAAGAGTTTGAAATCTCACCTGAATCGGAACAATGGGCCCAAAGATTAGATAATCAAAGGGAGTTCCGTTTCGAGCAAAAAAAACCTCCGACTGAAGACAAACTTGTTCAAATAGATGTTGGTGAAGAGGGATCTCCCAAACCAATATTCATTAGTGAAAGTCTTTCTGAACCTGATAAGCAAGACATGATCAAACTCATTCGTGACTACATCGACATCTTCGCTTGGAGTTATGAAGATATGCCAGGACTTGATCCACAAATTGCAACTCACAAGCTCAATATCTTGCCGAATGCTAAACCGGTCAAACAACAACAGCGACGATTTCGTCCAGATATTATGGATGCAATTGAAGTTGAAGTCAATAAACTCATAACCTCCGGGTTTATTAGAGAGGAACAACATCCCGATTGGGTGGCTAACATAGTTCCTGTCCTTAAAAAGACTGGCAAGGTCAGAGTATGCATAGACTTCCGCGATCTCAATACGGCATGCCCTAAAGACGAATTCCCTCTACCAATCACTGATGTCATGATTGATAATACCTGTGGATTTGAGCGGATGTCATTCATGGACGGGTATTCTGGATACAATCAGATTAAAATGTTTCCAGATGACGAGAAGCACACTTCTTTCAGAACGCCGATCGGTACATACTGTTATACAGTTATGCCATTCGGTCTCAAGAATGCAGGAGCAACTTATCAACGAGCTATGAGCACTATATTCCGTGAACATTTGCGGAAAACAGTCGAATGCTATGTTGATGATATTGCAGTCAAAAGTCGACAAAAGGAGGATCATATCCAAGATTTGAAGATTATATTTGATCTAATGCGTAAGCATCAATTAAAGATGAACCCTCCTAAGTCCTTCTTAGGCATCTCTAGTGGTAAATTTCTCGGCTTCGTCATTACCTCTAAAGGTATACACGTGGATCCCAAGAAGATCAAAGCCGTCCAAGAGATGCGTCCTCCACGCACCTTAAAAGAGCTACGAGGATTTCAAGGAAGGATCGCTTATATCAGGAGATTCATCTCTAATTTATCAGGACGCTGCAGACCATTCAACAAACTTATGAAGAAAGGTGTTTCTTTTATCTGGAATGATGAATGTCAGAAAGCATTCAATGATATAAAACAATATCTGATGAACCCTCCAGTATTGGTACCTCCCGTTTCAGGAATTCCATTTCTCCTATATACTCGAGCAATGAGTCATTCATTGGGTGCATTACTCGCTCAAAAGAATCAAAATGGTCATGAACAATCCATCTACTATCTCAATCGTACTATGACCGGAGCTGAACCTCGATATTCACCAGTCGAAAAAGAATGTCTAGCCTTGATGTTCGCTATTCAAAAGACACGACATTATATCATTGGCCAGACTATTCATGTCATCTCCAGGATCAATCCTATACGGATCATGATGAAGAAACCCAGTGTTTTGAATTCTCGATTAGCTAACTGGGAAATCCTACTTGCACAGTATGACATGCATTATATTTCTCAGAAGTCAGTCAAAGGACAAGCTTTAGCTGATTTTTTGGCTGCTCATTCAATTCCAGAAGATTCAAAACTCTATGACGAAATTCCAGATGAAGTCCTAGATTCAAACCAAATTGCTGAAGAAGATCCTACTTGGCGTCTATTCTTTGATGGAGCTTCAAGGATAGGTCCTAATGGTGATATTGTCACTGGAGTTGGAATCGTTCTTGTATCGCCAGAAGGTCTTGCTATCCAAAGAGCTTATTCTCTCGATCAGTCGTGTTCAAACAATGTAGCTGAGTACAATGCATTACTCATTGGTCTTCAACTCGCTAAACATCTAAATATTCAACATTTGGAGGCGTACGGAGACTCTAAACTCATTGTCAATTAGATAAAGGGTACTTATGAAGTCCGCCATCAAGATCTGGTTCCTTATCATAGATCAGCTATAATTATGGCTTCTTCGTTTGAAGAATTCTTTATTGAACATGTTAGACGAGCATGTAACACAGAAGCTGATGCTCTAGCTAATCTTGCAGCGGTGTTGGCTATCCCAATTAGACGACAATAAATGATTCTTGTTCGCAATCGAGAATTATTTCATCTTGAAAATAACCTGACCCTAGGACTTCCAGTTGACACTGAAGAATCAACATCTCATGACGTCAACACAACAAAAGGATTTGGATTTAGTCATAAATCTTTATCATCTTCATCTGATTCCAGCATAGAATTCATCTTCAGTCATTCGGCCGAAAATCAAAATACGGATACGGATTGGAGACTTCCTTTCTTAGATTTCGTATTGTATGATATTCTTCCGGATGATCCGAGTGAAGCAGCATCTATCAGACGACGATCATTCCGATTCTATTATAATCATACAACAAAGACCTTATATCGTCGAGCCTATGATGGTTTACTTCTTCGATGTGTTGCCGGTGACGAGGCTCAACAAATTATTCGTGAAGCACATGATGGAATTTGTGGAGCACATCAGCCTGGACCAAAACTTCAAGACCGTGTTCGACGTATGGGTTATTATTGGCCTACTATGGTATCAGACGCCATCGAATATGCAAAGAAGTGTAAAGCTTGTCAAATCTATGCAGATTTTATTCATCAACCTTCGGAATTTCTACATCCGACGGCAGCATCATGGCCTTTCGAAGCTTGGGGCATGGACATTATCGGCCCGATCAATCCGCCGTCATCCAAGGGTCATCGGTTTATTCTTGTAATAACCGATTACTTCTCCAAATAGGCCGAAGCCATTTCTTTGCCTGAAGTTAAGACGTCCAATGTTATTTGCTTTATTAAGCACCACGTCATCTACAGATTTGGTATTCCTCGACGCATTATTCATGATAACGGACCACAGTTCGTCAGTCAGAAGTTTACTCGATTCTGTGACGATCACCGGATCAACAATGTGGCTTCTACCGCATATAATCCGGCAGCTAACGGATTAGCAGAAGCTTTCAACAAGACCATTATCAAACTCCTAAAGAAGTTTGTCTCTACTAACAAACGTAATTGGAGTGAGAAGCTCGGTGAATGTTTGTGGGCTTATCGCACTACAGTTCGTAATGCTACTAAATGTACACCATTCTCTCTGGTGTATGGTTGCGAAGCTGTTCTTCCATTAGATATTCAAATTCCTTCTTTAAGGATAGCAATCGCTAATGAACTCACTGCAGAAAATAATGATCGTCTTCGACTTCAAGAATTAGAAGCTCTGGATAAAAAGCGATTATCTGCTCAACAGAATATTGAATTCTATCAAGCTAGAATTTTAAGAGCTTTTAATAAGAAAGTCAGAATTCGGGCGTATCAAAATGGAGAACTTGTTCTAACTGTCAGACGTCCTATGACTATGACTCATATGAGCAAGGGCAAATTTGACGCAAAGTGGGAAGGACCCTATATTGTGAGCAAAGTTTTCTCAAATGGAGCTTATCAACTCTCAGAATTGGATGGTCGAAAAGTTTTGATGCCTATTAATGGCAAATTCCTTAAAAAGTACTATGTATAAATATAAATGCTTGTAATCATCAGACAGTTTCATGTTTAGAAATAAAATTTTTATTTTATTTTTATCATGAATAATGATACATGATATTAAAGAAGATCACTATCATCTTTTTCTACATTTGGATGTGGGCCACTGCCGTCCTTCTCGAAGACGTGATCAGCAAAAGAGTCGAGAACCTCCTTGCTAGAACCCACGAGGAACTTGCAAACGGCCATCCTCATGGCTTCTTCTTCTTCAGTCTTTCCTGGTTCGAGCAGGAAATCCAGAATGTCCTTTGGTGGCTTGGGTGCAGACGAACCTTCGCCTGCTTCCGTCTTCTTCGATTGAACTGGATCAGCAGGGTGTTCTTCAGTGCCTTTTTGAACTTTTGAGGCAATTACAGTTTTCTTGAATGCTTCTTCAGACGACATTTTTATGTTTGAAAGAAGAAGTGTTCGTTCTTGTCAAATTTCTGCTATATTTATAGGCAGAAGTTCTACAAATAATGAAACGTCATGTTCATCCGACGGTTCATCCATCCATTAATTGCGTTCATCCGACGATTCATCCATTCGTCCGTTCATGATCTTCTATCAATTTATTAAAGTGGGGATTCGTTATTGATCATGTTTTCATAACCTCTGAATCAATTCCGAATCTACTTGCTCATTTGTCATTTTTGACCTCTGCATAGAAATCAATCTATTTTCTTTTGAGTTCATACATATTATCACGTCCATAATACCTCTGATAATATCATATACTCTAAAACAGAAAAGAAGATTTCATTATCTATCATGTCCACAATTCATCCACAAATGCAAATCTTTAAACATAGAAGAATTATCATTTCCATTCTCATTTCACCACAAAAAGTCTATTACATTTTCTTAGACTTTCTTACAAATCATAATGGAAATCTATTACAAATCTTGGATTTTCATTCTACACCACAACAATAACCTAATAGAGATCCATCTTCTTCTTTGGATCTTCTCCGTCGGACCTTCTCCATCAGGTTCGTTGTTGGTGGCAGTTCCTGACGGTCTGGGTCCCAGTCACGACCAGATCAGCAGGAATCAAACTCTGGTCTTCTCTCTCAGACGAGAGGAGAACCACAGAGTATGGCAGCCCGAAGTCGTGGTGCTGCCAATACAACTGGTGGATTGGGGGTAACCTCTCTAGGAAGACAGGAATGTATCCAACCTTGGAATACAATTCCTAGTTCTCCCGTGAAAGGAACTCTACTACCCGATTTCTCGGGGTAGAGTTGACTCCACCATCTAACTCTCGTGTATAAAGGCTCTTCCTACCATCTGAGGAAGACCCTTCTATCCCACGAAGAGTTCTGAGTTGTCTGATTTACGCGTCAAAAGCGTATGAGCTCCCTAATGTAGATGTCAGCAGGATATTCTCCACAACATCCACATCCCCAATGCCAGTTCTGAAGAAAATTTTCAGCCAAGTTTCTGCAGAAAGTATCAACAGAAATCATTCAGTGTGCATTTATCAAACAGAAACAGGCGTGTATTGTTCAAATCAGAAACAAGAAACAGAAAGCCTATCTTCAACAGCAAAAATAATACACGTATTACACTGACTTACCTTCAAGTTTGGTGCTAAGGATTGGCAAACTCATGTTTGATACAGTGCGCAGAAGTCGAACATTAGAAAATATTGCTTTCCTGTTTGAGAGTGAAATCTCCCAAAAATTTCATTCTCAGAGAAGAAGAAGAGGAATGGGAGATGAGTATCTGTGAAACTCTTCTATCTATTTAAAGGGCAAAGTACAAGTCTATTCTTGGAAAAGATCCGCATAAATAGCGCTCGTAAACCGTGGAATGAGTGTTACGTGTGCTTTGGAAGACAGAGCAACATTGGAAATAGTCAAAGGATGCTAGTTAATATTCTTCATTAATGCACACAGATTAAACACAGAAGTTGTACTTTATTCTTCAAGACAGGCACTGATGGCCTTACAAAAGACAAAACAAAAAGAGTGCAACAAAAGCACAAAAGATATGCTCTATTTTCCAGAGCGACTGAGCTTAATGCCTAGTTCTTCTACGCTTTTGACCCCCATGCGGTGTAACAGAGCCTTCAACATTTCACGCTGCTCTATGAGGCTGCGCCCATCAGAAGAGAACGAGCCATCTAAGCCAAAATAGCTCAAGAAATTCTTGGCTAGTTGCAAGGGATCATCTTTGAGTTCGAAGACAAGGGGCTCTGGCTCCTCACCCCCAAAAGTGGGGTCACCATGGGAACAAAAGCCCAACTTGCGTGCTTCTTCCTCAGCTTTCTCTTTTGGTGTCATGTTGACGTAAGATGAAGATTAAATGAATCCTCTCCCTATTTATATAACAGAGCTCGCCGGCGGTTCATATTCCACCATAAACTGGATGTAATCAGTCTCGAAAAATGAAGAGTCATCATGACATTTAATAAGTTCATTTGGATATTCTCAAAGAACTTCGAAGTCTTTCCGACTTCCGAAAAATTTGAAGTCATCACAGCGTGACTGATTTTATTTTATCATCTTATTTTCAAAGTATTTCGAAAAATTTTGAAGTCTTTTCAATTTTTTGAAAACTTTGAAGGGGGTCTTGTAGGCCATTAAAAATGACAGTCACGCTGAGTTGATCAGGACAGAGTCAAAAGTCACGCTCAGTTGATCCAGACAATATTTACAAATCACGCTGGGGAGACAGCTCATCATTTGAGTAATTATGACTGACAGCACAACAGTCGAAGAATGTCTTTTCGTATGCCACGTATGCACAGAATTCGAGAGATCACAGCCGTCTATTGCGTGATTTTCGAAATCTTCTTCAGCAAGACTCAACCTTCGTCAAGTTGGCGTACCAAAAGAGCTTCTTGTCATTTAATGTGACTGACAAAAGCAATCACTACCAGAGATTTTGTGTCAGTCGAGGCACGCTGAATCAAGACAGCTGGCAGTTCTATCCCAAATCTGCGTGTATTCTGAAGTTTTCTTCCTCAAGTCTGTGTGGATTCTGAAGTTTTCTTCATCAAAGTCTGCGTAGATTCTGAAGCTTCTTGCCCCAAGTTTGGGTGGATTTTGAAGCTTTCTACCCCGAGTCTGCGTGGATTTCGTCTTCACCAAGTCTGCGTGGATTCTGAAGCTTCTTGCCCCAAGTTTGCGTGGATTTTGAAGCTTTCTACCCCGAGTCTGCGTGGATTTCGTCTTCAACAAGTCTGCGTAGATTTCATCAAATTGGAGTACGTGGCAGCCATGCCACTGATCTCTCGCCTGCGTGTCCTGTAACTTGCACACGACTCATGCATGATTGTCATGTGTCCAACAGTTACAGGCCACGTCCAGTAACTGCTCACAACCTTGCGTATGTTAAATCCTGCGTGATTTTCAACTAAGCACAGGCTGTGAAGACAGTTATCTTTTCAGTTATTATTTTTGACTCTATAAATAGAGTTCTTTTTCTCATTCATTGTACGGATACATAGTTATCTACTGTCAAAATTTTGAGAGCTTTTCTTCTTCGCATAGTCCAAGGGATAAAGTGATCGTCTTCTAGATCAGATTCCCACAGTTGTAATTTTCCCAGATAAACAATAAATAAAGGAATTTATTTATGGAAAACAGGCCATTCTGCTAGCCTAATATGACATGGTATATGTTCCTCAAAAATCTGTTAAAGGTCAAGTACTGGCGGATTTCTTAGCAGCTCATCCTGTTCCAGAGACATCCAAACTCTATGATGAAATTCCAGACGAGACATTAGAATCAAATATGACCTCCGAAGAATTTTCTACTTGGCGTCTATTCTTTGACGGTGCATCCAGGATTGGACCTAATGGTGCCATCGTTGCAGGAGTTGGAGTTGTCCTTATTTCTCCAGACGGGTCAACTATCCAAAGAGCCTACTCCCTAGATGAACCTTGCTCCAACAACGTAGCAGAATACAATGCTCTACTCATTGGTCTTCAGTTTGCTAAACAACTGGACATTGAATATCTTAAAATTTATGGTGACTCCACGCTGGTTGTTAACCAGGTTAGAGGAACCTATGAAGTTCTCCATCAAGATCTAGTGTCTTACTATGAAGCGGCAATCAACATGGACACATCATTCAAATCCTTTTTCATCGAATATGTCCGACGAGCTTACAATACTGAAGCCGATGCTTTGGCCAATCTTGCAGCAGTCCTAGCCATCCCTATCAAAAGACAGCAGGTGGTGGTTGTCTCTAATCGAGAATTGTTCTGCATCAAAAACATTCGTAATATTGAGTTCAGTAATCTTACTGAAACCAATGTTATCAATGAAGATTGGAGAACTCCTTTCATCGACTTCATAGTTCATGATATACTCCCTGAAGATCCCAAGGAAGCTACGAGTATTCGTCAGCGGTCTCTGCGATTCTACTACAATCAGACCACCAAAACTCTTTACCGACGGACTTATGACGGTCTACTCTTGCGCTGTCTTGCTGGTGATGAAGCGAAGCAAGTATTGCGTAAAGCTCACGACGGTGTCTGCGGAGCACATCAACCCGGTCCTAAGCTACAAGACCGTATCCGACGCATGGGTTACTACTGGCCCTCTATGGTATCTGATGCCATCGAATATGCAAGGAAATGTCGAGCTTGTCAAATCCACGCAGATTTCATTCATCAACCATCCGAATTCCTTTATCCGACTGCTGCTTCCTGGCCTTTTGAAGCCTGGGGCATGGATATTATAGGTCCTATCAATCCTCCTTCTTCTAGAGGATATCGGTTCATATTAGCAATAACTGATTACTTCTCCAAATGGGCCGAAGCTATACCCTTGGCTGAAGTCAAGACCAGCAGTGTCATCAACTTCGTCAAACATCATGTCATCTATAGATTTAGTGTACCTCGACGAATCATTCATGACAACGGACCTCAGTTCATCAGCCAAAAGTTTACAAGGTTCTGTGATGATCACCGGATTGACAATGTCGCTTCGATAGCCTACAATCCTGCTGCTAATGGCTTGGCTGAAGCTTTCAACAAGCCTATCATCAAGCGCCTCAAGAAGTTTGTGTCTACTAACAAACGAAACTGGAGTGAAAAGCTTGGGGAATGTCTTTGGGCCTACCGTACTATGGTCCGTAACCCTACAGGCTGTACACCCTTCTTTTTGGTGTACGGCTCTGAAGCAGTTCTATCCCTGGAACTTCAAATTCCATCTTTAAGGATTGCCATCACCAACGAGCTCACTACAGAGAACAACGACCTTCTCTGACTCCAAGAATTAGAAGCGCTTGATGAGAAACGGCTATTGGCTCAACAGCATATTGAGTTATACCAAGCCCGCATCTCAAAGACCTTCAATCGCAAAGTTAAGGTCAGAGCCTTTCAAAAAGGAAAACTAGTTCTAACTGTCAGACGTCCTATGACTATGACTCACATGAGCAAGGGCAAATTCGATGCGAAGTGGGAAGGTCCTTACATCGTGAGCAAAGTCTTTTCAAATGGAGCCTATCAACTTTCTGAGCTAGATGGTCGAGTTGCAATGATGCCCATCAATGGTAAATTCCTCAAAAAGTATTATGTATAAATATAAAAGACATTGCTTGTAATCATCAGACAAGTTCATAAATAAAATTTTATTTTATTTTATCATGAATGATAGTACATAATATCAAGGAAGGTCACGTCATCCTTCTTAAAATTGGGACGAGGACCACTACCGTCCTTCTCAAAAACATAGTCGACAAAAGAGCTGAGAACATCCTTGCTCGAACCCACCAGGAACTTGCAAGCAGCCATCCTCATGGCCTCTTCTTCCTCTGTCATCCCTGGTTCAAGAAGGAAGTCCAAGATATCCCTTGGCGGCTTGGATGCAGATGAACCTTCGCCTGCTTCTGTCTGCTTTGGCTGGGCCGGCTCGACTAGACGTTCTTCAGTAACCGCTTCAACCTTCGGGGCGATCTCAGCCTTCTTGGATGCATCTCCAGACGACATCTTTATGTTAAAAAGTGAAAGTGATCATTCTATCTGATTTTCTGTTCAATTTATAGACAGAGATTCGTAAGACAATGAAGCGACACATTCATCTGACGGTTCGTCTGTTCATTACATTCATCTGACGGTTCGTCCGTTCATTACATTCATCTGACAGTTCATCCGTTTATTATATTCATCTGACGGTTCGTCCGTTCATTACATTCATCTGACGGTTCGTCCGTTCATTACATTCATCTGACGGTTCGTCCGTTCATTACATTCATCCGACGGTTCGCCCGTTCATTACATTCGCTTAACGGTTCACCCGTTCATCCATTCATCTGACAGTTCGCCCGTTTATTTCATTCATCCAACGGTTCATCCGTTTATTTTATTCAGTTGACGGTTTATCCGTTCATTCCGACGATTCATTTCGTTCACTCATTTTGTTCACACATTTTGACGATTCATCCATTTCGTTCATATCAGCAACTTGTCATATATTTGTTATCCTTGATTAAGTTATCTACTGAAATAATGATATTCAACAAATTATATTCTGCCATGTCCACATTACCTCTGAGCAGATATAATGAATATAATTATTTTCTAAAATCAAGAAATATATCATGTCTCGCACCTCTGAATATATTTTCTATCGCTATTTTTTATATCTGAATAAGATATGCAATAAATAATAGAGCCACAAAGAAAATGTCTTTTTATTGATCAAAATTAAAAGACATTACAAAATTACATGTCACAAAAATCTAAGATACAAAAAGTCTTTCTATTCTGCTGGTGGAGTCATCAAGCTAGTTATCTGCTGCTTCAAAATTTGCAGTCGCTCCTCACGAGAATCCATCACTCGCCTCCTAGCTTCCTCCATACCAGACTTATCGTCGAAAGTCGGCATGGTTACTAGTCTGTGAGAAATTTCAGCTTGATGAGTCATGACATATTCATCTCTTTCTTGGGTCAGGGCGTCCAATTGCTGAATTGTAGCTTGATGTTGTGTGGCCTCATCCTCCAGAGCAAGCTGAACAAGTCTCAACTCTTCTTGAAGACGGACGGATTCTGCTTTTAGTTCAGCAACTTTCTTCTCCTTCTCCTCGGCAGCAGATGTTATGATCTCTAGTTGAGAGTTATATTCCAAAGATTTAGCAGTAAAAGTGTCCAAGATAATCTGGAGATCAACATTCGCAACTGCAACCTCTTGTGACATCCTCTCAAACTCGGCCTGCACCAAAGGCTCCACCTCCCCCCGATTCAAATCTTTGTAGATCTTAACCGACTCCTCTAGCTCATCCAGGATGTGCTCAAGGTAAGCAGCTTGTGCTTCATCACCTTGATTCCGGATGGCAGCTATCAGATAGAAGGTTGGACCCCTAACAGTTATGAAACCAATCTCTTCTTTATCCATTACCCTCTCTACTAAGGGTCCTAGAGAACTGAAGAAAAGGTTGGTGAAGGAACCGATAATGAATCTGTTAGTGGCAACAACACCAGGAGTAGCAGCCACTCCCATGGATGTCGAAGCAGCAGCAGGTGCCTGTGCAGATGGACGTTCAGCTTCTTGCATGTGGGTGGAGGTCTTCCTAGATAATGAAGCCATGGTAGAGCTAGTCGCCCCTCCCAGGTGTTCCTCTGCAAAATCAAACAAATACCATCAGCTGGCTATCATTAGCAACTATCGAGGAGGATCAAAAGTAGGAGTGATCTTACCATTGCTAGGTCCAGGGACAAGTTTGTCCTCTGCCGACACGAGTTGCAACCTCGCAGAAGTAGCCTCAGACATTACCGTCTGGCTACTACCTGCTTCAGAGCCGCCCGAAAAATGTCTGCTACCGCTGGCTATCTTCTTTATTAGCACTATGTCAGTGCATGTTGGAGGAATTGGGGTAGACTCAATTTTTGCATCAATAAAAATATAGATGTCAGCCATTTAATCTATGAAAAGAAGATTAATAATATCATCTAATACCTTTAGGATCAGCAGTAGTAATTTTCTCAGCTGCTACTTCTTCACCCACATTCTTTTCTGGAGATACATGCACATCGACATCCTCTTCTGGATTCAATGTGTCATCAACAGCTTCTGGGGATATATAGACATCAGCATCCTCCTCTGGATTCAGTGTATCATCAACAACCTCTGCTGATGAAACTTCATTACTTGTGCTCTCCTCTTGGGCTCTACTATCAGTTGTTGCGGTCGGATCCATATCATCCTGGAGGCCGAAGTCGCAGTCGTTCAGAGCTTCGATCATTAATCGATCCTCTTCATCACGAAGTGTTCTCGGTGTAGCTGGAAGCTGAGTAGTCTCTACTGCAAGTGTAGGAGATCGCACCACTTCATCTTCTTTCTCTACGGCTTCCTCCATGGTCTCTACAGCCCCATCCCTCCTTTCTGGGCTGAAAGCTTCAGGTTTAGGGGCGGGTGTAGGAGATGACATTGTAACTCCGGCAACAGCATTAGCTACGACCGATGACATAGGTCGAGGAGTGACTACCTTCTTTCTTCTGAAGACCATTTTCTTTCTGTGTAGAGGTCTCTCTGGACTCTCTACATCTATAACATTTATCGGTCTTTGGATAGAGGTCGGGGTCGCCGCCTCTTCTCTTTGAGTTGACTCGGCCTGCTGCCGAGATTGTGATCGGGTCATGACCCTTTCTGACGATTCCAAGATAAGCTTCTTCTTCGCAACCGGAGAAGAAGGTTCCTATATTCTTCTCTTCCTCTCCTTGGCTGGAGATTTGACAACCTTCAAAGAGATGCGCAATGGTTCGTTGACTTCTTCCGGGAAGTTGGCTTCCCTTGAAGCTTCCAACGGTGCATCGGCCGGTTCATGCTCTTTATCGTTGCCAGGAGCCAACACAACAGTTGCTCCCTTCTTTAATCTGGCCGCTGTCGCAAAGCTGTCGACGAGACTAAAATTCTCGGCAAAGGTATTCGCCGATGTGTAGAAGATTGAATAGGTGTACAGCATCCGCGGGCCATGGTCGCTCTTCGTCGACATCGAGAACATTGTTCTTGTGTCTCGAGCATTATAATAAGCCCGAGCGCCATCGATCAAATAACCTTTTCCTTGCAGGCACGTTATGGCGTTACCCACGTGGAATTGGTCATAGCCGAATTGGCACGCAAAACGGCTAGGAAGATAGGGTTCCAAGTAACATTCATCTTTAAATCTGTAGACCAGGTGTGACGGCCAGATCGTCTTCAGCCAATCAAACACTGCACGACCCAAAGGCTGCCTCCCAAGATCAAGCAGATTTGTAGACATATGTTCATAGCCAGTTGGAGGGGAACACAGTAGAAATTCTACCCTTTCCCGAGATTCAGAGAACGTCTGCAATCTCTTAGACTGGTGTATATCCATTTACTCTTGGAGAATCTACGCAAGAAGCTTCCGCTGACCGCCCCCATATCGGGGTTCATCAATGAAGGATAGTGCAGAAGCAACCATCCGAACAAATAAGTGTAGGGAAGCTCCAGCCGAGGGAAGTTCCCTTTCTCGCTTTTTCCCTTGAGCATTGAATCAACAAAAAGGCGGAGACCAGCATTCACTCTGCAGGTCATCATCGATAGCAGATCCATCTGGTAGCCAAAGACTAAATGGACGGCAGCAAAGAGCACGCCGCGATGGAAGCGATCGACGATGCTGGCTCCAGGGACGACGAATCGTCGAAGCCAGTAGGTGAGGAAACCCGCCAGCTGGGCTTCCTTTGACATGGGCCTATAGCCCATTCTCATGAAACTTTCAATAATATCTCCTGTCTTGAAAGGAGGATATTGAAGTTCATCATCAACTTTGATGTCCATCTCCTTGTTCTCCTCCATCAATCCTATCACCTCACTATGGCTGAGTGGTCTGAAGAAGTTAGGGTTAAACTTATCGTGCTCCTTAGTCTTCTTCTCCATGATATGGTTGAGGAAGAGATAGGGCAACCACTTTGTTGAGTAGCAAGTGCCAGAGGAACCACTCTTGTAATACAAGGAGCAGATCTTATAGCGGCACAGCAGTTCTTCAAAAACGGCCACCATATCAGCATTCTCCCGACGAAGTCGGTCCAACTCGTCATTGGTTGGAACAAATTCTTCATAGGGGAATTCCCCCATTGGCAAGCTCGAGATATACTTCATCTCATGAAGAGCCAGTCCAATCTCTCCACAGGGCGTCATGAAAGTCCCTGTCCTAAAGTTGTACCTCTCCGTCAATACGAGAAATAGATGAGGGTTGGGGTGGAATCCGTATACGGTAGAGTATATCACCTGGTACAGCTCAATCTCCTTGAGCTTCTCTTCGAACTGAGCCAATATCCAATTGGCTATGCAGTTCCATCTTTTGTTATCTGGATTTACCAGACCTGTCAATCGGATGTCCTGATCCGGATATCTTCCCTCAACCTTCGCAAATTCATTCGTAAAGATCGGTGTTCTAACTGGCAGCAGTAGGGAGGAGTTCTCTGGTGGGATGCACCCAGGTTTCAATCCTCTGAGCAGAGAGCTGTGACGCTCCGAGGAACTATAAAATATGTCCTTGTTGTTGGGTCCTTTCTTCACACAAATGTTTCCTGTTCTGGCTTACTGGAGAGGAGTAATATCCCAGTCCATCCTCCTGGCATAGCTTGTATGAGCATAGCGAGATAGGGGAAGGCACCTAAAAATTTTCGGTAACAATATCCTTTTCTCGCCTCTTTGAAAGAGTCTCGGTTCAACTCGAGGCCTTGGCTGAGAACTCTTATCAAGAGCCTCACCAAACAGAAACAGAGGCTTCTTATGAACAACAGCGTCAACAGTTTGCAGAGGCTGCCCGTTCATCAGACTCAGCAATGTTTCATTGTCTTGTGCTGTTAGAATGACCTGTCGAGAAGATGGCAGGACATACTGAGGAAATATCACATGTGACAGATCCTCCTTAAATTCAGGTTCAGCCAGAGTCCCTGTAAAGATCTCATATTCTGGGTCTTCACTGAGATTAACTGCATCAAACAAAGAGACAGAATTCAGTACATGTAAAATCAAAGAGTCTGTTCAAAAATCAGCAAATTGTACAAGTGTCAGATTACGCTATGTGCATAGCATCAGATTGCGCTAATGTTGCCTACATGCACAAAATATCCAGTTGTGCCAATACATCTACTTGCGTAAGTCATCAGATTGCGCTGAGCAACTTGCGTAAAGCATCAGTTTGCGCTGGACAGGCTTACGCAAATCGGTAGATTGCGCTGAATATTTGCCAGCGCTTTCCACCGATTGCGCAAGAAAATAGTTTTCATAAAAATGAAAACTATTGTGTGTGTGCAACCAAAACCCTAAACAGGGCGGCGCAATACAACCGAATCTCTAAAAAGAGAAAGGTTTGAAGGTTCGACAATGTCAAAGAACCCTAAAAAGGGTTTTTTTGATCGAATCCATCGACTACCTTGCAACGCAGGGTGACCGACTTTGTGACGAGAAATTCGAGGCACAGCCCGAGTCGAAGACTCAGCGGGGGCTTTGCCCTTCTCGGCGGCTGAACGTTTAGGGGCCATTGACGTCGACGGAGGAGAATGAGAAGAGTCGAAGATGGCACAGGAGCTTTTTCTCTCGAACAAATGGAAACAAGTAAAGAATGACAGAAAGAAGAATGAGAACTATTTATAGTTTTTTCAAAAGTAACAGTCCACTCAGATTGCGCCGAGAAATTAGGAGCTGATTCCTCCAAATGCGCAGTCAAGGCATCACTTGCGCAACTTGATTTTAAAGTCAAAATTCAAAGTATTTCGAAACTATAAATATTTTCAAATTTTGAAAACTTTGAAGGGGGTCTTGTAGGTCCTAAAAATCAAGTTGCACCCATCAAAGAAGCCATAAAAATCAAATTGTGCATCCTTCAAGTGAACTGCGCAGGAAACGGATTACGCAACAACTCAACTGCGCACACATCCAAGTGCGCTAGCTGATGTGGTCGCGTCATCATTATCTGACAGAAAATCAGATCTTCTGACAGCTGACAGCCCGAAGAACGAGGAAACTGTTCGTTTCTTGTGCATCACAGCGCTCATGGACAGCTGTACATACAACACAAGCTACCAGCCCAATCGAAGCACAATATGCCAGATCACCTACGCCGCAATACAATCTCAGCGCAGTCTGAAGCCAGCGCAGTTCATGTGGCACACTCCATCAAGATAATTAACAATTTACATGTGGCCTACATGCCATCAATTGCTCATCACGTGGCAACCGTCTGTACACGACCAAGCGTATTTCAATCAAACAATGCCACGCATCTCATACAGTTGGCCCACGATCGAGTAATTGCCAGCACAGTTCGCTGCTTACGTAGTCCAATGCTTGCGCAATCCATCCTGCATAATTCAGAATAACTAAAAATTAGTTATTTCCAGAACTCTATAAATAGAGTTTCAAGTCTTCATTATCAAGCCCAGATCATCCCAGAAGAGGTCAGAGATCATTCAAGTCATCACCAGAGATCAGGAGTTCTTGCCAAAGTACTGCTGCATTCTTCAGAGGCTACCGTCTTCAAAGTTCAAATCGTCCAAGGGATAAAGCGATCGTCTTTAGATCGGATTCCTATAGTTGTACTTTTCCAGAATTCTATTGTAATCTTCTTACAAAGTTTGTGAAATAAAGAATACTTTTGTTTTTGCAAACATGACTGTTTGGGGCGCATGATTGTACTGCGCATCTGTGATGAGGCGCACGCTCCTCTCATTTTTAAATACAAATAATAACGCTTCGAAATAAACAAAAAGATTAATGATGATCTTTTTGGATTATTTGCAGTTTATTATTTTGTAGAACCCCAAGCGGTGGCTGACGTCACTCTTAATCGGTTTTTGCGTATGTCCAAGCATATAAATAGGCATCTGATGGGGAGAGAGAGTTCTTTTTCTCTTTGCTTTCTTCTTCTTTAGAGTTCTTCTTTCAAAAACTCTAACTCCTTTTTACGAGATGGCTCCCAAAACACCTCGCGGTGGTGCTGGCCGAGGACGAAGCAAAGGAAAGGAGCCTGCGGAGGCTGATGTTGATGATGTCCCCAGGACGCCCATCGACGTTCGGCCGGTGGTGATTGGTGGGTTTGTCATTCTTTGCCGTACCTTTTTGTTCCTAAGAAGAAAAATCTTTTTAGGACTCACATTCGCTGACACGCATGGACCTCGAGTCTTGGTGATGTACTGAAGCTTCTTGCTGACGCACATGGACTTCGAGTCCTGATGATGCACTGAAGCTTCTGGCTGACGCGCATGGACTTCGAGTCCTGATGATGCGCTGAAGCTTCTGGCTGACGCGCATGGACTTCGAGTCCTGATGATGCGCTGAAGCTTCTTGCTGACGCGCATGGACTTCGAGTCCTGATGATGCGCCGAAGCTTTCTTGCTGACGCGCATGGACTTCGGGTCCTGATAATGTGCCGAAGCTTTCTTGCTGACGTGCATGGACTTCGGGTCCTGATGATGCGCTGAAGCTTCTTTTCAGATGTGCCTGAGCCTTGGTTCTGTGCGTACGCTAATGATGAGAATACGGCTCTGATTTTTTATTATTTTAACATATCTAAGTCTTTGTCATCTTTTCATGATCGCCAGTTTCGATGACCGTCCCGCTTTTGAACGAAGTACTTCTAGACGCTGCTCTCAGTCAGATGGGAGTTGACTATAACGAGGAGGTGATAAATTCTGCCCAAGCTGCTATCATACTGGATCAGTCTCCCGAGAGAATGACCCAAATCAGGGAGCAACAGTATGCGTTCCTCCAGCGGATGATGGAGCGTGACAGTTTGCAATCTGTCGTTCCTGGAAATAAGACTTTCCTGAAGCCTGAGTTCCTGTTTGGGGATCGCCTCACTTCTACTGAAGCGAAGGTGTTGAGGATCAAGAAAGATTGGTTCTTCTCAGCCAAAGGGGTGCACATGTTCATGAAACAGCTCGAGCGTCAATGGCCTTTGACGACTTTTTGTCGTCTTGTCTCCAAGTGGAGGATGACATAGGAGCTAACTCCGTCTCAGGGGGGAGCGGTGGCGGGCACCATCAGGATCGATGCTACCTCAAACCAGAGGGATACTTTGGCCGCCACGCAGGCTGGGTCTTCTTTCACCTGGCGAACTCTGCGTCTAGGGAGTATTTATAATGACGTCCCTGCCGACACTTTCGCTTTTGGTACTTTGACTTTCGTTAATCGTATGCTGTCATCGAAGTAATCATACCCGAAGAGTGAGTTTCGGGTAGAAGGTTGGTGTCATTACGTATCCAAGTGGGACAAGTTAACACTCTGGGTTCTGACGAAGTTTTGAGCTGAGCTCAGGGAGATCGGGCTGACTGCCGCTATCCGTGCTACCCAGGCGGGCGTCGACATCAACAGGCATATGTTCCTTGCGCCCCTGGAGATGTTTAATACCCAGACCGGTACCTTCTTCACTCCGGTGGGGGAACTAGGACTTGCACTTCATGAAATGTATGAGGTGTCGAGGCTTCCTTGGGGATCAGAACCCTATGAGGAGTACTTCCCGACTAACGAAGAGTTCCAAGTCCTGGAGGACAAAGAAGAGGAGATGATGGTTGTCTTCAAAGAAGTAGCGAGTCACCATTATTATATGCAGAAGAAGGATAAGGGCGGAGCGCAGCCCCATGTGACTGGTTGGAGGGATTATGTCTTTGAACAAGACAAGAAGGATTCCTCTCGGTTCACGACTCCGCCAGCTCTCTCCAGTACTGCGGTGCTCTCTGAAATAAGCAGGCTAAATGAGATGAGTCCCCGGAAAAACGAGGACCGGGAGTCGGACGAGCATTCTTATAGCTGTTTCTGGCACCTCACTCATCGGATGTCGTCCAAAGCAGTGTTGGCTGCTTATCTGATGATCTGGCTCCGGGATTACGTCTTTTCAGGCGAGTCAGGCTCTGTGGAGAGGGTGACCCGAAACCTGATCCTGCCTGCTGTGAAGTTGGTTTTTGGCCATCCCTTGGCTCTACTCCCTGCGATGGTATACAACCTGCTGCGAGGTCTATGAGAATTCGCTGGTAACATTGTTCACGAACGAGATAAGAATGACAACTTTCCTCGTGCCGAACTGCCGTTTCACTATCTGATGGGGTGGTTGATTTTTCACCATCCCAACGTGATGAGTCCGGGACAGAAAGAAGATCATGTGGCCGGAGATGCATTCCTCCGTCGCTTCTACCAGAGGAAATGGATGCATACGGGCGTACCTGTTTGTAGGAAAGTTTTATCCTACCTTCAGGGATGGAAGATCACTAAAGTTGGTCCTATTTTTACCGGCTTCGAAGCAAATAAAGATTTAGCTGATTCGGGTGAAGATGCAACAATTCTGTCTCCGTGGGGATTCCGTTTGTTGCAAAGCATTCGGCCGTCTCATTTGGTGTACATGAACAAAAACTAGTGTTACTTGGAGCCATATTTGTCGAGTCATTTCGCACGTCAATTTGGCTATGCCCAGTTGATGTTGGAGAACTCCAGTACTAGCCTGGGGTATATTGGGAGTCTGCTGGATGGGACACGAGCTTGGCATTACTACAATGTCGGATGCACCGGAGCTCGCTTTACCATGCCAGTTCTGAATCCACAACCGTTAATTCTTTTCTCAGCCGCCAAATTTTATTGTATGATGAACACCGTATCCTCTGGATATGATAGGGAGACCAGTTTTATCGTCGGCACCCAATTGGAGGCAACTGAGAATATGTTGGCGAAGGCTCGATTATACCGTCTGCCAGAGGTTGGTTATCGAGATACCCCTACCGTATCCTCGGAGGGTACTCAGGCGGAGCCCTCGGCTGATCGCCCGAAGAGACGTGCCGGTACAGAGGTCGGTTCTTCTGTGCCGAAGAGACAGAGGAAAGCAATGTCACCGGAGGTGTCAACAGAATCAGCTCCTGTGGAGATAAGGACGTCCCATATAGTCTGGTTAGTTCTACCATTTTTGTGACATATGCTTTTTTTGTAGGAGCTGCTAAAAAGGAGACCCCGAATTCCAAAATTGGGTGCTAGCAGACCAAAGTGGGTGGCAGGCTCATCTGATGAGTGCATTCCGTCGATTGTGATGTCTTCCGTGGAGGAGAACCCGGATGATGTGACTTCTGTGGAGATACAAGCTGCCATGGGGGCTTCTGGTATCGAGGTCCCAGCAGAAGCTGTGCTTCCAGATAAGGAAGAGGAATGGAGTTTGCCTTCTTCGGATAACGTTCCTCCAGAGGTCCCTGAGCCTGCAGTAGGAGTAACATGCACGGTTGTATCAGAGGAGAGGGGTGATTTATCTCCTCGTCATGATGAAGGAAGGTCGGCCATACCGTTGCCGAGCCCTACCCCAGACCCAGCAGTAGAAGCCGAGCTGGCTGTCGCCCAGGAGGTACTGGCCGACTCCATTCTCGTGGAAGGTTTTGATAAATTGGTCTAGTCGATTTAGTCTAGACCAGTGCTGGCTATCGCCGTCTCACAACGGTGCAGGCTGGACATGATCCGACTTGACCCATTATATTGGGATCGGGTCATGACGTATTTTTAGTGGTGGCCCATGCAGGTCGTTCTGTAAATTGGTCTAGTCGATTTAGTCTAGACCAGCATGCAGTCCTACAAATTGACCTAGTCCTAGATGAGACTTTAGGAAAATAGACTCTAAAAACAACTAGAACACTTAGATGATATTCACCCTGTTACATCATAGGGCCGGAATTATACATTTAAAAATTTATTTTTGCTTGCTTATAGTTTCGTAGGTTACCTTACTTATGTTTGTACCTAAACCTTTCAGATCATGACTTATGTTCCAAAGCTATTCCTTGTTGGCTTTGCTAAACCATTTCAACTTGACTTTCTTGAATCAATAAGATTTACCTTTTAGCCCAACTTACCTAGCGAATTCTCAAACTTTTCTTGGACAAGAAATTATTTCAATAAAGATCTGTATTCTCAAGTGATTTTGCCGAGAATATTCTCATTGGCTTCTTCTGCTCAACTCGAAGCTCTGATGCTTCTATCTTATCTTGTGTCCAACTCAATTAGTCAGAATCAAATTTGATCCATTCTGTAAGCTTAATCTTTGGAAAGGAAAATATCGGAGAACATATACTCCTCTGGACTTCAAACCAACCTCTTGATTCTCAAAAGCTACTGGAACACATTTATCTGATAAATTTTTTTGATTCCAGAAGAACGGACATCTACATCTTTTCCTATCATGATTAGAACTTTAGAACTCGTTTGAATTTTTCGGAAGCTCCTTTGAAATTCTCATGGACAAAGTTGAGAAAATATTCAGGGACCTAATATGGTTTCTTACATTTGCGTTGTAGTCATTTGTCTGAATTATAAAAACTATGAGTTTACTGCAGCTAGTTGCGCACTGGCGAGACATAGACTCTAAGTTGAAGTGATTTCAGGTGTTCATAGGTTTTCAGATATTATTGAGACTATGTCCTAAATTCAACAAAATTTTCCTTATGTTGCTCAGCCATGAAATGGATAAAGTTGATAGACTACTCGGTAACCTATTTTTATTCGAGTTATGGAGCCAAAAATTTACTGCAGTCAGGTGCACTCTGGCGAGGCATGAATTAGAGGCAAAGTGACTTCGGATATATTTGGTTTTCGAATATTATTAAGACTATATCCATACGATGGTTGTCCTTTTTGCACCATCAAATTATTCTGACTTTTATCCGGCTAGAGGATTTGTATTTCTAGCAGTTGTCTCCGCCTTCAGAAATATCTTATCTGATTACATTCATGTCATAGTTATTCAAATCACTCTCGCTATCCTACTATCATACAACTTGTTGGCTTTTCCTGAGTCACAAACCCTTATACCTGAACCCAATTTGATTTGGAATTTTTAGTCCCTCATCTTAGAAGATTCCATTACTTTTGCCTCCTCAATAAGCTGTTGACGTTCGTTTCTTTGTTGTCTTTCCTGTTTCACGAGACCTCATTTAATTTTTTTTCTTCCATCTTATGATCATTGATTATATTTTAATCGTACCTAGACTTTACTTGTGCCTAAAATGATCACAACAAAATTTCTAACTCTATCTTAGATCGTATCTAGATAATTCTGACCGTGCCTATATTTTATCATTGTACCTAGTCATCATGCCTCGAATCTGATTATGCCTGATGATTTAAATCTGAAATGATCTATAGCAGGAATTTATCGAGTACATGAGTTATGAGATAAAGATGAGATAAAAATGAACAGTTGTGATTTGAATCAAAGAAGGTATAATTAATGATGTGAATACCAAGCAAATTGATATTGTAGATTAGAGGTGATTAAATGAAAAGCATGGAGATGCACTTTAGGAAGGTGTATGATGAATCAGAAAATATATAAAGAACGACTGAAACAAGAAAATTTGGACTTAATGCGTAATTAAAGTAAGGATGAAAATCGTATGAATTGAAGAGTGCAAAAGATTTTAAATCAGAAATCAGAGATACAAGGTTGAGAGATGTAATAAGGTATAATTTTGACAGAGAAAAATTTGGTAAAATGATACAGTAAAATTAAGATGAAGGATTCGAGCTTAAGCATGATAATTAAATTTTGTTGAGATTTCGGGATCAAATATGGAAAATGAGAATTTAGAATCAAGATATACACATGTTGATGAAATGGATGTCTAAATAAATTACAGAATGATCGCAGATGAGTAAGGAAGGATATATTTTACTAATCATGAAAAATTGGATTATAGAAATATGATATTGTATTTTGAATGTGATATTGGGCTACTGAGACTTGATACTAGAGTATTACGACAATATGGAGTGTACCAAATTATGATATTTTGGTCAAGAATGAATAAGATGTATAAGAATATGATTGGAACATATGTAGTGGTATGTTTTAGAATTAAAATTTGGATATATATTGACAAGCTGAAGGAATTACAAAATATATTGCAGAATATTATATGTGTTTAGTGAGAAAAGTTAGGAAGACAAAATTTCCAAGATTATGACAGTGATTGATACTTCAGGGATGACAGCAGAAATCCATAATTTTGGATAATGACTCTGTTTCTAAGGAGGGAAGAATGTTAATTGAAAATAGTGGATAAGGTTAATGAAGATATTGTACTAGATGAATTTTGTTATGGGACATTTAGCCTAGCTAGGCATAAGGCTGTTGAGGAAGAATATCCAGACTGGTTTGAGGCATGATTGCATGATTGTACCCCGACCCTTACCTTAAAATTTCGAGGACGAAATTTACTAAGGCGGGAAGGTTGTGAAGCCCATGACTTTAATTTTATTTTTAATGTTCCTGTTTTATATTGTTTGGTGAGCCTTTTGTTTTTAGCCCACAACTTGTTAATCATTTTTTTGTGTTATTAATTAATTACTAGTTAGTTATTTTTCAGCCCAATGATTTACGCCCTGGAACCCACAACCTGAAGCCCAAACACAATAGGCTAACCATTCTCCTACTCACCCGAGTCTCCCTCTCTGATCCGCCCAACCTGTGCCCACGTACTCCTCTCCCTCTCCACTACGTAACCCTCAGGAGCATAAACTCTCCCAATCCACAGAAACTTCATTTTTCCACCATCACAATAACTCTTCTATCTCCCTAACCGTTCCATTATTCTCCGATCCGAGACCACCACCGCGCTCCCCTCGCCGCCCTCTCTGATTACAGATCCCTCTCCCCCACCTTCCTAGTCCGTCCCCGCGCAACCCCGCGCCAGCCCGACAGCCCGGCGCCTCCCGTACGTGTTCCCGTGCGCGTGTCCCATCTCCGTGTGTCCGTCCGTGTGCGTACACGTGTCCGTGCTCGTCGTTTTCATCGTTCCCGGCGTTGTTCCGAGTCCGAGACCTCCCCTCGGTACTCCTTCATCAAGCTTGGGTAATCCCTTTCCTCATCTTTTCCATCTTCTGGTTGTTCACAGAACCATTTAGACCTTCTGGCCTTAGATTAGTTTCTGTAGATTATTAAACTAAGTTCTGTGTTTTGATTATTTGGTTTCTGTGGTGTTAAATTAGCAATGTGGTAATAATATACATATTAGAAAACTTTATACATGCTTATTTGGTATTAATTGATTTATGGATTAACCTTAATAATTTAAAATATGGTTTAAATGATTTAATTGGTTTAAATAAAACTTAGGATTATCATTTATTTTGTAATGTTAATTTGTAGAGATTCTAAACCCAATAAATGATTTAGTTATTTTATTTACAAAATAGTGGTAAATAATATTCATTTAAAAGTTATTATTTTAAATAAAAGTTTTGTTAGAAAAATTGTATTATAAATTATATATATTCTCCTTTTAAAATGATTTCTAATCAAAAAGGTTTATAAAGAGATTAACATAATAAAAACTAATATTTATTTAAAAATCATTATTTTGGCAAGAAAACCGTATTTTATGCAAAAGTGCTATTTTAGTATTTAAAAAAATTATTTTACCTTTATTACGAAAAATGGTTAAAAAATATATTTTCTAAGGAAAATCGTTTTATTAATATTGTTCGGTAAATAATTTCTCTTAATAATAAAAATGTTCATTAATGAATTATTTTGGTCTTGAATAACATTTTTAGTAACAATAACCAAAAAATGATTTCTAGCTAATTAAAATATTAGAATATTAGTTTTGGAGGAAAATCATAAATTTGGTAAAATATTAATTTATTAAATACAGTTAAAATATTATTTTCCTTATTTTGTGAATAATAGTCAAAAAATGGGTTTTTAGTAAATCGTATTTTTGCGTAATTTGGTAATTACGTAAAAATACTAATTTCTATAATACGATTAAATAATAATTTTCTTACCCTTAATTATTACGTTAAAAACTTGTATTTTTACTAAAATGATTATTTTGTAACTTAGTATCTAAAATATAAATATTTTTTCAACGTTATTAACAAAATTATGTTATTTTCAACCCGACCAGACTTAGCCCTAATTAACTAGTTGGCGTTGCCCTTAAGGATTAGAGTGTAATTATTTCTAGCTGCTGAACCTGGTGTTACGAATCTGTAGGTTCCTAAGCCCAAACGGTTACATGCTACTCGTCGCTTTCCACGTCAAGGGACTATCTGAGGCAAGTTACGGTTATGCTATCTTATATTTTAATTAGTAATTGTCAAGTTGCATGTTTAAACCATATTGCTACACGGAACCCTCTCCTAGGGTTCAAATATTGATTGATATTGATTGTAGGGATATTGGGGGAATAGTGTAGCGTTTATGACCAATACCCCTCATATTGCATATTATTATTGTGCGAGCTTACCCCTCTTACACACGGGGATAAGCCGTATCGCGTCGCTAGGATGCTATTGTACAACCCAAGCCAGTCATAGACGTTACATATTCAAATCACATTATTTCAAGTATTGAATTGTTAAATTGCTAGAAAATATTGTTTCAACTGTTTAGCTTGCACTTTTCTGTTATTATTTGAAATATGAGGTACATACTCGTACTTGCTCCCTCCTGACTGGAGATCCAACATTTTTAGGTGACAACGACGAAGAGGAGCTGCCTTATTACATTTTCTATGGGACAGACTTGGGTCCCGCAGAGGCTGAACCAGGAACCCCAGAACCCTAGAATGTTGGCTTAGCACTTTCTTTTATTTTTCTTTTCAGAAAACAGTTGTAATAATTAAATATTGTTAATGTTTATTTTTTTCCAGACCCTTTTCCAATTCAATAAAATATTTTTATTTTTGTTAGATTTATGTATGTTGTGTTTCACTGCTTGATACAGCTTACTGCCGCCGTCTCACAATGGTGCAGGATGGGCATGATCCGACTAGACCCATTATATTAGGATCGGGTCGTGACAGTCAGTGTTTGCATGGAGGCAGAGAGGGTTTTGAGTCCTCCTCCAAAGTATCCATGCGCTGAACGAGGTCTGCTGGTGGAGCATCTGACTCCGTATCACCACCTCCCGTCATGTATACTGTCATGACGTGACTGGAAGTGGATGGATCTGTTGAAGCTTCACTTTCAGCCTCGCTCTCTTGTGGAAGAGAAACTTCTCCTAGAGCTTCATCCTGGATACCTCCAGCTATGCTCTGGAGGATATCTTCGTCTTCGGGATGAAGATCAACAAGGGCCTGACTACCCACAGCTATGTTCTGGAGGATATTTTCGTCTTCGGGATGAAGATCAACAAGGGCTTGACTACCCCCAGCTTCCTCCGAGATCTTTTTTCTCCCCCGTGGGCCTTCAAACACTTCTGAGGACGGGACAGTCGTCTTGGTTTTCCTCGGCTGGCTCTTGGATGAGGACGAGGTCGAGGAGTTTCCAGTCGCCTTTCGGATTGACGAGGAGTTAAAGATTACGTTGCAAGAAGCAACCTTTAGTTCTGGCTCCTCTTCAATCGACACCTTCTTCCCGAGGCACCTTTGGAGGGGTGTTGATGATTGCAGCCGCTGGAACACAGATTGCCTTTGTGGTGGGACTGCTGTCTTGCAACAACAGTTGATGGTGACTACAGCACAGGCGTGTCCTGTGAGGGACGCATTGTGCTTGTCAGTCGACTCTCCTGATCAGCATTTGTGAATGATCATATTACGCAAATCGTCATAGGAGAGTGCCACCTTTACACCCCCATCAGGCGCATGGCAAGGCCAAGCGTCGAGGTGGTCAAGTAAATGCTGCACCCCCTGATCCGGCACAAAAAATACGCCCAGATCAATAGTGGGGGAGCAACATTTAGAGTGGCTTGAACCAGCCTCAGACGCACAACCAATGTAGGCGCGAGGGTTCAAGATCACAGAGTTTGCCTCGAACGGCTTGGTTGAAAGCGCAGCGGATGTGCCCAAGCGGAACGAGGTCTTTGAAGGTTGGCCCATTCGTGGTGCAGCACGCATGATTGTGAGCGCATGCCTCTGACTTACTGTTGGCATAGCACGTTCGAGGCGCGTGGCCCGTGCTGCCTTGGACTTCTTCGTACCAGCTCGCTGGGGTGCATAGTACTCAGAGTCCAAATTCTCCTCGCCACAATAGTGAGTCTGTCAAAGACAGAAGCCTTCTGCGGCGCATCAGAGTTAATACACAGGACGTTAGGTGCATCCCTGCTCCGTCGACGCATCTTTCTTGTTTGAGAAGGAGATGGTTGGGGAATGTGGTCAGCCCCACGTTTCCCCGAGAGATGTGCTGCGCCCACTGGCGCATCCTGCCTGCTGAGGACGTCAGCGGGAAGGGTAGGCTTCATCGGCGCATCCCCTTCGGTGATGGTGCCAGGGGCCTCGACCTTCCGTACCCAGACTTGGTGAGTCTTCTTCGGCTTTGGCAGCCGCGTTGAAGGACTTGCGCTGCCTTCAGAGTTGAACTTCTCATACGCCTGTTGATTGAGGTGTACGACCAGTGTCTTGTGGGAGGAGCCCACCTTCACGTCGTCAGATTGTGACACAGCTTTCTCAGCGGAGGAGAAAGAGGTCCCAGCAGAGTCGCCAGCTTGTTTGCCATTAAAATCTTTGATTGCAATTTCAATTACAAACAGAACAGTGTTACAATGTAGGACTTCGATGTAGTCCTAGGAGTACACTTTTGTTTTTATCTGGATCTTGTGTCGATGGAGCGAGTGGTAATGCGTTGACTCCGTTGACGATCTGACGACGGTTTTCGGTTCTCTGAAGCTCTGGATTGCTCTGAATGTCGGAGCTTGCGGAGGGAAAGAAGACGTTGAGTGTCTCTTCCGATCTCTGTGGGTGATAACTCTGATGCTCTGGTTACGTCTGTCTTTGACTGTACGTCTCTGTATGTCTGTGTGTGTAGAAGAAGGAAATGATCCCTCTATTTATAAGCAGGTTGGACAGCTTATGCGCGCATATGTAGGATGCGCCTGTACGTAGGAACGCCACGTGGCTGGAGCTGCGGGTGGCACATGGATGATGCGCCATGGCTTGTGGGTTGAATCCTTCATGCTGCATTTGTGGGCTGGCACGTAGCAGTGGAGAGGATCTTTCGGTTGCTGAGATCTTGGGTGGTTAGCACCCCTTCATAGGCTAGACTGAGTCAAAGGACACATGGCGTACGTCCATGGCTCAAAGATCTCAGATTTGGTGGAGAGTGATCTGACAGGATGCGCCTGGAATTGGGCGCATGAGAAGACTTTGGCTCGTAACCTTCAGGAGTCACAAACGGTCTGAGCGCACGACTTTAGAGGCACATGCGAGTCTTCGGGCGCATGACTGCGGAGGCGCATACGAATGGTCGATCGACCACGTGGTTTGTAACCGCCAGAGGAGAGTAATGATGACGCTGACGTCAGCGATGCTTCATTTTCTGTAAAAGCTGTTGTTGCTCTGTCATCGAGACATGGCTGCTGTCGTGTCAGACTTCAGCATTTAATGTTCTTGACGATTGATGGGCCTTTGAGTGTGTGCATTGATCTGCGTTCCACTAGGCACATGGGGACGCGTGGGGCGCATCCTTATGTGGTGCTTGGTGCTGATGGGCGCGTCTGTATGCTGTGCGGTCTGACCGACACATCTGTTTGCATGACGCATCTTCATTGGTCCGACTGTTGAGTTCTTCGAGTGCTTTAAATAGCCGTTTTGACTTGGCTGAATTCGAAGAGACAAATTCATCATCGTAAATATAAGTTGATTGCACTAACTTCGGGAAGGTTGCCACTTGGCACATGGGTTTGATTTGCCCTGGCCTATAAATAGCAATAATTTGAGAGAGTTTTGTTGTCTCTCCCTTGACTTCTCGACGAAGATGAATTCCTTCGCCCGAGTACATTCTGTTGCCAAGATGCTTCCCAGGGTGAAGATGCATTGAGTCGTCTTCGTATGCACTCGTGAAGGTGACTATTACATCCAAAAGTCGGGATCGCGGGCTTCCGACGCAGACCGAAGGTGCCTGTTGTATCCAAAGATCAGGATGCTCGAGTTCCGTCTCCGTTATGCCGGAAGAGTCACAGATCGAAATTGCGGTGCTCTCCTCTTTCTTGGGCTTTGGAGAGCTCTTCCTCCAGCTAGAGTAGGGTTGATCGCCCGCTCTTGTTATGCTCAAAGCTGCTCCTTTAGCCGGAGCACTTGATCGGATCGAAGTGGAGGCATATGCTGAGACTGAGACGCTGAAGAGACGTTCCTTACTGAGACGCTGAAGAGACACACCTGACGGATGATGCGTCTGGCATGGGGCGTATGGCCCTTGCTGCGCCTGGCTATAGTCTTAGGATCTTTCTTTTTGTAGAAGTTCTCCTTTGTAAAGCCTTTCTTTAGACATGTAATAGACTTTTATATGAAATAAAAATCTTCTTTTGATGTCTACACTTGTGCTGTCTTTTGCTGTGCCAAGTACTTCGCTTGAGCTCCCTAGCACATGTTTGTTAGGCGCATAGAAATTCTGGCCTATAGATGCGCCTGAAATTCTATGCTTCTACAAACTTGTGTCTGGTTCGCTACCATAACCTTCTCAGAAACAGTTTGGTACGTGGTACAACACTCCTTTGAGAAAATATGACACGAGGCCCAGTGTCTATCTACCTATCCGTGTCAATCCCAGCTGAGTCAACCTGCACTATCATAGCAACAAAGTTAGCCTCACCTTGCTCCTTTTGTTTTAGTTTTTCTTTGTAGTCCCTCTTCCAGTGGCCTTTCTTGCCACAGTTGCAACAAGTCCCAGGTTCTTTGGACTTGGGCTTGAGCTGAGCCGACTTTACCTTCAGATGGTGAACGTCTTTCTTCTTTTGGTAGGGAGCCTTCTGCTACCATTTAGAATTTTCTTCTTACACTATGTTCGTCTTAGCCATCCGCTTGGACAAGACGTCCACTTTTAGTTGAGCCCTTAACTCGTCTTCAACATGTATCCAGTGCAAGAGGCATTTCAGATCCACTTCCATCTTCTTGCGATGCATGTCCACGATAAAATTGCTCCACCCAGGTGGAAGTTTGGCGACAATTCCTCCGACGACAAAGCATCGACCAAAGGCATGCCGTCATCCGCCAGCTTCTGACGTAACTTGAGAAACTCCTTAACTTGAGGCAACATGGTTTTATCGTCCTCAAACTACATCCTCTAGACCTTTTCGGTCACATAGATCTTGTTTCTGTTCTTATTTGCCTTTTAGAGATTCTCTACAGACTCCCAGACGTCCTTTGCATTGACCGTCTTGCCATATGACTCCGTCAGAGAGTCCTTGTAACGCCCCAGTCCCAAAATACGTAGGACTAGGAACGTAGACATGCCAGCTGTATACATACGAAGTACAGGGGTCTTGTATGTATACATAAGCTGTAAAATACAGTAATCCAAGATAAACTAAATCTCATCCACAATGAAAAGAATAATAAAAATCAACTTGAATATTTATGATACATTCGTTGGGCGGAGACAAATCTACTACCAACAAGCAAAGGATGAAATACATGGAAAATGAAATAAGTTTGGCGAGCGAAGCGAAGACGATCCAATTGCAATCATCCTCGAAGATATAGCGATGATCCCGGCTAGAGCTAGAACACCTGCGTAAGAAAAGAGCACACACCTAGCGAGATAACCAGGTCCTCAGAGGGACGTAACAAGACACATAATATCATGCCAATAACTGAATAATAGAAGCTCAACATAAAAGTATATATATGACTAAATAAATAAAGGTCCTTAACCATTCTATGTGAAAATGTACTTTGAAGACAACGTTCCACACAAGGGCTTCCGAGACTAGAAACACGGTACGTTAGCGTTTCAACCATGGCACTAGTGGCGTCTAGAGAAAAGTAAATACACGGCCCATTTAGCACTCGAGTGAGAGCTTAAGGGGCATCTAAAGAAAAATAAATGCACGGCCACTAGCTCTTGGGTGAGTCACTAACGGCAGCTAGAGGAAAGTAAATGCACGGCACATTTGTGTTTCAACCGAGGCACTAGTGGCATCTAGAGAAAAGTAAATAAGTGCACGACACACTAGCTCTCGGCTGAGTCACAAATGGCAGCTAGAGAAAAGTAAATGTGTGAAAGCCCCTGCGCCTAATAACTGTCTTCACCCTCCCCATGCACTACTCGTGCTGAATCCACACCACGATATTTCTAATAACCGCTAAGTCTTCTAGACAACTATATTAGCAGTTATATCCTAACGCTCGTCCTGTACGCACCGATGTACGGTTGGTACGCAAGTTCGAATCTATATGAGACACGTGACATCGTGGCACACATGTGTCGAGTCAATGAATGCGGCACAAACAAAGGTGGTCCCTTAACTCTAGGCCAAGTGCATAAAGAAAACTCAAGTATAATAATTTACAACTACATATGGTTTTGAAAGAACAAGAAATAAAACATGGAAGATATTGAGAAAAAAATTAAACAGTAAAGGCAAGGTGTCTTGCCTGATGTCCGAGTGAGGTAAGATGATGTCCTGGCGACGAATCAACAACAGCGCACAAAGAGGAAGGTGCAGAAACAACTTCAAATGCTGAAAATAGTCTATTATCTAATTATAATTAATACTGCACCTATTACATTTATTTAATAAATTCTGAAGTTAGGATATGGTATAGGTTTTCGTATTAGATTTTCGAAAAACTAAACGGATCGCATTTTTATTTCCGGAATCTCCCGAAATCGCAAAAATACTGAAATACGTTTATTTTTGGGACACTAGATACTCAAACAGTTTTGTAAAAATCTACAGAATGAATTTTGTCTATTAAAATATGTTTTTGGAAACCTTACCTCGATACGCTTCTTTAAAAAAAACTGGAGGCGAAACGGAGTTCGGAGCTAGGAGATATCGTCGTTCCAAGTTGCTCTTGCTGCTAAAAAGTGGGGCTGAATTCTAATGATGAATTTTAGAGTTTCTATTGGACTAAAAATAATTTCGAATTATGGCCGATAGAAGGGAGATGTATTGGGTTTATATAGGTATTTATTTCAAATTTATCTCCTAAATTAGATAGGATTTGATTTAAATAAAAAATGATATAATTAATGCTAGATATGATTCAAATATGATAAGAATTTCTAATGGATAAATCTTCTCATAAATTAAAATCAAATAAATTATTTAAAAAACAAATCAATTTGATTGCAATCCTTTAAATGATCACCAAAATAACTTTAAGTATTATTCTATATTATCAAATAATTCAAATCATATGAATCTAAATCCAAATCAAACTCAACATAATAACTTTAAAATAATATCTAATATTTATCAAAATAATTTAAATCAAATAATAAATAAATTATTTAATCAAATAACATTTCAAATTTAGATTAGACAAATCGTAATGCTCCAATTAGTCATCGTAAGTATTTTAAACAATATTTAAATTATCAACATAATTTAAAGTATAGTTGATAACCATCAAAATAATTTAAATAAATTCAAATATAATCAAATATAATCAAATAACTGATTAACATATCAAAATAATACTCGATGTCCTTAAATATTATAAAACTTACTTTTATAAATCCAAATCGTTTTTTAAAAATAAATAGACAAAAAAAATCTTTTATTGCTCATTTTTTTTAAAACCAATTTTTAGAAGAACAAAAATAATAAAAACATATTTTATATTTCAAATAAAAAATTTGAGAACATTTTTTTTAGAAACATTATTTCAAACCATTAATTTAAAACTAGTTTTTGGTAACAAACGTAATCACAAAATATCTTTTACAAAATTTCTACGAAAATTACTTTTAAACACAAAATTAAAATATATAGATATAATTTAAAAAATAATAATTTCGGGAAGATGAGTTACAAATCTACCCACCTTTGAAAATTTTTGTACTCGAAATTTAAGGACTACTAGGATAGACGGACTTGGTTGATCGGTAAAAGGATAGTAAGAATTTGTGATAAGAGAAAATATATGGAAGGGAAAAGAGAATTTCTTTAATGAGAACATTAATCAATTTGGATGAAAAATAGAAAAAGTGAATGGATATGGCTTGATGTGCACGGACACGATGCACAAACACATTTGTAGGTGGAGAAAATTAATAGAATAGAGAATAATGAGCCTCTCCTTCTACAGGAGGTGGAAGCTACTATTTAGATAAGGATTATGATAGTTGCAAATCCCTTTAGATAATTCCTCTATTTATTTTAAATCAAATTCAATAAATTTCAATCCAAATCTAAATCAATTTAAATCTAATTAAATTCCATCCTTTAGTTTAAAATCAATCAAATTTCAAATATATATATATTAATTTAACTATTTAAATAAATCCATAAAATCAAATCAAGATTTAAATCGTCACAATAATTTCAAAATATATTTTTCAAAAATACTAATAATAATAATTTCAAAAATTACATTATTATTTAAAAATAAACTAATAAATAATTATGAAATATATATGTATGTCCAAATAATATTTACATAAATATATTTTTCTAATATACCATTTTATAGGAAAATTATTTATTATAATATCTGTATAAATGAAAGGTTTTTCATAATTAAAATCATAAACTTGAAAATTTAGACACGATAGCTAAAAATAATTATTATCTATATTATTTCGAAACTATAAAAATAGAAAAAAATATTTTTCAAAAATATGTACGCTCGCACATAGTCGTACTAGTCGAGCAATTACGAAAAACAAAATTTTGCGCGTGACGTACAATGCAACTACGCGATATACAATATACAAAAATAAAAAAATCAGTATCAAATTTATTAAAAAAAAGATAGTAGAAATTTAGGGGTTTTACAGTCCTCCATTGAGTTCTAGATCAACAACTTGCAGAGGTTGTCACGACCCGCACCCGCTTTTCGGATACGAAGCGTGTCCAAGTCCAGCCTACGCCGCAGTGTCGGCGGGTAGTATGCTGTCTATACATAAGTCACGGCAATCTAGAATCTCATGGTAAACTATATCTCATCCACAGAATAATCATGTCACAATCAAGATCAATGAAGAAAACATGAAACTGAACAATAATGAATACACTGAATATCAAGAATCAATGTCACATCCGGTGGACACAAATCTACTACCAATAGACAGAAAAAATAGGGAAATACATGAAGTAACTAACTGGATAAAACTGCTAATCTAGACCACCTCAACTGCAAGCACTGTGATCTGATGCTGGCTCAAACCCTCTCGTCTGCTCCTGACTCAAATTCGGCTAATCTGAAGAGATCATCAGGTCCTCAGAGGACTAGCAAGATACATAATATACATGCCTTCCTAACAGTTTATTATCATAGAGAAAAATACAGAATAAACAAGTAAAACTGTGCAATAAATAAAGCACGAATCTATACACTGTCTACACATAAGTGAACTGCTGAACGAGGACGAGAGAACTCATGTCAAGATGTCACAGATAACCAAATCGAATACTCAAACCCTCGTCCCTAGTGTGGACTCGCAGGTTTGAACAACTACTAACCCTCGTCCCTAGTGTGGACTCGCAGGCTAGCATCACCCTCGCCCCTAGTGTGGACTCGCAGGTGTAAACTATATACTACTAACCCTCGTCCCTAGTGTGGACTCGCAGGTTAGCATCACCCTCGCCCCTAGTGTGGGCTCGCAGGTGTGGACCAATAACTACTAACCCTCGCCCATATTGTGGACTCGCAGGTTAGCTTAAGACACAGATAACTACTAACCCTCGTCCATATTGTGGACTCGTAGGTTAGCATCACGATTTCAAGACAAGGATGTAAAGCAGTTCAGTTCATGACTTCTCGACCCATGGTACGACTCAATCAAGCACAAGTGAACACGACCAATAAGACGCAAAGCTAACTGTGAACACGGTCTTCATAGCAATGATACAAATATACAAGCAGGATACGAAACATACATGTCAATAATATGAGAAAAACTGGATAATAATAAAAAGACAGTGCATGTAAATAAAGCTGTGTAGAAAGGCAAGGTATACTTGCCTTAGGTCCTGAGCTGTTGCACGGAACAAATTCGAATCGAGATCCAAGTAGCCTGTTGTTTAGAGTTTATCATGTCAATAAGTGAAAATACAACAACTGTACTAACTATTTGCGTATTAAGTCTCTAGGGTAACTCTAAGTTATCATGGTTTCCTTAGCTCTATAGACATCTAGGGAACACCATCATTGTTTACCCATGTCTAACTTAGACGCATGCCTTGATTAATATGTGGAAATCCCAGTTTCTAACCAAAACTGATCATAAGTCTTATAAAATACCTCTTGGAACAACAATCTACACTAATGCACAAACAAATGGGTTGTTAAACTCTATGGTTACATTTACATTGTGAATTTACAAGGAAAGGGAGGAGAACTTAGCAGCTGTCTTAAGAAAAGGGTGAATTATAACTTGCATCTATTACCATAGTCAGACCAAGTTGGTTATACCAGTTCAAAATCCAAATGGCAGATTCCCCTTATAGTTCAGGACTAAATACCAAGGGTTTGCCTAACTCTACCGCTGCCATTCTTGGTGTCAGGTAGGAGAGATTAGTAAATGGCATGACAGGGAAAAGTATTCACTAGTTCAATTTGGGGTAACACTCATAGCAGGGTAAGTCTTCCTCTAAAGCTATTATTGACACATTTCATGCTCATAGCAGTAATGTTTCCTGATGGGTACTCCTATACAGTTGCTTGCCTGTTGTCAGGGATAATGTCCTTTCAGTATCCTGAATGCAAATAGTCTAACCTTTTAGAGAGTCTCACAGGTTTACACTAGGGCACAGGGGACATCAACCCAGGTTTACTCAACCTACACAAGGGGAAGGTCCATGATGTTATACTGTACTTCTCCTATCCTGGCTGATGTGATGGTTGGCAATGGGCAGGTGATTAATGCAATCTGTTGGAAAGACAGAGGACTGATATGAAGATAGGCCTAATTCAACTAAATAGCAGGGATCCACTCAACTGAGTGTATGGACTGAATATCCCCTATGCAAGAATGTACAATAAAGCTAAAACAAGGCCTATACACCTAGCCACAAGCTTTCATTAGTTTCTAATTGGTTCAGCTGGTTGCTTTGTATCAGGATATCAATCGATTTCAGGAAGACATATCAGCCCTGTAGACAGTTGACAGTCCTCAAGATTTGACATCAGTCATAGGAGGGGTACTTCCCAACCTACCATTGTTCTTAGGCTAGGTGACACCCTGTCCTGATGCCAAGAAGGCCCAGCCTGTATGTACACCTGTAACCTGTCTGTATATATCCCCATTACTCCATAGGCACAAGCCTGTGGTCCTTGACCCCAAATCTCCCTAACATATGTGATACTTCCTGGACCTACTATGAACCTCTTCCCATCCTGGTTACTCAGTAACCCCATAACTTCTGATACTCAGGAGTATTCCAGGAAGTGGGGATATCCTGTGTGGTGTCTCTACTGTGCAGGGATGCTACATGCCAAGTTTGGCTTATGAATTGGATATCAGGAATTTGATAACCTCAATCATCTGATACTCATGATATGACCAATGTGCTTCTCTGGGTTGCCTGATGTTCGAGACATGCCCCCAACTAACAGTACACATCTCTTGTCCCAAGGAAATTGACTAATGGTATCATATCTACTGCTATCATCTTAGTAATTGTTGATAGCACATGAAGGAATTTTCTAACATAAAAATGGAAGGACTGAACCATACCCCATCTGCTCATACGTAATCGAATGCAATGGATGCAAGGAAGGGTCTCTATCACCATGATAGATAAATGTCTTGGTTTGAATGGTATCTGTACTAATGTTTACACACACCTACCCTCATAAGTTGATTTGAAGCTAAACATCAGGGTCTACTTAGGTGTCAGGGCTCTTCCAAGACACCACATGGGTGTAACAAGTCAGATGGATGTGTATATCAGTTTTCCTAGGGAATACTTGTAATGTCTAAAGGGTTATAGGAACTCCTAAGTCATGGCACCAGGGTAGATCAGGATATCCTTCAGTACCAGGTATCCTTCCTATGTGTGCATAGCCCTTAGTGTAGGTGTAGGGCTGCCGCCAGGTTGTGTGGAGTACAACCCCACTAGCTATGGTTCTTAGGCTTGTTCTTAGTCATTGATCCCTCCCCCTTCCTTTAGACATTACCTGTGTCAGAATTGTGTTTCTTGTGTATCTGTTGAGGAATAACATCAAACACCTACCCATCTACCAATGGTTCATACCAGTTTAACATCATATAATAGAGAAGGTTGCAAGAGTTACCTGCTTTAGCAATGGGGTGGCTGAATCTTCAATTCCTCCCTGTTTCTTCCTTGTGGCAGAGCCTCTAGGGTTCATAGATGGTTTTGGGGGATCGGCTACAACCTCTCATATATATGCATTAATTGATCGATTAAATCTTTGAGGAGATGAAGAGAATCAAAGATTTGATCCTATCTGTGGTTAATTCGAATTCAAACTGAATTCAAATTAATAGGTTTGTGAGTTCGGTTTAAAGGAATTTGAATAAGTGATAATAGCACTAAGGCCCATGTTAATACTTTTATTACTCATTGGTACTTTATTGATATTTCAATAAAACAAAAGTAAAACACAACAAATATATAAGGCAATTGAATTAAATAAATAAGAAGAAAAAAAATATATAAGAGGATAAAATTTGGTCAAGGGGTTGACACTTCAGCAACCCTTCGAGCATTTTTACCCTCTGGAATCAAAGGCTTAGGATATGTCAATACACAGTCGACGATGGCTGACCTTTCTCTTCCAGACATTGAAATGCTCTCCGTCAAACTTCTCAAGTTTAAAACTTGTGTCGAGAAGTTATGCACAGTTATTCTCCATCAGATCTGAATCTTGCTTTGAGATTGTTATTCCCAAAACAGATCGTTTGATAGAAATATCGATCTATTAGAAAGAGAGATGGATAAGAGCAACTTAGTAGGCGAAAAAAGATTACCGCAATTTTGCTGATCGTTCTCAACCGAAGTAGACAAAACGAAGATGAATAACCGTTCTCAACCAAAGTTGATGCAACAAAGATGAATAAGCATTCTCAACCGGAGTTGATGCAACGAAAATGAATACTCGTTCTCAACCGGAGTTGATGCAACGACTTTGCTGGGGGTGATAATGATTACCATTACTCAAAGCAAGATTCGCCCTATTGCGATCGGCTCCCAGGAACCAGCAAGTTCGAAAGAACTTCTGGAACGCTCGCTGTCACCTCCTTTTACGAACTCGAAGAATTCCAATGGCAGCGGACGGCAGCACAACTCTCTTCATCTCTTTATTTTAGCGTTAGTCCTTAATGAAGGCACGAAGAGATTATTTATAGAGAGGGGCTGAAACCCTAATCCTAATCTTGGCCGTAACTAATTGCAAAAAGATATGAGCGAATAATGGAAAGATTTGAATGAATACAATTTGTTTGATGACCATCGGCGAATCAACGATAGATTATAGCTCAAAGTCTGATAAATATAATATCTGGTCGTTAGTATGTCACTAAGGTGCTCAAATTTACCTAATGACAAAATGTTTTCGTTACTAAGCAACATTAAACTTTCCATAACCAATTACTTTCCTTTTTTTTTTGAATTGTTTTCGAATTTCAAACCCCTAAAATCTCTACCCCTCGCTCTAGATCCTTTCTCGTGCCGACACCTCCTAACAGAGATCAGTCGGATGAAACATGATATGAGAATGGTAGATGACATAGTATATACGCATAATAGCTCCAACTACACCATCTATCACATATTATAGTACACTCTCAGGTAGTCATTTAACCTATGTGAATAAATTTTTAAATGTTTAAGCAGTGTACTATTCAAGTGTGACAACGAAATATCTATGCATACTAGCTCCAAGTAACCTCATGGACTTCTAGTGTGTCAAATAGGTTCTGATAAATCGAGACTACTTTATAAAGGCCGTGAGCTATATCTACATCATATGAATTCCACCTCACTCATACAGGCATGACCCGCTGATCAGCACTATATCAGCTAATTGGCCAACCGATAGCAAAATGTTCGTAGGACCATAACTGCAAATAAAAAAACAATAGAAATGGTATTAATTGTCTAACGTATAACCATATATGAAAAAAAATCAATTTCAATTATACCTGTATAAATGTAATCAACCACATATATTTGTGTGTAGAACAGCTCCCGAACGGATACTAACAAAAGTAGTCATGGAATGGTAGACATGGGCTAACACTGCTGTACCTCATGCATGTTGTGTGAAGTTGTCTAAGTCTTCAAAAAATGGTATGAGGGTTACATTAACCTTATTTCTCATCGCATTGAAAAATAATGATGCACCGCACAAGCTTAGTAAATAAGCTCTAGTGCAACAGATGAACTGAGAACATGATTCTAATAATATCAGATATTAAAACATAAACACTACAATAATTAAAATAAAAACTAGATGATGTACCCGTTGCTCATCAACAGGAACAAGTGTATTGTCTATCCGATGAACATGCTTGAATTTATTTCAGAGCCAAGTCATTTCGATACCAATAATGGTACCTTGATCCGGTGTCGCCTCCACACCAAGATATGTCCTGATAAGTTCTTCAACCTTTGTCTTCTCTTCAAAATATATAGGGATACCAGTGATCGTTAACCATAGAATCATGGCAACGCACATCAGCCAAATTGATCGTCATTTCACCCAATGATAGTTGAAATGTGTTGTGTACTGGCCACCATCGCTTCGATGAAACTCAACAACAAATGTCTATCGTAACGCCGCATGTAGGTTGGGGTGGGCTACAGCCTTATGATCCCACCTCTTATTAGGACTAAATTACCAACTCCATTGCCACCCCCTTTGAGGACTCAACCGAAAACGAGATACAATCCAACAATCTCCACCTTAGCTAGCTTCCGCTGACCGAACAACCAAGCACACTCCGGCAACCTTTGCTCGTCCCGCTAGCCGAGTACCACCATAGAACTAAACCGACACATTCATCCACATCACTATTGTGTGGTGCTGGACCAACCTTTGAAGCCAATTCGTATAGTTGACTCTAACCTTAGGTCTAATCCGCCTTCAGGTAGAGTCCGTATAATCTGATTATACGCGCCTGAAGGCCAGAAGAGACTTGAGAAGTGAGTCTGTATAATCTGATTATATGCATATGTTCAGCATCATCTATCTCGAACCAATTAGAGCCTGTATTACCACATCTTCAAGATCACATACCACCAAAAATGTTGGAGCTCGTCAAACCAATCTACTAATTTTAGGATTAATGCTCCCTATGAATTATGTATATGTATATATTGGAAATAGTTCAATCAAAATTATATCAGGCTTCTAATAAAGCAAAATGATATATGAAAATATTTTAGTGACAATGAGTTCAAAGGTTGGAATGATCATGTTCTGTTAGAACAACATGTATCAATTTATTCTTACATTAAACAAGATATATAATAACATGAGTTTATCTGACGTAATAAGTATTCATATAAAGATAAAATAATAATAATAAATAAATAATAAAGTGTTTTCCCTCATCCGACCATCTTTAATAAAAGACAAAATATAAAGAGCAAGTGAGCAACGATATATTAAATTTATTTATCAATAATATTGGGAAAAAAATACAAACTAATAGGCTATGAGCAATAGTAACATGTGATGGTCAAGTTCCTTGTTGCAAGATTTCGACACCAACTTTAGTTCAAAAATATTTGTACAATATTCATATAAGGATATAGAAAATAATACATCCACACCATATAAGGATATGCTTACAAGTAGTACGACAAACGATAAGTTCAAGTCATTTGGCAATGGTATCATATGAAATATATATATATATATATATATATATATATATATATATATATATATATATATATATATATATATACTCATGTTCCCAGTTACACTGGGGAAAAATTGACATTAAACTGGAGAGAATCCTAACATTTAGAAGTTGACAAAATAAACAGTGAAAAACACCATAAATGTATACGGTTATTGACATGAGACTCTTAGGTTAAGGTTAAAGATCGGAGATGTAAATGAGAGAGATACCAAATAAAACTTGGTTTGAAGCACCAATAAGTGGCAACCATGATAAAGGCTTCCTTTGCCTCCAAGCACAGCTTGGTTCTGGCCATTAGTGTTGTTGTTGGCAAAGTCTAGCCTAGCAAAATTAGGACTTAATTTGGCCTTCTAGGACCTTAACCAAAATCTGTAGATCACTAAAGACAGCCTGGATATTGATGTGTTGTTGTGTGCAATCTAGGTTGGGTCAAAGGTCATATAGCATGTGCTAAATTGCATATTACTCATTGAATGTAAACACTCAATATACCCATAATAATACTAGGTATACTGACATGCAAGATCTTCTATCACTTGTATGGGTAATAGTGTGCTACACATGCATATAGTTCACAAAAAAAAATTGCATGGTACTATTCACTAGCCAAATCTTAATACATGCGCCTATATATGAGATCCAAGTGTTAATATGAAATAGATAGCTCATGTACAACTTGTCCATTGATTCTAGGTTGCTGACAAGCAACAAAAAAAATTAACTCTATACCAATAGCTACAAGGTTTTGGATTCTTTCATTTTAAAAAGGGATATTTTAGCATATGCCCCCATTCTAAATGTTGATACTAGCATATACTCCCACAATTTTTTTTAACTACCAAATACCCCCATTTTTGGTACGGGAGAGTAAAATATTTAAGATATACCCCCACTTTTTTTTGAATTTTTTTTGTTGTTTTACACGAGGGTGGGGGTATTTGCTAATTAAAAAAAATAGTGGGGGCATATGCTAGTTTCATCATTTGGAATGGGACATTTGCTAAAATATCCTTTTAAAAATGTATTAAGCTTTCAAGTACTATATTCAGGAAACATGCATAATTATAATTTAATATAGTCCAGACCCGGGAAAAAAATTCAATTATTATAAAGAAGAGAACAAATAAAAAATAATATCGGAAGCATTTCAATGACCTTCAGTTGTATTGACCGGCTGTAGCAATATAAGTAAGTTTTCCATGAATGCAAGTACTCGAAAAATGGTCTACACATTATTCTTGTGTTTTGTTGGATGGAGTTACTAGAAGTTAGAATTCCTCATTTGCTTTCAGTCATGTATTTGCTTAGCAAATCATTTCAAGTGCACAGAGAAAGAAAAAAATGTGTGTTATTCCTCACAACAATTGGTAGGTTATATGATTGAACTGGTTGACATCTCATAATCATGGAATTGCTTTCCAATTCATTAAGAACATCTTGGTTTGCATAAACAATACCTAAACTCATGGAATTATAATGACATTAACCTGTCAAGGTGGCATAGCCAAGTGAATTGAATACAAATATAAATTTGCTATAGTATCATATTCAAGCTAATAGAAGAAAAATCCGTAAATTACCTGAAAGTCAGTGATGTATACAATAGAAAATAGAGAATCCAAACAGTTGTTTGCACTATTATTCAAACATTTAATTCTAATATCCCCGAATAATGATATGTTATCAAATATCAAACTGAATAATGATGTCATCAGATATAAAAGATAGTGAATAAATTACATGTAGTAAAGAATATTTTAATTCTTAACATGACAGACATGTAAATTGATTCTTTTGACAGAGAGTATCAATTTTCAATTAAAACAATATGTAAAGCCATGTATTTTTTCTCGTCAAATAGATCATAAAAAAAAAACGAAAAATTTCTTAGATTGTTAGATTTTTTTTATCATCATGAAAATGGAATAACAAAATAATAAAAAAGGTTAGAAATACCGGTCTACGGGGAAGTCATGCACGAAGCACTGCCCTAAGAGATTTTCGAGGTCTATGTGCAAACATCATCTCGAATCCTCCTAGTGGTAAAACTTCCTTACTACCGGCTTTCCGTCACCGCACATGGTTTTGGAAGAACGATCCGAACTTAGCTCTTGCCCAGAGTATGAGAGATTGAAATAGATAAGTATAAATTATATGGTAGTGATTTGTGTAGGAAGAGAATGAGGAGAATCATGTGGTTGCTACTCCCAAAAGATGTCTCTTCAACAAGACAAAGTATGCATTATATAGACAACCCTTAACCTATAGAATTAATATAATTTATTAGGATTAAACAACCAGTAAAATGGATAATAATGGACAACCCTTAACCTATAGAATTAATATAATTTATTAGGATTAAACAACCAATAAAATGGATAATAAAAGGTAATAGTTAATAGGAATTAATATCAATACAATAAAAGACATTGAAAGTTGGTGTTTTACAAATTCATTAA
Organism: Iris pallida; assembly: GCA_029216955.1. Classification (NCBI taxonomy): domain Eukaryota; kingdom Viridiplantae; phylum Streptophyta; class Magnoliopsida; order Asparagales; family Iridaceae; genus Iris; species Iris pallida. The sequence continues at coordinate 15,499,597 of JANAVB010007798.1, forward strand.
ACAACAGTTACTCCTAGCACTGACACATAGCCACTACCATGAAACAGTGGATCGAATTGACGAAGATGAAGATGAAACAACCCTGGATGGTGTGCTTGGTGTTGGCCTCCATTCTTAGCAGTATAGAGGTTGCTTTGGTGGGTTAGATATTAGAATGAGTCTAGGACTGTTATATATATTTATAATAAGATTACATTCTGAACAAATGCGATACAAAATGGTTCAGTACACAGTAGGAGTTGGGTGGATTTCATCAGAAGTTCTCTTTGTGGAAGTCGAACTTGGTCATCGTCTTTCTCGAGAAATCTTTCGCATGCTGCCGTAACTCGTTTGTCAGTGTGGGGGCTCCACAGTAGAAGACACCTGCAACCATAAGCGCAGACGTTAGACGACAACACAAACAAAATGTAACATCACATAAATATTTAAGGAAAATACTATCTGGCCCGCAAACGGACCAGACCGTACGCCAGGTGGCCGAAACATGTTGCCCCTCCTATAGGCATGAGTCTCATACCGGTCCCGCAAGCGGGCCAGCCAGTAATGCTCAATATTTAATGGCTACAAAAATGTACGCCAATCTAATATAGTTATTGATTGTGTTTAGTGTCAACATATGATTTAGGAAAATGGATTTATCAAATGGAAACACAAGGGAGAGATGCGCACCGATGCGTTGATCGTGGTGATTGAGTGCAATCCGTTTGTACACGTTCCGCCAGTTGGGCCTGGCAAAATGCGACTTGACCCGAGTCCCCGACACCACATCCACCCCATTCTTGGTGTGGTTGAGCGACTGCAACATCGCGATGAGTGCAGATCGTGCATCCCCTTCCTCGTACACACTCGTGCAATAGTTGTGCAGCTCGATCGCACCTTTAGCGTCCGTCTCGACCACCTCGTCCATCACCCCTTTGAACCATTCGAACGACCCCTGCTCCCTGGTCACCCAATAGAAATAGGCCCGCCTAGTCGTGAACAAGGACCCGACCTTGCCGCTCCGCTGGCTATTGTCCCCGCCGCTCTCTATATCGAGTCGGTCGTCGACTGTTGATCCCTTCGGCTCAAGTTGCTTCATGTAGTTGATGATGTCTTTGAGAATGCTGATGAACGGGGTAGCGCCGATACCAAGACCGACTAGGAGAACCACTTCGTAGTTATTATAGTCCTGGGCTGGTGCGTCATAGGGTCCATCGATCAGCACCTTCGGAAAGCTGTACCAAATCGATCGATACTGATTAGTAACTCGGGATAATGAAATTTAAATCTCCAATTAGTCCTTGGAGACTTGGACGTTGTTAAATGGACCGCCAATGAACGTGACCGTCTATTGTTTGCACCCACGTGACAGTCTTCCATTGGAGCGCAGGAGGTAGGCCTAGAGAGATAACAAGGAGTGTATGGAGCCAATTGGAGCCTGCCACGAGTATATGGACAATGAACGGTTAGAGCATCTATTGTCTTGTTACGTGATATGAATCCTATGTGGCATGAGGTACAAGGCAATGTCTCTCAGGTGGCAAAATTATATTTACACATGACAATGAAGTAGGAAAATCCTCTCCAATACAAAAGTATTGGAAAGACAATAGAAGATACCATTTTCAACTTCCAAGACAAAATTTTCTTTCATTTCTTTCTTTATAAATATTTTATATTCTTAATTGATATGGAAGTAAATACAATGTGAAGTGCATTGTCTAGAACTAGACAACCAACTTGACAATATTTTTGCTATGTCACGCCATGTCAATTTCGTAACTTACTTGACATTTGCATTGAAAAATATTTTTTTTAATAAAAATTTATTATTTTTATGTGACAACTAACTTTTTTCCAAACTCAAAATAGCATTGAACTCTCAGGTCAAAATATCATTTCCGTTTGTTCTTTCATTAGTTGTCAACAGTATAAATTAAAGAAACATACTTGTCAGATTCTATTTCTTCAAACTTGTGTTAGTTTAGTCTGACTCTGTGGTGATGTGACATATGCGATCATCGGAAAGAGGGTTATAATTAGCATGATTGATGGTAATATTTATGTTACGAATAATATTGAAACTAAATTACTTTGGAAGACATGAAATGTTCTAGTCAACTCCCTTAACAACTTTGACGAGTTCAATCTCTTCTTTCCGCGTGAAGAAGATCGTGATGCCATATGCAACGTTTTAGGCCATGAATCTGATAGTGGACGGCTAAGGGGTCTACTTGTATTCGTCTATTTTCTTATTTAAGGGAAGATTAAACTAGTTATTCCCTCTAAAGTAACAAATTAATTCTACTTCTGACTTGAGAACAGAATTGAATGGCCATCAGTGAAATGTGGGGGTACAAGTAGGTATCATGTGTGGGTATTTTTCTACAGAAAAAAAATGATGAACTCCTCAACAAAAAAAAAGAGCTTTTTGTCATTTTTTTTGGTCCATTAGGAGCTACGTCTCAAAGAGACTTAGCGACTGGGATTCGAACGCGAGTCACATAAGCGGACGCATGCGTGGGCACATACATGGATTATGGTTAGGGTTTCAACCCAACTTTATAAATACTCTATTCGTGCCTCTTTGAGAACTTACTTCGAAAATAGAGAGACGAAAAGAGAATTGTTGCTCCCGTTATTGGAGTCCAGAAGAGATCGTGCGAGTCCAGAAAGGAGGTGACGACGAGCGTTCCAGAAGTTCTACGAGAACTTGCTGGTTCATGGGAGCAGTTCGTGTGGGGCGAATCTTGTGGTTATCATCACCCATCAAGAGTTGTGTCTTCTTCTTCTTCTTCTTCTTCTTCTTCTTCTTCTTCTTTTAGCTTTCTGCATATTATAATCCGTTATATCTGTTTGCAACTGCAATTGCAAGAAAGAACGTGAAGTGATTTATGTAAGTTTGTAACAGAATTGTAATCAAGTTCTTGGGAGAGCAAACTTGTTTGCCAAAATCTCCAAAGTCCTAAAACTCAAAACAGAGAAGCAAACTTATCTGGAGCCTCGGGACTAACAATCTCAAAGTAAGATGGAGAACAACCGTGCAAACATTTTCGACACAAGTTTTAACAAATTTGAAAAAATTGACGGGAAGCATTACAACATCAGGAAGAGAACGTTCATTCTTAATCTTCAACTCGTAAACGTGGATTACGTGTTGACAAATCCTGAACCTATTATTCCAGAGGGTAAAAATGCTCGGATGATCGCTGAGGCCACTGCTTTGCAGTCGAAGTGGGGGAGAGACAACAACCTCTATAAGTTGTTGATTCTGAACTCCATGGAGGATTCTCTAGCGGAGTCATACGTCAAGACACGGTCCAGGCAAAGGACGTCTGGGAGTCTATGAAAAAGCACTACAAGTCTGATGAGAACATAAACTAGATCCATGTGACCGAAAATGTCTGGAAGATACGATTTGAAGATGACAAGACCATGTTGCCTCGAGTCAAGAAGTTTTGTAAGGTGCGTCAAAAACTTGAGGATGATGGCATGCCCCTTGTCGATCCTTTCATTGTTGGGGGTATTGTCGCCAAGCTCCTGCCTGGATGGAGCAACTTTATTGCGAACATGCACCGTAAGAAGATGGAGGTGGATCTTAAGCGTCTCTTGTACTGGATTCATATTGAAGACGAGTTGAGGGCTCAACTCAAAGTGGACACCATGTCCAAACATATGGCCAAGGCTAACATGGTGCAAGGAGGAGACTCCAAGGGGAAACAGAAGGCTTTTCACAACAAGAAGAAGGACTTCAATCATCTAAAGGTGAAGTCGTCTTCGTTCAAGCCAAAGCCTAAGGGTGATGGGGATGTTTCAACTGTGGTAAGAAAGGCCATTTCAAGAAGGACTACAGATCGAAGCCCAAACCGAAAGAGCAAGGTGAGGCAACTTGGTTGTCATGATTATGCAGGTTGACTCAACTGGTGTTAGCACTGACTGGTGGGTGGACACTGGGGCTTCCTACCATGTTTTCTCAAAGAGTGAGATGTTCACCACAAATAAGCCTACATCTGAGAAGGTTATGGTGGCAAACACAGAACAAGTTGAAGTTTATGGGATCAAGACGGTGGTATTAAATCTGAATTCAAGGAATCGCCGAGGCTTCATGCGGTAAAGCACGTACCAGTGATAGCCAAGAACCTGATCTCAGAAAGTCTACTCTACAGTGCAGGCTTGAGGATGGACATCAACGCTGGTCAGATGGTTATATCCTACAAAGGAACATACTTCGAAAAAGCTTTTTGTACCGAAGGGATGTTTAAACTTCAACTTATAACTCCGACTGATTCAAGTAATGCAGTCTCTTCTTTGATTATTCTCTTGAGTTGTGGTATAATAGACTATGACATGTTTACTATAAAAGAATTAACAAGATGTCTAGTTTAGGACTAATCTCCAAATGTGAGAAAAAGGAGGTGAAGAAGTGTGAAGGTCTGTGCGCAGACGAAGATCACAAGAAAATCATCCTAACGGGTAAATCGAAGCACATATCTTCTGGAGTCAGTGCACTCAAATATCTGTGACTTCAAACAGTTCTCCACAAAGGCCGAGATGAAGTACTTTATTACTTTTATCGATGACTTCTCAAAGCACACGTTCGTCTATCTACTCAAGTCAAAAGATGAAGCATTTAAAAAGTTCAAGGACTTAAAGACTGAAGCCGAGCGTCAGACCGAACAACAACTTAAGAGAGTCAGAAGTGATCAAGGCGGAGAGTATAGACCTCTTGAATTTGCATCGTTCTGCAAAGAACATGAAATTATCAATGGGACAACTGTTCTGTATTCTCCTCAATCAAATATTATTACAAAAAGGAAGAACAGAACGTTGATAGAGATGATGAACTCTATGTTGTTGATTGTAGGTCTTCCAAATTGCTTTTGGGGAGAAGCTGCACTTACGACTACTTTTATTCTGAATAGAATGACGGACGCAACTTCCGATTTCACTCCTTAAGAGCTCTGGTTCATGGTCAAACCCAACTTGAATGTCATTCGAGTATGGGGGTGTCTGGCGTATATAAAGCTTTCAGACTTGAAGATTCAGAAGCTGGGTACGAGGACTATGAAGACGATCTTCCTGGGTTTTGCGGAGAAGAGTGATGCTCGAAGGTTTCTTGATATTGAATCAAATGATATCATTGAATCTCGCGACGTAAAATTCTTTAAGGATAAATTGGCAAGGCACAAGAACATTGTTCTCGCGAACATTTCGAAGAATATTGTGGGTGCACATGAGGCTGAATCTCCAAATGAAGATGTAGTCCAAGAAGAATTTGTTGTTACAGAAATAACGTGCAAACCAGAATTCACAGAACCGGTGTCTAAGCGAGTGAGGAGACAGAAGGACTTTGACAAAAATTTGTCCCCTATCATGTGGAAGCAGATCCGTTTATCTATGATGAGACGATGAAAACCAGAGACATTGTCTTCTGGAAGGAGATCATTAGTGATGAGTACGACTCAATAACCTCCAATAACACTCGGGTGTTGGTCGATCTACCTGAAGGAGCAAAATCAATCGAATGTAAATGGATCTTCAAAAAGAAGATGAAGGCCGATGGAACGATTGACAAGTTCAAGACTAGGCTGGTAGCCAAGGGATTTTCTTAAAAGCAGGAGATCTACTACTTTGACACATATGCTCCAATAGCGCGGATAACGACTATCAGGATTTTGATTGCTCTTAGTGCAATTCACAAGCCTGTTATTCATCAGATGGATGTTAAAATAACATTCTTGAATAGAGAGTTAAACGAAAAGATTTACGTGCAACAGCGAGAAGGATTTGTCGTTAAGGACCTTGAAGACAAACTCTTTAAGTTGGTGAAATCATTATATGGTCTGAAGCAGGCTCCCAAGATATAAATTAAGAAGTTTGATAAAGTTATTAGATCAAATGGCTACAGGGTCAGCGAGACAGACAAATGTGTTAACACAAAGTTCACTGACGGAATAGAAGTCGTTTGTCTATACATGGATGACATGTTGATCTTTGGTACATATTTAGCATGTGTCACTGGGACAAAAAAGTTTCTCTCATCTATGTTCAGTATGAAGGACCTAGGGGAAGCTGATGTTATCCGAGGAATAAATATCATCCGGACGGACACTGGTGTGACACTGTCATAATATTATTACATTGAGAATATACTCACGTGCTATAGATATCAGGATCTTCCAGGGATCGATACTCCATATAGGTGTAATAATAAGCTGAAGCCAAACACTACCAAAATATGTCACATCAACGATGCAGTTAGCAACGCAAAGGTAAAACGTCGCTACTTTTTGGCAACTTAGCAACATAATAAATTTACGTCGCAATTCATCACTGTTAGTGGCTATCAGCGACGTATTGCAACTACATTTCGTATAACAAAATATAACGTCACGGGAAAGTCGGTGTACGTCGCTGTATTATTTTCAGCGTCGATTAGCGACATTTAAGTTGCACGTCGCTAATATCTTAAAATATAGCATCATTTAGCAACGTCTTTTCTAGACGTCGCTAAGTTTCAAATATCCAGTAGATCGGGTTTTCCTTTTCCCCTATTCTCTCTCGAAAATTTTCTAAAATTTTTTCATTCCCTCCCCCATTCTCCTCCGCCTTTACCGCTCCTCCGTCTCCACTGAGCTCCTCCTCTACTGATCGCCCTCCTCCTCCATCGACCACCATCCTCCTCCTTCTCCTCCGCTGCTGTGTACGTGCTCCTCCTCCACCGCCCCCTCTTCCTTCTCCACTGCGAGCTCCTCCTCCTCCTTTATGGGCTCCTCCTCCACCCTCCTCCTCTCTGGGATCCTTCTGTACCGTCGACCTCCTCCTCCTCTCGGCCATCCCCTTCCTCGGTTAGGTAAAGCCTAACCCTATATCCTATATGAGTTTAGACACAACACATACACGAATAAGACACGAACGTATACACTGACACGACATGGGACATGACACAGACCCTAACCCCATCTGAGTTTAGACACAGCCTTATGTATCGACCTCGTGTATAATACGATGTAGTGTCAGTGTATGTGTCATGTGTATAATACACGGACACGAGAATGACTCTTCAAAGCTGAGACACGACTTGGGTTATTAGTATCTATATGTATGTGGTTGATAGAGGTGTGTGATGAGGATGATTATGTTGGAGCACATGTAGGCCAATAAACAACATCAATATCGATATTTGTGCTTATATAGATGGAAAATTGTTACATTGATAATTACAATGCAAAGCGGGGTATTAGTGTTGTGTTATATGTTGTACCAATTGAGTATGAGTTTTGAGTTCAAGTAGGGGTAGCAGTTAGGGAGAAGTTTGATACCATATTTAGTACTTGGGTGCATTAATAACCTAGAAATATGGGTGTCATATGCTAGTAGGCCAAGTGTGTGAGAGTAAGTATTAGTGTGATATGAATATATTAGTATCAAGATGAATTTAGAGAAGACAGCTAATTTTGGAATCAGATATGAAATAGTTAAAATTGGAGTTGTCCACATGCCTTCTAAGTTTGAAATTATGTCTTCATGCTATTACTTTTACAAGCCTTTGAACGATGTACATGTATCTATCTTATAGTAATATCTAAAAATGGATATGAATTACTACCTACAACATCGTTCATGGATATACAACCGTTATCCTGATGACATGTGCGGTATGCGGGATGAATTCATAGAGGGTGTATAACAGTTCCTGCAGTTCGCCAAGGCGTTCTCTTAGTACATGGACGGTACTCAAATTAAGTATCCGTGTATGAGATGTCACAATTTAAAATATCATCCAGAAGTGGAAATCATATAGCATTTGTACTCGAAGGCTTTCACGCCGAATTACTATCAGTGGACCGCGCACAGAGAACTTATATCTTTAGCATTGGAGTCAGAGCCTTATGTGGATGTCCACAACCACGCTGCTTACGGCGATGGATGGATGAACATGGTTTTTGACGCGAC